>ML800920.1:55550-103824 GCA_009831015.1 Picea engelmannii | reverse complement strand
GAAAAGATAAAATCTCAATCAAATGAAGAGACAAAGGAGGAGTAAGAGAGATAATAGAAGGAGAACTTCTACTTTAAGGTTTTCTCTGTACTTGCGAGATACTTCCATTCTTCATTCATTTTGAGTTGACTAGAAGGCTTAACCATATTGATGACATCAGGGTCTTCTTGAAGGCAACGAGATTCAAAACTGAATCATATCTTTCAACAACTTGTCTTTAAAGGTATATGATTTATTTTTGGCAGTTCGTGTGTTCTTGTTTGTTTATGAATTAATTTTCATGACTGATAAATAATATTTTGCAGAGTCAAGTGACAACATTTTGTGGCAAGTTGATCTAGATATTTCGATTCATTTTTATTTTGTTATTAGAGTCTTTTTGTATGGTTCCCATCAGAGGCTTCTAAATATGACTTTTGTCCCTACCCTCCCAGGGGTTTGTAAAGAGAATTCAGCTTTGTATCTTAGAATGAAATAAATATAAAAATCAGATTTCTAATTTCTGTCTCACATGTGTATTCTGTTGATTTGGTTCATATTTATGTTTTAACCTTGTCTCTTATCCATGTACAAAATTATGTAATTTCTCGCTTATTTTATTTCTTTTGCACAATTACATATAACATATATAAAACCAGCCTTGGTCCCTCGTACTTAATACATGTGGATTAAGTGATTTTTTTTTTTTAAGGCTATAAAACCTGGGTGACATTCCCAACTATCTTGCCTTAGCCTGGAAAGATCTGAAAATGCTTGAGTAAGGTTCCTCATACCTTTTCCTCAACATTTATTTGGCAACCATACTATGGATATCTTCCATATCTCTCTGGTTGATTTTTCATGATTATCTTTCATTTTTTTGTTTTTTTCTGAATACTCTTGGACTGATTTTTCCATGACAGTACCTGTTAGGAGACAAACCAATATCGGAAATAGTCTTGATGACTAAACCAACAATGCATTGCCTTTATTCAATATTATTTTATAAAGTGCTAGTACTCGTGTTGAAATTGAACGCTCTTGGGAAGCTGAAATTTAAAGGGACATAAATATTTGTGAATCTTGGGAAGCCAGGAAAAGGCATCCCATAAATCAACAGTAACCTCCCTTTTCCTAACTTTTTGGTATTTCATTTCATGTCTTCTAATCCCCATCTCTCTCAAATGAGAAGAGGGTTGTCGCCTGAAGCTACCCCTATTGTTGAAATAGGAAGGAGGAAAATTTTCTTATCAACACAAAAAAGTTCTCTTAGGAGAACCTTATATGATTATGCCAGTTCACCTTTATCACCCATATCTATCACTTTCAACATGAAATTTGCGGGTAGTGGTAGTGGCATCGGAGGTGCCTCCTCCTCGCAACCTTCTGCTTCATCGGTAATTGGTAGTATATACAGTCATCAAGTCCCTATTCAATCCACTACCAATCATGTTAAAGTCATAAAGAAATATGGAATTTTCCAATTCGACGAAGATGCTACAACCACCCCATGGCACGTATGTTCTCCCTTGAATCTTGCAACAACCATTCACCCACTACCAAAATTCAAGGAGCATTTACCTAGGTTTCCGAGAAATAGTATTGTTACCACAAACGAACACCTAGTAGTATTTTCTAATTCTTGTCATAACATAAGGGCTAACGATAACGACACTTGCATGCATTTATTTGTCAACTCACTCGAAGGGAAAGATGCAACATATTTTTTGATCTCCCTCCCAAAATTCTTTCCACTTGGGAAGAATTGGCTTATTGGTTCAATTCCACATATGGACAGTCCAAGAGTCCAGCTGAGCAGTTAAGGGAATACAAAAATATTTCCTATAAGGATGGTGAAACCATTAAGTCTTTTAACCTTTGCTTCACCAAATTATATAATCTAATCCCTAAACTAATCCGTCCTCAAAATCAGGCTACTTTCATGCATTATTATAATGCATTGCCTTCTCCTTATCATCATAGACTTGAAGAGAAGGCTATTGAAAATCTTGGTTCCTCCCTTCAGACTTGACTAGAATATGAAGATCAAATCGAAAGAACATGTCTCCCTAAGGGAGACTTGGTTAAGAAAACAAACATGCCAACCTGCCTTCAACTTTGTCAAGATATGAATAATAGGATGATATACTACGAACGAAAAGGAAATTCCTCTTCTCCTTCCCCTGGGGAATATTCTTCTTCCTTAGCACCTTTTAGGAATACTAATAAAAACACTTCTCAGCCAAAAGCCATAATGGCTCACAGTTGGTGTAAATTTTTTGAAGAAAATCATGAGGAGAGTACTTGCGAAGTTAAGAGAAATGCTAGAGATAAGATCTTTGGCAAGAGGCTCGATACCACAATCGTTGTTTTAGATTGGGTTGAACTAGAATATGTTATGGTAATCAATCCAAGGAATAAATATTACACCGCCAAAGGAAAATATGACCTTCCATGCACTTCTTCCACCCCAAGCTCATCTTCTCAAAGTGATGATACACAATTTGTTGGAGCTTCGGATAATCAAGGAGTGTTTTCTCCTCTTCCCTCTTCTAAGAATCATATCGTTAATCAATTGGCTAATTGATCCAGGTGGATATTGGTGAAGTCCGGTATTGTCTGGTCCCTTTCTTGACGTAGGGTGGTCCATATGGTGTATTGGTCCTCGTAGCTTCCAATAGGGTAGTACTATTCTTTAATGGCGTCCCCGAAGGAATCCCATGTAGGGGCCACCACAAAAATTGCAGATTCCTACACGGCCCTTTGCTCATATGTAATGTCCCCCACCTCTTAGAGAGGTGATGAGGAGACTCAGTGGCCAAGGCACTCCCACTGGGTCATAGTCTTAACTGAAGGGGGAAGTCAATGAAGCTAAAGTTATATTTTTAAGATGACTTAAGAAAGGAAAAGGGGATTAAAGGTAAAAGATAACTCAACAGAAGAATAGAATATTAACCTTGGGAGTTAACCTAACTCAACAGAGAATTAGAAGGAAAAGGTATAAGTAAGTGGTTGGGGCGCACCTATCATTGATTCTGGTTTTGGATTAGCATTTTCTATTGCTCTTGAGAATTCATTTTGGGGGTTTTGTTGTACAAACCCTTGTGAGCAACTCAGTGGTGAAATATCCACTCACCTTATTCCACAACTTGGTCTCGGGGATGAAAGACTCCTCCACACCATTCTAGTCTCAGCTCATCTCCATTCAGTGCTTCAGAAGGTAGCAGGTCGTACTGTTCTTGTGATTCTAGCAAGGGCACACCATTATCTAGAAGGAGGTTCGATCCAGCTTATCCAGAGGGCCTGCGGCCATTCCGACACTTGGGTTTTGTTTGCAGGGGCATGATCATCAGTTTGGGGAATTTTCTGGAGAGTTATCATCCTCATATCATTATCTGCAGATTGGGACATCTTGGAGCCATAGGGGACATCCTATGATTCAAAAAAACTCAGATCTAGAGAGATCTTATTGTGATTTGGTCCTGAACATTCTTCCACGGGATTCTCTTAGCCTGATCTACTTTTTGGGATAGTTTCAAGCCATTTGGAGTTGTATTTCTATAGGGACGAATTGCATTGGGGTTTCATCTATTCATGAGGGTGAAAATCCCTTAGGAGACTCATCAGTTGGAGGGGTTACACTTGGACGTTGGGCCTGAAACTTCTGGAGGAGGTTCCCACTGCCCTGATCTATCATTAGGATGAGTTTGAGCTCATTTGGAGCATCTTGCCATCATGGCCGAATTCTTGAGGGTTTCAGTCTTCACTTGGAGCATGGCACTCTTCAGCTAGAGGGATTGACACTCAGATCTGCTGGGTATTGGTCTTCATTACTTATCCAGCCTTTGGAGGCTTCTTTTGTATTGACAGAGCATTTTGTAGCAGCTCATATCTATTGATTATACGACCATCTGAGGTTTATGCCAGATCGACCATCTATTGTATTGATTCTGCATAATAAAAAGGTCAGATCTTGCTTGTGATTCCATATCTTGATTATGTTGTGATCTTCATGTGTTGGATGAATCTTTTATGCACTTAATAACTCAATAAACACATGCATAACAATAAATCAGTAGTAGTTGGTGATACCAAGTGAAAAATTTGTCTTAGGATCATTACAGTGGTATCAGAGCTTCAATCCTCCAAACCTGTGGAGAGATCGGCGCATGCAGAGGTATAATGGAATTGTTATGGGTCGGAGGAAGAAAAACAACAGTGAAACAGAGGCAGAAATGGAAGGGCCAGGGGATGACCATGAGCCTCAGGGCTTGGATTTCTTAGTAGCCGAATTTGGTAAGTTCCAACAAAACAAGAACCGCACAGAAAGCACCTTGGTCCAACAGTTGGATGAGTATCAGGAAACCAACAGAAGGGGACAGGCCGAAATCTCTGAAACCTTGAAGAAAGTTGATGAGAATCTACAGAAGATGAACGAGAACCAAACTAGGATAATTGACCTTCTGATGCAAGTAACCCATCAAGGAAAGGATCCTAATACGTATGGGAATAAGGAGGCTGGGGGTTCCGGTGGAACCCATGAGGAAGTTAGATATAACCCGGAGAAAGCACCGGGATCCGAAGGAAGTCTGGGAGGTGGCACATCCCATGGAAAGATGGGTAGCAGGGCCAATCATAGGCCATACATGCCAGTGTTCAGAGATGAATAGCTAGGCCAACACTCAGGTAGCAGAGCTAACCCCAGACCATGCATGCCCACATTCACAGATGGGCAAGGGAAACATGAACAGGTTGAAGAATTTGTGGAACAATTGGCCATGAGTACCAAGGAATATTACAAGATTGGATATGAGAGTTCAAAGACAGATTTCCCTAGACCAGTATTGTCAACTCAGGTTCATAAACCAGCCTAGGACGAACCATATGGGAAAATTTGAGTTTGAACGAAGGGAAGGGAAGATAGAGATTCCATACTTTGATGGTACGGCCAAGATGACAGCACAAGCATGGGTGCAGAAGCTGGATACTTACCTGTAGCTTAACCCCATGAGAGAGATGGAGGCCATCAATTTTGCCACTATGTACTTGGATGGCAAGGCCCATGACTGGTGGTATCATGGGCTCACCACACTCTGCCACAACTAGATTGTATCCTATACATAATTCACTCAGAGGCTCATTGATAGATTTGATCAAGGAGATCCTGAGCTACATTTCTGGGAGCTCACCTAACTCAAGCAAATAGGTATGGTTGAGGCATACATTGATGAATTCCAGAGGTTGGCAGTGATGGTGCAAGATATGTCCCCGACCAGGCTCATGACGCTTTTCACAGAAGGGCTGATGGAACCCTTGAAGGGTTGGGTAAAGGCCTTCAAGCCTACTAACCTATAGGAGGCCATTTGGAAGACGAGGGATTTGGGTCCAACTGCTAAACCAAAATTCATACCCAGACCTCCTCTTAACAATAGTGGAAGAGATCAAAGGCCTCCAATAAACCAGGGAGGACGTGACCCTATGGGTTATGACAAGGGTCGTGGCAGGATAGATGATAACACCAGGAGAGAACTGAGAAGGAAGCAACTATGCTTCACATGCAAGGAACCATGGAATCCCTCACACAAGTGCATGGGATGTGGACAGGTACATTACATTAAGGTCACTTCAGATAACGAAGAAGAAGATGAGATTGGATAGATACAGAACATGGAGGCAAAAACCACTGAGGCGGCAGAAGAAGAACAAATTACAGGACATGATGGTATGGCCACCTTGGAATCTATCAATGGAGTGCCCAAGTATAACACCTTCCGAATGAGGGGGGTCTTGTAGGGTCAGAGAGTCTCGGTCTTGATTGATGGAGGAGCTTCTCACAACTTCATTGATGCAGCATTGTTGAAGAGAAGACACATATCCACAGTAGAATTTGAAGGATTCAAAGTGGAGGTTGCAGGAGGAAGCACCATGCCTTGTGATATATATATTCTAGGCCTAAAGCTTACCTTGGGAAGGCATGAGTTGACATAGGATGTCTATGTCATGGATCTTCCAGATACCAACATCATCTTAGGAGTTCAATGGCTCAACACATTAGGGCCTATCACCATCAACTACAAAACGATGGAAATGTCATTCACATAAAATGGTGGATGAAAGGTAGTGCTTCGGGGCATGACAGGGAATGTTGCAAAGGTAGTCACGGCTAAGAGAATGGAAGCCATCTTCTGGAGAAATGAAATAGTATATGCAGTCAAATGCAGGGTTGTGACATGTGTGGATGAACAGGGCAAGGTTCATTACACTCCATAAATCAAATAAATCCTTGACAAACACCACAAGGTGTTTGGGCCTATTCCTCCGGGGGTTCCACCGGATAGAGGATTTGAGCACATTATTGAGCTAGAGGAAGGGGCCAAACCAGTGATCACCACACCATACAAACATCCCAAGAAGTACAAAGATGAGATAGAAAAGGACATCAAGGAACTTTTGGACATGGGACACATCCGACTCAACAATAGTCCTTTTGCTTCTTCAGTAGTGTTGGTGAAGAAGAAGGATGGCACTATGAGGATGTGCATTGACTTCAGGGCATTAAATAAAAAGACCATAAAAAACAGGTACCCAATACCAAGGATTGATGAACTGTTGGACGAATTGCATGGGGCCATCTACTTCACTAAGATTGAGCTTCGTTCTGGCTACCATCAAATCAAGATGAGGGAGGAAGACATCTCAAAAACAACTTTTAGATGTCACTACGGTCATTATGAGTTTCTAGTGATGCCCTTTGGGTTAACCAATACCCCTGCTACGTTCCAGTCATGTATGAACCATGTATTCAAAAAACAGCTAAGGAAGCACCTGTTAGTATTCTTTGATGACTTGCTTATCTACAACAGGACAAGGGAGGAGCATCTTAGGCATTTGGACCATATTTTGTCAATTATGGAAGAACAGTCGCTATATGCTAAGGAGTCCAAAAGTGAGTTTGGAATGACAAAGTTCCTTTATCTAGGACACATTATCAAAGCAAAAGGGGTATAAGTTCATCAGGAGAAAATTGAAGCCATCATGGAATGGCCCACTCCTAAGACACTCACAGAATTGAGAGAATTTTTGGGAATGTGCTCATATTACAGGAAGTTTTTCAAGGGGTTCTCTCAATTATGTGCACCTTTGACTGATCTGACTAAGAAGGGAGCATTCAAGTGGGACGATGAGGCTCAAAAAATGATGGACAAGATGAAGAAGGTGATGAGTACGTTCCCAGTCTTAGCCCTTCCAGATTTTAGTCTTCCATTTACCTTGGAGTGTGATGCATCTGGGGAAGGAATAGGGGCCGTACTGATGCACAAGAGGCACCCTCTCACCTATGAGAGCCGGAAACTTTGGGTTCCTGAGCTACTCTACAACATTTATGATAAATAAATGTTGGCTATCATGCATGCACTAGCCAAATTCCGACAATACTTGGTAGGTGCTCGGTTTGTTGTCAAGTCAAATCATAACAGTCTCAAATACTTATTGGAACAGAAGGACTTGAATGAGAGGCAACAAAAATGGGTAAGCAGAATACAGGCCTATGACTTCGACATTGATTTTTTCAAAGGAAAGAATAATGTGGTGGCGGATGCCTTATCTAGGAGACCATCCATCCTTGCCATAACAGGGATAACAGTTGATTGGAAAGACCAACTAGTGATGGAGTATGCAGAGGATCATTTTGCATGCCAACTACTGGACGGACAGGTACAAGATGAATATTTCAAGGTTATTAATAACCTCATCTACTACAAAGACCGAATCTTCTTGGTTTCGAGGTCGGCCTTCAAGGCCAAGGTATTGCAGGCATGCCATGACTCACCAATGGCGGGACATCAGGGGATCAGCAAGACGTACAGGCAAGTGAGAGAAAGATTCTCTTGGAAAGGGCTGAAGGAGGATGTGATTAGGCACGTTAAAGAGTGTGCGACATGTTAGGCAAAAAAGCATGAGCGCACACACCCAACAGGACTTTTGCAACCCTTGCCCATTCCGGAGCACAAATGGGAAAGCATATCTATGGATTTCATCACCGGGCTACCAAAGACACAAGGAAAGGACTGCATATTTGTAGTGGTGGACAGGTTAACGAAGTTTGCACACTTCTTTTCCATAGCTATTGACTTCAGTGGAACATAGGTGGCCGAAATGTTTTTCAGGGAGATTTTCTGGTTGCATGGCCTCCCCAAGACCATTGTTAGCGATAGGGATAGCAGGTTTATGAGTACTTTCTGGCAGGAGTTATTCTGGTTGGTTGGTACGGCCTTGACCCCTAGCACCATCTATCACCCGTAGACATATGGACAGACAGAGATAGTCAACAAGTGGGTGGAAGGCTATCTCAGAAACTATGTGGCAGGGCAACAAAAGGCATGGGTCAGATGGTTGCATTTGGGAGAATATTGCTACAATACCACCCAACATATGTCTATTGGCATGTCTCCATTTAGAGCTTTGTATAGATATGATCCCTTGTCATTTGTGGAGGTTGCATTCGAAGACAGCAGGGCACCGATGGTACATAATTGGATACAGCAGAGCCAAGACGTTATCAGGGAATTTAAGGATCATCTACAGAGGGCACAAAACCAACAGAAGGTCCAAGCAGACAAGCACAGAGTTGACCAGACTTTTGAGGTTGGTGGTTTAGTCTACTTGAGGTTGCAACCATACTGGCATGCTTCCATTAAAAGAAGAAGAGTGGATAAACTGCAGCCACGTTTCTTTGGACCCTACAGAGTCAGCAGGAGAATAGGAGCCATAGCTTACGAGCTGGAGCTTCCACAGGGTAGAAGAATTCACAACATTATTCATGTTTCGTGCCTTAAGAAAGATCTCGGTCAACACATCAGGCCTATTGAGGTATTATCCCCCATATATGAGGAGGGACAACTTGTTTTGATTCTGAAGGAGGTGCTAGAAGTCCAAGAGAAGAAGCTCAGAAACCGAAGCATCAAGGAGTACCTGATCAGGTGGAAGGATTTACCCATTGAGGATGCCACTTGGGAGCAGGAACACGTGGTAAGAGAAGCAGGTTTGGAATTTCTTGAGGACAAGAAACTTCAAGTCGGGGAGACTATAATGTCCCCCACCTCTTAGAGAGGTTATGAGGAGACTTAGTGGCCAGAGCACCCCCACTAGGTCATAGTCTTACACTGAAGGGGGAAGTCAATGAAGCTAAAGTTATATTTTTAAGATGACTTAAGAAAGGAAAGGGGATTAAAGGTAAAAGATAACTCGACAGAAGAATAGAAGATTAACCCTGGGAGTTAACCTAAATCAACAGAGAATTAGAAGGAAAAGGTATAAGTAAGTGGCTGGGGTGCACCTATCATTGATTCTGGTTTTGGATTAGCATTTTCTATTGCTCTTGAGCATTCAGTTTGGGGGTTTTGTTGTACAAACCCTTGTGAGCAACTCAGTGGTGAAATATCCACTCACTTTGTTCCACAGCTTGGTCTCGGGGATGAAAGACTCCTCCACACCATTCTAGTCTCAGCTCATCTCCATTCAACACTTCAGAAGGTAGCAGGCCGTACTGTTCTTGTGATTCTAGCAGGGGCGCACCATTATCTAGAGGGAGGTTCGATCCAGCTTATCCAGAGGGCCTGGGGCCATTCCAACACTTGGGTTTTGTTTGCAGGGGCATGATCATCAGTTTGAGGAATTTTCTAGAGAGATATCATCCTCATATCATTATTTGCATATTGGGACATCTTGGAGCCATAGGGGACGTCCTGTTATTCAGAAAAACTCAGATCTAGAGAGATCTGCTTGTGATTTGGTCCTGAAACTTCTTCCACGGGATTCTCTTAGCCCAATCTACTTTTTGGGAGAGTTTCAAGCTATTTGGAGTTGTATTTCTACAGGGACGAATTGCATTGGGGTTTCAGCTATTCATGAGGGCGCAACTCCCTTAGGAGACTCATCAGTTGGAGGGGTTACACTTGGACGATGGGCTTGAAACTTCCGAAGGAGGTTCCCACTGCCCTAATCTATCAGTGGGACGAGTTTGAGCTCATTTGGAGCATCTTGCCATCAAGGACAAATTCTTGAGGGTTTCAGTCTTCACTTGGAGCATGACACTCTTCATATAGAGGGTTTGATACTCAGAACTGCTGGGTATTGGTCTTCATTACTTATCCAGCCTTTGGAGGATTCTTTTGTATCGACATAGAATTTTGTAGTAGCTCATATCTATTGATTGTATGACCATCTGAGGTTTATGCCAGATCGGCCATCTATTGTATTGATTCTGCATAATAAAAAGGTCAGATCTTGCTTGTGCTTCCATATCTTGATTATGTTGTGATCTTCATGTGTTGGATGAATCTTGTATGCACTTAATAACTCAATAAACACCTGCATAACAATAAATCAGTAGAAGTTAGTGATACCAAGCGAAAAATTTGTCTTGGGATCATTACATCAGAGTAGGTATCCCACCAATATTTAACATGGGGAACGACCTTAAGGAGTGAAAAAGTGATATTTTCCCTATCGGAAAAATTGTGGACCAAAAAATATCCTTCAAGCAGATTCAACCATTTATCCACAACATCTACATCTATCAGTCCTTCAAATAATGGAAGATGAAATTTACCTGTACCTTAAAGGGGGTTGCATGGTCGCTTGATGAAGATGCTTCTCCCATGGAAAACCATCGAAGGATCTACGTGAAGTTGTCTATCATTTCGTTCCTTTTTCACGTGAGGGCTTCCTCGAGCAAAATTTTAATAGGATCTCCTGCTCCATCATATTTCTTTTCATCTCCCATGGGTTTTTTCAGGCTCGGCATGACCGATATGGTAATGGATTGATTGGTTCGAGTCACAACTTATTGTACCCAGACCTTGTAGGGGTCATGCACAAAGAAAAATAAATGAAGAGCAGACCGCTCTGATACCACTGATCCAGATTTAGGAGAAGAATGAACTGATTAATAGACTAAATACAATAAACACAAATATAGGAAGAATAACACAAATATCCAGTGAACAATATCTTCTCTTAAATAATGAAATAGGTTGAAATTGTAAAACTTCATAACTGAAACTTGCTCGAATGGTGGTAGCTATATCTGAGAAGAGATGTGGCTACTACGCGCATCCATCTGAGAAGAATGGATAAGAATGAGGCTCCAGAGGCCCTTTTCATATTACTCATGAATGCCAAAACCCTAGACATCCAGAAACCTAACCTTAGAAGGTGAAATGCCAAAATTCATGTGGGCCCTATGGGTAAGTTGGTGTAATTTGGTACCTCAACTTCCTAGGTTTGTAAATTTTGCATACAACCTCTCTTTTAGGCGCGTGATAGCCCGTTGGAAAGGTCTTTCAGAGAAATACACATTTCATCGTCAGACTGTGACTTCATCTATAGTATGACTGTGTCGAGCGAAGAAAACAACGTTTAGGACTCCAAAACAACCCTAAAAGTACAACAAGATGTGCTGACATGAAAACATACAAAATAAGCTAGTTGGATTGGGTGAGAGGCCACCCGTATCCACATGGAGAATGTGTGGGGCTTCAGACAACCCCAAAAGTGTATAACTCACAATTATAAAGATGTATAGAATGACGTGTTGAACAAAAATGGACATGAAGAGACAGTTGGAATAGGTGGGTGGCCACTAATATCCACTTGGATCAATACCCTACATACCCTACGCACAAAATTGGGTATCAAAGATTCTAAGCGTCATCTGGTGCTCAAATACTGCGATGTTTTGCGTAGATACATTCAAATAGAAATGGAGTTCCTGGACATTACCTCATTGGGCACGGCTTATAGATATGTTGTCAAGATCGAGCATAAATTTAAGCAGAAACAATGAGAGTTTGGATCTGCAAACCCCTCATAGACGAAGCAGGGAAAAGGAAACCCCAACCCACACAACAAGGGACCAATTCAAGAGGGCCACCCTCAGGACAATCTGTACAAGCCGCAACACAAGAAGGGCAATGAGAAGACAAAGAAGGAAATGGGAAAATGGTGTGAGTACCATAAATGTCCTTGGCACAATACCAACGAATGTTGCTCCAAGAAGTCCCTCATGGCCAAGCTAAAGGCTTCCGAGTTAGAGGCCAATTCGGATTCCGAGTCAAATCCTGAAGGAGGGAAGAAGATTATCTGTAGATTTTTAATGACAAAAATCAGCAAGCTAAAATTTCTATCAAACACTTAGCAACCTAGAGATAATTGTCTTGTATGAACTTCATAAATGCCTCAAATCCACATTCAAAAATTACCATAAGCATAAATACACATTTCTAAGCAAATATGCAGCGAAAATAAACACAATGGACAACAACCCATAAAAATAAAAAATTTAGGCAAAAGCCAGGGAAAACCCCAATGTGGAGAAACCCAACGATAGAGGGAGAGAGATATCTTATTATTCAGCTTCAGGAAAATACACAACAACAAAAAAATCACAATTTCCAGCCAAGAAAATTCCACTTACAACACACTAAATCAGTCCTAAAATCTACCTCGTAATTTGTGCCAAATCTGTATTGTTGTACGACATGTTCTGTACCTCGGAATTCATGCCAAAATTTAGTTGTATGTATTGTTTTGTACGACCCAGAAACATCAACCAAAAGTCTGGAATCTACCTCGAACATCATGTTAAAGATTGCCTTGATTTCCATGCCCACTTTCACTTGTTGTACATACTGTATGGATTCGTATAGTATGGCCTCCCACAGCAGAAAAACGACCCAACAATGAAACATATATCTTCCTTGGGATTTGTGCCCACATTTTCTTGGGAAATGTGCCCACAATGTTGCCCTAAATTTCCTCTATCAAGCCTACTAAAAAATATCTCTCAATCTCCTCTGGATGTGTCTTGCACACTACCTAATGCATTCTTTTATAATTCTAAAAATGACATTTTCCCTCCAAAGTGTCTTTTCACTTTCCCCAACCCTAAATCCAAAGGCCAAAATTAGATCTTGCCTTTTTCAAGATCAAGGGTCATGATCCATTCCATCCAAAATGAATCACTTCAAATATTAAAGTAATTTCTCTTTATTACATAATTATACTTTATGAAATAAAGTCACTTTAAAATTAGAAGGTACACTTTATTAAAAATTCTTGTTAATAAAAGAGCCACTTTAAAACAACTCTGTAAAAACCCATTACAAAGTTAAGTGCCTAGTAGTGTAAACATAAGGTTACATCCGCATTCAAGAAAAAATATGTGGAGTACCTCTCGAGCTAAAAAGCTAACACTCCCTCTTAGCGAGGGATGTCCTCCCTACCATCTCCATCATCTAGTTCCATCAAACTTTGATCTGTAGGAGCTCCTTCTGAACCTGGATCCATCCTCAAGACCTGCACAAAACTCGAACTAGAAGATCTTCTCCTGGAAACAACCCGAAACCCTGAGCTCACTTCATCCTGAGCATTGGTTCGATTAACTTGGCTGAGCCTCATGCTAGTGCTCAGAAGAGACTTGCTCTCTTCTCTTGGAATGTGAGACTGAATCCTTGGTGCCACCGCAGTCTCAGGAGCCTCTCCATGCTCCTCATCCAATGTTGAATCATACATTGAAGGTTGTCCTCTCAACATATACAACCTGTCCACCTGGTTAACTATCAACTGTAGCTCCAGCGGGTCCACTCCCTGCCTGTAGATAAAGACATGTTCCCTCTTGAACAATACACAATATCCTACATCCTCCAAGTCTGGGACTAAGAGCAAGTTAACCCTCAACCCTCGAAGAAAGAGAACTCCATCAAGCTCCAAGAGTCCCCCAAACTCGAGTTGGAATCTAACACTCCCAACTCCACGTACAACTCTCACCATACCACCTTCATTTACCACCTGTCAGCCAGAACCAGTCTCTGTGAAATCTAGGAATCCTCGCCAGATTCCCGTCATGTGGAAAGAGGCTCCACTATCCACAATCCATCTGACATCACCTCCAAATCCTCTGCTGCTGACACTAGAAGCTTGGGTCACCAAATAAAATTCCTTGTCTTACTTGGAAGCAAAGTCCTCAATTGTTGTTGTAGAATCTGTCTCAGGCCCCTTTGGTTTCGTCTTCTTATTCCTCTCAGGATAATGTGAGGCAAGGTGCCCCAACTAGTTACAACAATAACATCTAACTTTACTCAAGCTCCTTCCAGAACTTCTTTTCTTCTTGATCTTTGCATTAAGAGCAACATTGTCATAAAATCCATCTGTATTTTGTTCACTGCTCTGAGATCTCTCCCAGATCTCCTCTCGAGTGAAATCATCCCACAATCTGCTCCAATATGGTAGATGCTCATGTCCCACCACACACTTCATGAAGACTTCCCATTCTTTGGTGAAGCCATTTAAAGCTATCCTCACCAACTCAGAATCTGTAATGACCTCTCCAACAACAGGCAACTCATATTTTACTTGAGCTACATGGGTAATATAAGAAGAGACACTCTCCTCCTTACTCATATTGGTATTATGCAACTTAGCCTTCAAGGCCATCTTTCGGTTCTCATTCTTTGCCTCAAACAAGTTCTTAAGTGCATCCCACATCTCCTTGGCAACCTTTTTCTCAGCCAAGTGTGGGATAAGGTTATCCTTCACCCCATCTAGAATAATTCTCTGAGCCTTGGCTTCCTTGACCTCATGCAAATCCAAGAAACAAGAATTGTTGTGGGAGTTGCCACAACATAGTTGACATAGTTATAATTTTTTTTCTCCTTGAGAACAATTGACAATCAGAACTTCCACTACAAATAGTTGGAAATGTCATACAACTGATCCTCATATCTAATTCTTGCAACCATATTCACTGTCACAACTAAAGGAAAACAATCACACCCTTTCCCTCTTCAACTTTTCCCAAAAATCACACTACCCACTGTCAATCAGAGCCCAAACTCTGATACCTTGTAGATTTTTAATGACAGAAATCAGAAAGCTAATTTTTTTGTCAAACACATAGCAACCTAGAGATAATTGTATTGCATGAACTTCATAAATTCCTCAAATCCACATTTAGAAATTACCATAAGCAGAAATACACATTGCTAAGCAAATATGCAGCGGAAATAAACACAATGGAAAACAACCCATAAAACTCATAAATTTAGGAAAAAGCCAGGGAAAACACCAATGTGGGGAAACCCAATGAGAGAGAGATAGATCTTATTATTTAGCTTCAAGAAAATACATAATAGCAGCAAAATCACAATTTCCAGCCAAGAAAATTCCACTTACAACACACTAAAAAAGTCCCAAAATCTCCCTCGTAATCTGTGTCAAATCCGTACTGATGTATGGCCTATTATGTACCATGAAATATGTGCCAACAATCAGTTGTATGGACTGTTATGTATGGACCAAAAACAAAAACCAAAAGTCTAGAATCTGCCTCAAAAATTGTGCCAAAGATTGCCTCGATTTATGTGCCCACTTTCACTTTTTGTATGGATTGTATAGATCCGTACAGTATGGCCTCCCACAACAAAAAAATGACCCAGCAATGAAACATATATCTTCCTTGAGATTTTTGCCCACTTTTTCTTGGGAAATGTGCCCACAATGATGCCCTAAATTTCCTCTCTCAAGCCTACTAAAAAATCTCTCTCAATCTCCTCTCGATGTGTCTTTCACACTACCCAATGCATTCTTTTATAAATCTGAAAATGGCATTTTCCCTCCAAAGTGTATTTTCACCTTCCCCAACCCTAAATCCAAAGGCCAAGATTAGATCTTGCCTTTTTCAAGATCAAGGGTCATGATCCATTCCCTCCAAAATGAATCACTTCAAATATTAAAGTAGTTTCACTTTATTACATAAATGTACTTTATGAAATAAAGTTAGTTTAAAATTAGAAGGTACACTTTATTAAAAAGTCACTTTAATAAAAGAACCACTTTAAAGCAACTTTGTAAAAACCCATTACAAAGTTAAGTGCCTGGTAGTGTAAACATAAGGTTACATCCGCATTCAAGACAAAATATGTGGAGTACCTCCCGAGCTAAAAAGATAACATTATCGATGTTGAACCCAGTGCCATGGTTGCTACCACCAAAGTTTGGCCAAGTGAACCAGGAGAACCAGAGGAAGGGGAATGCCTCTTTCACTCATAGATGTGGGACAAGGGGGCTCTGATTCATTTCATTGTGGACAACGATAGTCAGAAGAACCTGATTTCAGTAGAGGTCGTCAAGTGGCTGGACTTGCCAACGACACCGCACCCGCAACCCTATGCCATTGAATGGATTCGTCAAGGAAGAGATCTCTGTATCAGTCAACAATGTCATTTTCCCTACGACATCAAGCCTTTCAAAGATGAGGTATTGTGTGATATTTCTCCCCTTGAAGTTTGTGATGTTCTGTTAGGACAACCATATTTGTGGAAGCGCCATGCTGTGTATGAGTCTAGACCTCACAATGTTATTATTACTTTGGGTAGACAATTGTATAGGATCCCAGAGGTGGCACCACCTACTGCTATTTCTTAATCTTGCTAATCAATGCAGTAAGTTTATTTCATAGATCGGGAAGTTCGTCTTCTTTGTGATCCATTCTCACAGTAAGTCGAAGGTCACTGCCACATCTGTGGCCTCTACACAACACCTCTCTTTGTAGCAGAAGCAAGTGGACAGGATCGTGGAAGAATACAGAGACATCTTCGCCTCACTTACAGGAGAACCGACACACTGCCAATTCAAGCATCCAATTGATCCGACACCTGGCGCACCTCTACCTAATGGACCAATCTATTGGTGATCATTGATGGAGAATGACAAAATCAGGCGTCAGATCCAAGAGCTTCTTTGTAATAGACATATTTGTAATTTGAGTAACAATTGGCAAGAGCATGTCTTCCTTTATCGTAAGGCAAGGGACTTTAGGCACTCGACCGATAGGGAGGGAATTGAAGAAAGCGGTAGAAGATTTTGTAAAACAAAACGATATGTCAATTGTGTTACAATTGGTACAATATATGAGCAATCAAATGATTGATTTCGAGAAAAAATGGGTGACCTCTACGTCTACCCCAGATAAAACTTCTTCCCAGGCCGATTTTAAGAATCATCCTAATAATCTTTAGCTTAGTAACTATCAACCGAAGGCTATTCTTCCTAGATCTTGGTGCAAGTTTTATGAAGATAATCATGATGAGAACACCTGTGAGGTAAAATCGAGTGAAAGAGACCAAATCTTTGGTAAAATGATGATACAACTATTGTTGCCTTAGATTGGGCTCCAGAAGATGATGTTATGATGGTTGACACTAGAAATAATATTATGCAAAGAAGGGTAAGGGTGTTCCTCCCAAGATTACTTTTTCTCCTAGTTCATCCTCTCAAAAAACCAACCCTTAGGTTACAAAGGGTGCACAGATTCAAGAGGTTTCTACCTCTTCTTCTTCATCTAAGTACAATATTTTGAAACAACTGGAAATAATAAAAGAATATGCATCTTTACTGGATATGGTCAGCGTCCCAGAACAACATAGACATTTGAAAGAATTCATGGAATGCAAGACTTCCACTATTGCTAGTTTATGTGAGGAATAGAATGAAGAAGGAATGTACATAAATAAATTAGGTGTATATACTGCTAGGAGTTATGTTAAAAATCCAACCTTCTATGTATCTGTGAAGATAATGGATAATATTTCTCATTGCTTCCAAATTGATGGTGGATTAGGTCCTAATGTCATGTCTAAGATCATCATGGAAGAGTTGGGTCTTTCATGTACGAATGAAAATTCCAAAAGAATGTTCTCTTATGATAGTCAAGAAAAAGATACTACAGGAGAAATCAAATATGTGACCTTATTTCTATGTGATCACCCAAATATAAGAACCACTTGCAATATTCAAGTGATAGACATGTCAGTTAGTAACTATTCCATTATTTTGGGAAGATATTGGCAAGCTTTAACTGGTGGATATATTTCACTGGATGGGACACACATGCCCTTTCCTAAAAATGGAAAGAACATCATTTTTCTCAGGGAAAGATGAATCTCACCTTATATTGAAAGTCTTCCACAAACTCATGTAAACTATATTGAGGAAGACAGGGGTGTATACTCTATTTTTCTAGAAGAAGATAACAATTCTTTCACACCCCCTCTGGATCTTGAAGATGGAATGTGAGCACATGAATTTTGATAGTTCATGTTCAAGTGAGGGAAATCGAGCAAGCATAGTATTGTATTCTCTTGTAGGAAATATTCATAATATTTCTTATAGATGGGAATTTTCTTGCACTAACAATGTCACAGATTTTGAAGCCTTGATCCTTGGTATTGAAAATACTTTCAATCTTGGTTGTTATCATCTTACTGTTTTGGGGGATTCATAGCTTTTTGTAAATTTTATTAGAAGAATATATACCCCCTCAAACAAGCCACTTAAAAGATATACACAAGCAGTATGGTATATGATCTCAATTTTTTTATCTTTTAACAATACTCATATTAGGAGAGACTTGAATTCAATGGTTGATAGGATTGTTGTTTTTGCGGCTATTCCTACAAGGAAATTACTCCCTCAGAGTCGTAATTGTACATTTATGTCTTTATATCGTCCACATTTTCACAATAATGTAGAATCATGGAAAGTTTTTCTTGATGACGAAAGTATTTTTTCTTTCTTGCAGAATGAGCCTATTAAATGAAAGGAAATTATATCTATGGAAGAGAATAAGTTTCCCAAAGGAATGACTCTTCTAGAGAGTTCATTCTCATCTAATGATGTCGGGAACAAGAAGGATAAAGAAGAGGAGTCAAAAATAAAAATTGGTAGTACTATTTTGGTGAATATTGGGACTCATGATGACCCAAATAATTTTAAAATTGGAGTCCAATGCTTAGAAAAGGAAAAAAAAAAAATCATGGAGTTACTCTGTGAATTTAAAGATGTCTTTGTTGG
This sequence comes from Picea engelmannii, assembly GCA_009831015.1. Classification (NCBI taxonomy): domain Eukaryota; kingdom Viridiplantae; phylum Streptophyta; class Pinopsida; order Pinales; family Pinaceae; genus Picea; species Picea engelmannii. Next base: position 84,936 of record ML800920.1, on the reverse strand, counting down.
GTCATATGAGGATCTTTGTGGTTTTTATCATAATGTTATTCAACATGTTACTCATATCAAGGAAGTAGAAAAATTGGTGAGGCAAAGACATAGACCCCTCAATCTTTCCTTACAAGCTACCATCAAAAAGGAAGTTGAAAAATTGATTAATGCTCACACTATCTTTCGTGTAAAGTATTCTGAGTGGGTATCTAATCTTGTCCTGGTGCGAAAGAAAAATGGTTATATCAAACTATGTGTTTATTTTAGTGCATTAAATAGGGCAAGTGTGAAAGATAAATTTCCTCTTCTGAATATGGAACTAATCTTGCAGCAAGTGGCAGGGTCACAAATGATGTCCCTTCTTGATGGTTTTTTAGGTTATAATCAGATTAGTGTCAAGAGGGATGATAAATACAAAACCACATTCACCACATGGTGGGGCACCTTTGCATATGAAATAATGTCTTTTGGTCTAATAAATGTAGGTACTACCTTTCAAAGGGATATAAAAATATCCTTTGATGATCTTATCAGTAAAATTGTTCAAATCTATCTTAATGATTTAATTGTCTATTATAGAAACCGATAAGATCACTTTGATAATCTAAGAAAAGTTTTCGTACATTGCATAAAATTTGGAATGTCCTTGAATCCTATGAAATCTATTTTTTGTGTCACACAAGTTAAAATTCCTGGTCATATTGTTTCTGATTCAAGAACTACTATTGACCCCGAGAGGGTTATCACAATCCAAAATCTTCAAGCCCCTTCTTCTAAAAACGAAATTCAAGCTTTTATTGGTAAAATCAATTGTGTTAGAAGATTTATTCTTGATTTTGCTATAATGGTTAAACCGATTCACAATATGCTAAAGAAATATCAATCATTCTCATGGAATGATGATACAGAAAAGGATTTAATAGAAATAAAGAGAGAAATCATTTCTTCCCCTGTGTTGGAAAAACTGAATTTTGAAAAAGATTTCATTATTTATACTAATTCCACTGAAGAAGCAATATATGTTATTCTTCTTCAGAAAGATGATCAAAATAATGAACAACCAATAGCTTACATAAGCCAAAGATTATTGGATGATGTATTTAAATACACTTTGATTGAAAAACATACTTATGCTCTTGTAAAAGCTATTGGAAAGTTTATCCATTTTATCTTAGGCAAGAACACTCATGCAAATGTCCCTTTTCCTGCAGTAAATGTTTTTCTTTCTCAAAAACATCTCTTAAGAAAGATTGTACATTGGCTTGCTAAGATACAAGAACATGATTTCACAATCACAACCTCTATTACAATTAAGGGGTGATATCTAGCCTTGCACTTGGAGCAACATTCTAAACCAGGTGTTTCTTCTGAAAATGACGAGGATGCTTTGTCTACATTTTTCCTTGTTGAACATTAAAATCTAGATCTACCAGAACATCCTGTTATCAAGATATAATTTACTATTTGCAACTTCAAAGATGTCTTGATAATCTTGAATACCATGTACGCAGGAGGATTCGTCTTGAAGCTTCCAAATATCTAACCTTGGGTACTTCTCTCTTCCGCATAATGATTTGTTGTTAAGTTGTGTAAATGATACAAAAACTCAAAATATCTTAAAGGAAATTCATGGGTAAGCAGATTCAGGAATTCACATTGGTGGTCATTTTGTTGTAAAATCCACTACACATAAAATCGTGAGAACTATTTTTACTGACCTTGAATATTCAAGGATTCATATAAATTTTCACAAGCTTGTGATGAATGCCAAAAGTTTGTTGGAAAATAAAAAAAAATTCCATGCCTTTACAACCAGTTCTCATTGATTTCGCTTTTTTTTAAGTGGGGATTAGATTTCATTGGTCTTATTAATCCTTCATCTTTTGTTGGAGATTATTTTATCTTAACAACACACTAATTCACTAAGTGGATTGAAGCTGTACCACTCAAGCATGCGCAATATGAACATGTGATTTTTTTTTTGGAATGTAATATATTTTCTCATTTTGGTATTCTAATAGAAATCATTTCCGAAAATGGTCCAACTTTTATATCATTAAACTTTACCCAATGTCTAAACAAATTTGGGGTGAAACATTTTACCTCATTGTTGATGCCCAAAAGCGCAACATGGAATCCATGCATGCAAATGGATTGCAATGCCTTATTAATTATATACATTTAATAATATGCTAAATAGGTGGGACCCCATTATGTGAATAATGATGAAAGACACTTTGTTTTTCTTTGATTTGCGCTCATGACTACCTTGCAAATATGATTCTATAGTTTGAAATTCAAACTCGCTTTCCAAGTGAAATGGGCGAATGATGGGTGCATTGGAAATTTAATTTGAAAAAGAAATGAAAGGGGGAAAAATATGTGTTTTAATAAGCATCTTGGTTTATTCTTGCTACACATATATTTTGACTTGTTGATTCAAACTCCAAACATGAGCCACATATAGTTATGGTGTGTTGTGCTTATGGTATACTTGTTATTATCATGGACAATTAATAAGTTTTATAAGATGGCAATCTTTTACTAGCAAGGAATGTGGGACATGACATGTTTTGATGCTAAGTGTTGAGTATATTTTAAGAATTATGAGTTTAATATAGGGAGGCAAATTCGATTTTTGGTTTGAAATGTTATGTGGCAAACATAGTGGACTATGTGTTGGAAGTATTGAGTGCACTCGTACTTAGCTATAGTTGATGGAAATTAATGTGGGAAACGACATGCAATTACTGCACGTCACTCTAACCCTACCTCGAGGTCGCCACCTTCACTTTTTTTGCGCTTGTGTTGGTTGCTTTGGCTAGTGCTACCTCTGTTTTTCTCAGCCTTGTGAAGAATAGTGGTGCTTGCTAGTTTTTTGGCTTTCTCCTTATAGGTATGTTATCTCTTACCTCTCCATTCATGAACTGTAGGTAAGCTCCGAATAAAATCATGATGTTGGCTCTTAGATTTTCTTACAGACTATGTTTACTTTCCGAAGTTATAATGGATGTATGTGGGTATCATGGCTATGTGAATTGCATTTAAATGGAGGTTCCTCCCTGTTGGAATTTAAATGTTTCAAGCTGAGAATAATGGTCAAAATTACTTTTTGTTTGGATTATGTAATTGCGTTGTGCCCATAATGAATGTTGCTTCTGTTTCTATGACTGTTGACAAATAATTATGGCAAGAATTTTTCGATTTCACTCATCTCTGGTGATTAAAATTTAAGGGTTTTTCTCTGTGAAACAAAAGAACAATTTTTTTTCTTGCATAACACCATACCCTTTACCCAATATTTGGAAGACTTGCATCTCCTTCAAATTATCTTTCAATTGTTTGTGAGTATATAGGAATATTTTCCTAGCGGCCACCATGACAGGACTGTGGAAAATCTGTTGTGGAAATAAATGGTTAAATGGTTTTTTTTTTTGTTGCAAATCCCTTATGAATGCTTCGCCTTTTCGTTTTCCCAAACCTCGGTTCTTTTATATGATGTATGGAAATTAGTAGACTCGAACTCTGGTCTTGATGTATGTTATAATGATTGACCCGGTAGTTGGAAAGACTAGTTATATGCGATAAGTCTTGGCTCATTTTATATTTATCCATGGGGGTTTGGTCGATTTTGAAGTTATATGATGTTAAAACCAAATGATGAGCACCAGTTTCACATGGGGTTTTGAACCCAATTTGTTTATACAACAAGTATTGAGGTTGTGATGCAAGCGTTGTATAGTGAAAGGTCGATGGCTTTATGTGGTGTTCTTAGCCTCCCATGCACGCTTGTTGTAGTCTGGTTTTAATTGTTTCGAATGAATCTATTAACAATCTCTTATAAAAGATCTAATGATAATAAAAAAAAGGAAAAAGGGGAAATTAAAGTTGTTAAGTTTGACAGTCCTGGAACTTTCCTGGGGTTTTATATTGGATAATATAACAAAAACAGTGTCCTATATTTGAATTATTAAACAGAGAAAAGTTTTGGCAAATGATGGTCATGATGATTTTTAATAAATACTATTGCATATAATAGAACAATAATCGTATTTTTCCCTTTCATTATCTCACTTTCCTCTCATTATATGCCCATCGCCTTCCCAAATACATTTAAATCATTTCATGTTCTATTATTATGAATTTCATTTTTTTGAAAAGAGAAAGGATTAATAACAAAAGAAAAGGCTAGTTGATGATTGGTGTTGGAAGTTTGGATATGGATACATTTTATGTTTCTTCTGCATTTGCTTGAAGAGTATTCGTTGATCGCTTCCCATCCATGTTACCATTTTATGCTCATTATAAATCCCCTCATCTTCCCAATATCCCTATCACTCCATGTTCAGATGACAATTGATTGTTGGGTTTAAAAGTATCGATGGATGGATTGCATGTGCTTCTGTTGTGAATAATAGAGCCAACATTTTGATTTGATTTAGGTAGAGTATTGATGCATGGATTGTTAAGATTTTTTCATAACATGATTGAAATATTGCTTCAAGATGAGTTTCTTTAGAAAAGGTAGTAATGATAGAGGTGATAATAGAGGAAGAGGAAATAATTGGCAGAGAGGCCATAAAAGGCCACGATTCTCGCTACATTTTGACGATGATCCATAGGAATTAAATCATATTTTTCAAGTTGGATTCTTCAACCTAGTTGGCCATGGGATTCTCCAGCCCTAACCTAAGAGGCCTCCTTTCCAGCCACATAAAAAATTCTCTGGTATCCGTGTTGCCCCCCACGTTTCTATGCATCCAAAACCACCTGCCAATGATGGTTGGCAAGAGATCGCCCATCATCTTGTAGCTCATCACCATGGTTGGCCTACTTTGTATTTTCCACTACCTCCTCCTCCACCACCAATAAATCCAAATGCCCAAGCTGATCATGTTGTCTCACCAGTATAGTCCTCTCATGCAAGAAAAAGGCTAAAAACAGATGTTCCCAATCCATAGGTAGATAAGGGAAAAGGAGTGGCCACTCCTTCCAAGTCATCCAAAGATTCCTCTGAATCTATGTCTTCTCATCTTCATCTCAAAGATGATTGTTCTCACGTCATCAGTGCAGTCCACCCACAAGGTTCCCATCAATTGAAGGTTATTGCACAAGATAAATAAAAAATGGAATCAAAAGAGGGCAGTAGTGGAAAGAGGAAAAATGCCTCTCACAACAAATATGGTTTTTAATGTTGATTAATGTTATTTTCTATTGGGGACAATCTTTTTATTTTGACAATGTTTNTTATTGCACAAGATAAATAAAAAATGGAATCAAAAGAGGGCAGTAGTGGAAAGAGGAAAAATGCCTCTCACAACAAATATGGTTTTTAATGTTGATTAATGTTATTTTCTATTGGGGACAATCTTTTTATTTTGACAATGTTTTGGACAACAAATACATATTTAGGCAGTGTTTTGGACAACATGGATATAGTGTTATTTTTAGATATAGCCATGTTTTATTTTGTTGATATTAAAATACTTGATTATTGATATGAGGATGGGAGTTACAAGGAGAATGTCTGAATCAAATGTTTGGTGTTTTATACTTCATGATTTGATGATTATTAAAAAGAAATTGAAAATGGGCGTCACAAGGGGTCCCACCTATTTAGTTATTACTTAATTAGACCCTTATTTATATATATTATTATTTATTTGTCTCAACTATTTAGTTAAGCTAATTAATCTTAACTAAATAAAGGTAGTTGAACTACCATAACTTATTGAGAAAAGATAAAATCTCAATCAAATGAAGAGACAAAGGAGGAGTAAGAGAGATAATAGAAGGAGAACTTCTACTTTAATGTTTTCTCTGTACTTGCTAGATACTTCCATTATTCATTCATTTTGAATTTACTAGAAGGCTTAACCATATTGATGACATCAGGGTCTTCTTGAAGGCAACGAGATTCAAAACTAAATCATATCTTTCAACAACTTGTCTTTAAAGGTATATGATTTATTTTTGGCAGTTCGTGTGTTCTTGTTTGTTTATGAATTAATTTTCATGACTGATAAATAATATTTTGCAGAGTCAAGTGACAACATTTTGTGGCAAGTTGATCTAGATCTTTAGATTCTTTTTTATTTTGTTGTTAGAGTCTTTTTGTATGGTTCCCATCAGAGTCTTCTAAATATGACTTTCATCCCTACCCTCCCAGGGGTTTGTAAAGAGAATTCAACTTTGTATCTCAGAATGAAATAAATATAAAAATCTGATTTCTAATTTCTGTCTCACATGTGTATTCTGTTGATTTGGTTCATAATTTTGTTTTAACCTTGTCTCTTATCCATGTACAAAATTATGTAATTTCTCTCTTATTTTATTTCTTTTGCATAGTTACATCTAACATATATAAAACCAGCCTTGGTCCCTCGTACTTAATACATGTGGATTAAGTGATTGTTTTTTTTTTTGTTTTAAGGCTATAAACCCCGGGTGACATTCCCAACTATCTTGCCTTAGCCTAGAAAGATCTGAAAATGCTTGATTAAGGTTCCTCACACCTTTTCCTCAACATTTATTTGGCAACCATACTATGGAGATCTTCCATATCTCTCTAGTTGATTTTTCACGATTAACTTTCATTTTTTTTGTTTTGTCTGAATACTCTTGGACTGATTTTTCCATGACAGTACCTGTTAGGAGACAAACCAATATCGGAAATAGTCTTGATGACTAAACCAACATTGCATTGACTTTATTCAATATTATTTTATAAAGTGATAGTACTCGTGTTGAAATTGAACGCTCTTGGGAAGTTGTAATTGAAAGGGACATAAATATTCATGAATGTTGGGTAGCCGGGAAAAGGCATCCCAGAAATCAACAGTAACCTCCCTTTTCCTACCTTTTTGGTATTTCATTTCATGTCTTCTAATCCTCATATCTCTCGAAGGAGAAGAGGGTTGTCCCCTGAATCTACCCCTTTTGTTGAAATAGGAAGGAGAAAAATTGTCTTATCAAAACACAAAAAAGTGCTCTTAGGAGAACCTTATATGATTATGCCAGTTCACCTTTATCACCCATATCTATCACTTTCAACATGAAATTTGTGGGTAGTGGTAGTGGCACCAGAGGTGCCTCCTCCTCACAACCTTCTGCCTCATCAGTAATTGGTAGTATATACAGTCATCAAGTCCCTATTCAATCCACTACCAATCATGCTAAAGTCATAAAGAAATATGGAATTTTCCAATTCGAGGAAGATGCTACAACCACCCCATGGCACGTATCTTCTCCCTTGAATCTTGCACCAACCACTCACCCACTACCAAAATTCAAGGAGAATTTACCTAGGTTTTCGAGAAATAGTATTGTTACCACAAACAAACACCTGGTAGTATTTTCTAATGCTTGTCATAACATAGGGGCTAACGATAACGACACTTGCATGCATTTATTTGTCAACTCACTCGAAGGGAAAGATGCCACATATTTTTTTGATCTCCCTCCCAAAATTCTTTCCACTTGGGAAGAATTGGTTTATTGGTTCAATTCCACTTTTGGACAGTCCAAAAGTCTAGCTGAGCAGTTAAGGGAATACAAAAATATTTCTTATAAGGATGGTGAAACCATTAAGTCTTTTAACCTTCGCTTCACCAAATTATATAATCAAATCCCTGAACTAATCCATCCTCAAAATCAGGTTGCTTTCATGCATTATTATAATGCATTGCCTTGTCCTTATCATCATATACTTGAAGAGAAGGCTATTGAAAATATTGGTTCCTCCCTTCAGACTTGACTAGAATATCAAGATCAAATAGAAAGAATGGGTCTCCCTATGAGAGACTTGGTTAAGAAAACAAAGATGCCAACCTACCTTCAACTTGCTCAAGATATGAATAATAGGATGATATCCCATGAATGAAAAGGAAATTCCTCTTCCCCTTCCCCTGGGAAATATTCTTCTTCCTTAGCACCTTTTAGGAATACTAATAAAAACACTTTTCAGCCAAAAGCCATAATGGCTCATAGTTGGGGTAAATTCACTGAAGAAAATCATGAGAAGAGTACTTGTGAAGTTAAGAGAAATGTTAGAGATAAGATATTTGGCAAGAGGCTCGATACCACAATCGTTGTTTTAGATTGGGTTGAACTAGAATATGTTATGGTAATTAATACCAGGAATAAATATTACATCGCCAAGGGAAAATATGACCTTCCCCGCACTTCTTCCACCCCAATCTCATCTTCTCAAAGTGATGATACACAAGATGTTAGAACTTTGGATAATCAAAGAGTGTTTTCTCCTCTTCCCTCTTCTAATAATAATATCCTTAATCAATTGGCTAATTGATCCAGGTGGATATTGGTGAAGTCTGGTACTGTCTGGTCCCTTTCTTGACGTAGGGTGGTGCATATGGTGTATTGGTCCTCGTAGCTTCTAACAAGGTAGTACTATTCTTTAATGGCGTCCCGAAAGGAATCCCATGTAGGGGCCACCACAAAAATTCCAGATTCCTCCACGGCCCTTTGCTCAGAGTAAGTATCCCACCAGTATTTAACATGGGGAATGACCTTGAGTGGTGCAAAAGTGATATTTTCCCTATCGAAAAATTGTGGACCAAAAAATATATTTTGAGCATATTCAACCATTTATCTATAGCATCTGTATCTATCAGTCTTTCAAATAATGGAAGATAAAAATTTACTTGTACCTTGAAGGGGGTTGCATTACCGCTTGATGAAGATGCTTCTCCCGTGGGAAACCATCGAAGGATCTGCATGAAGTTGTTTATCATTTCGTTCCTTTGTCGTGCAAGGGTGTCCTGGAGCAAAATTTTAATAGGATCTCCTACTCCATCATCTTTCTTTTCGTCTCCCATGGTTTTTTTTCGGGCTCAGAATGAACGATATGGTAATGGATTAATTGGTTTGAGTCCCAACTTGTTGTACCCAGACCTTGTCGGGGACATGCACGAAGAAAAATAAATGAAGAGAAGACCGCTCTGATACCACTAGTCCATATTTAGGAGTAGAATAAACTGATTAACAGAATGAACACAATAAACACAAATACAGGAAGAATAACACAAATGTCCAGTGAACAATATCTTCTATTAAATAATGAAATAGGTTGAAATTGTAAAATTGCAGAACTGAAACTTGCTCAAATGGTGGTAGCTATCTCTGAGAAGAGATGTGGCTGTTACGCACATCCGTATGAGAATAATGGATTACAATGAGGCTCTAGAGGCCCTTTTCATATTACTCATGAATGCCAAAAACCTAGACATCCAAAAACCTAACCCTAGAAGGTGAAATGCCAAAATTCATGTGGGACCTATGGGTAAGTTGGTGTAATTTGGTACCTCAACTTCCTAGGGTTGTAAAATTTGCATACAACCTCTTTTTTAGGCTCGTGATAGCCTGTTGGAAAGGTCTTTCAGAGAAATACACATTTCGTCGCCAGACTGTGACTTCATCTACAATATGACTGTGGCGAGCCAAGAAAACAACGTTTAAGGCCCCAAAACAACCCTAAAAGTACAACAAGATGTGCTGACATGAAAACATACAAAATAAGCCAGTTGGATTGGGTGAGAGGCCACTCGTATCCACATGGAGAATGTGTGGGGCTTCAGACAACCACAGATGTGTATAACTCACAATTATAAAGTAGTATAGAAGGATGTGTTGAACAAAAATGGACATGAAGAGCCAGTTGGAATAGGTGGGTGGCCACCAATATCCACCTGGATCAATACCCTACATACCCTATGCACCAAATTGGGTATCAAAGATTCTAAGCATCATCTGGTGCTCAAATACCGTGATTGTTTGCATAGATACATTCAAACAGAAATGGAGTTCTTGGACATTGCCTCATTGGTCACGGCTTATGGATACGTTGTCAAGATCAAGCATAAATTTAAGCAAAAACGATGAGAGTTTGGATCTGCAAACCCCTCACAGCTGAAGCAGGGAAAAGGAAACACCAACCCACACAACAAGGGACCAATTCGAGATGGCCACCCTCAGGACAATCTATCCAAGCCACAACACAAGAAGGGCAACGAGAAGACGAAGAAGGAAATGGGAAAATGGTGTGAGTACCATAAAAGTCATTGGCACAATACCAACGAATGTTTCTCCAAGCAGTCCCTCATGGTTGAGATAAAGGCTTCTGAGTCAGAGGCCAATTCGGATTCAGAGTCAAATCCTGAAGGAGGGAAGCAGATTATCTGTAGATTTTTAATGACAAAAATCAGCAAGCTAAAATTTATGTCCAACACTTAGCAACCTAGAGATAATTGTCTTGTATGAGCTTCATAAATGCCTCAAATCCACATTCAGAAATTACCATAAGCATAAATACACATTTCTAAGAAAATATGCAGCGAAAATAAACACAATGGACAACAACCCATAAAACTCATAAATTTAGGCAAAAGCCAGGGAAAACCCCAATGTGAAGAAACCCAACGAGAGAGAGAGAGAGAGAGAGAGAGAGAGAGAGAGAGAGAGAGATCTTATTATTCATCTTTAGGAAAATACATAACAACAACAAAATCACAATTTCCAGCCAAGAAAAGTCCACTTACAACACACTAAAACAGTCCCAAAATCTACCTCGTAATCCATGCCAAATCCATACTATTGTACGACATGTTATGTACCTCAAAATTCATGCCAAAAGTTAGTTGTACGTACTGTTTTGTACGGCCCAGAAACATCAACCAAAAGTGTAGAATCTGCCTCGAACATCATGTCAAAGACTGCCTTGATTTCCATGCCCACTTTCACTTGTTGTACATACTGTACGGATCCATACAGTACGGCCTCCCACAACAGAAAAACGACCCAACAATGAAACATATATCTTCCTTGGGATTTGTGCCCACGTTTTCTTAGGAAATGTGCCCACAATGCTGCCCTAAATTTCCTCTCTCAACCCTACTCAAAAATCTCTCTCAATCTCCTCTCGATGTGTCTTGCACACTACCCAATGCATTCTTTTATAATTCTAAAAATGACATTTTCCCTCCAAAGTGTCTTTTCACCTTCCACAACCCTAAATCCAAAGGCCAAGATTAGATCTTGTTTTTTTCAAGATCAAGGGTCATGATCCATTCCATCCAAAATGAATCACTTTAAATATTAAAGTAATTTCACTTTATTACATAAGTATACTTTATGAAATACAATCACTTTAAAATTAGAAGGTACACTTTATTAAAAAGTCACGTTAATAAAAGAACCCCTTTAAAACAACTCTGTAAAAACCCATTACAAAGTTAAGTGCCTGGTAGTGTAAACATAATGTTACATACACATTCAAAATAAAATATGCGGAGTACCTCCTGAGCTAAAAAGATAACACTCCCTCTTAGCGAGGGATGTACTCGCTGCAATTTCCATCATCTAGTTCCATCACACTGTGCTCTGTAGGAGCTCCCTCTGAACCTGGAGCCATCCTCAACACCTGCACAAAACTCAAACTAGAAGATCTTTTCCTGGCAACAACCCAAAACCTGAGATCACTTCATCCTGAGCATTAGTTCGATCAACCTAGATAAGCCTCATGCCAGTGCTCAGAAGAGACTCTCTCTCTTCTCTTGGAATGCGAGACTAAATCCTTGGTGCCACCGCAGTCTCAGGAGCCCCCCATGCTCCTCATCCAATGTTGAATCATACATTGAATGTTGTCCTCTCAACATATACAACCTGTCCACCCAGTTACCTATCAACTGCAGCTCCACCGGGTCCACTGCCTGCCTGTAGATAAAGACATTTTCCCTCTTGAACAATACACAATATCCTACATCCTCCAAGGCTGGGACTGAGAAAAAGTTAACCCTCAACCCTGGAACAAAGAGAACTCCATCAAGCTCCAAGAGTCCCCCAAACTCGAGTTGGAATCTAACACTCCCAACTCCACGTACAACTCTTTCCATACCACCTTCATTTAGCACCTATCGACCAGAACCAGTCTCTGTGAAATCTAGGAATACTCGCCAGATTCCCGTCATGTGCAAAGAGGCTCCACTATCCACAATCCATATGACATCACCTCCCAATCCTCCGCTGTCGACACTGGAAGCTAGGGTCACCAAAGAAAATTCCTTGTCATACTTGGAAGCAAAGTCCTCCATTGTTGTTGCAGAATATGTCTCAAGCCCCTCTGGTTTCGTCTTCTTATTCCTCTCAGTACAATGAGAGGCAAGGTGCGCCAGCTAGTTACAACAATAACATCTGACTTTACTCAAGTTCCTTCCATAACTTCTTTTCTTCTTGCTCTTTTCATTAAGAGAAACATTGTCATCAACTCCATTTGTCTTTTGTTCACTGCTCTGAGATCTCTCCCGGATCTCCTCTCGAGTGAAATCATCCCACAATCTGCTCCAATCTGGTAGATTCTCATGTCCCACCACACACTTCATGAAGACTTCCCATTCTTTGGTGAATCCATTTAAGGCTATCCTCACCAACTCAGAATCTGTAATGACCTCTCCAACAATAGGTAACTCATATTTTACTTGAGCTACATGGGTAAGATAAGAAGAGACACTCTCCTCCTTACCCATATTGGTATCATGCAGCTTAGCCTTCAAGGCCATCTTTCAGTTCTCATTCTTCGCCTCAAACAAGTTCTTAAGTGCATTCCACATCTCCTTGGCAGCCTTTTTCTTAGGCAAGTGTGGGATAAGGTGATCCTTCACCCCATCTAGAATAATCCTCTGAGCCTTGGCTTCCTTGACCTCATGCAAGTCCAAAGAAATAAGAACTGTTGCGGGAGCTGCCACAACATAGTTGACATAGTTATAAATTTCATTCTCCTTGAGAACAACTGACAATCGGACCTTCCACTGCAAATAGTTGGAAATTCCATCCAACCGATCCTCATATCTAATGCTTGCAACCATATTCCCTGTCACAACTCAAGGAAAACAATCACACCCTTTCCCTCTTCAACTTTTCCCAAAAAGCACACTACCCACTGTCACTCAGAGCCCAAGCTCTGATACCTTGTAGATTTTTAATGACAGAAATCAGAAAGCTATTTTTTTTTTCAAACACATAGAAACCTAGAGATAATTGTCTTGCATGAACTTCATAAATTCCTCAAATCCACATTCAAAAATCACCATAAGCAGAAATACACATTTCTAAGAAAATATGCAGCGGAAATAAACACAATGGAAAACAACCCATAAAACTCAGAAATTTAGGAAAAATCCAGGGAAAACCCCAATGTGGGGAAACCCAACGAGAGAGAGATAGATCTTAATATTCAGCTTCAAGAAAATACATAATAGCAACAAAATCACAATTTCCAGCCAAGAAAATTCCACTTACAACACACTAAAACAGTCCCAAAATCTCCCTCGTAATCCATGTCAAATCTGTACTGATGTATGGCTTGTTATGTACCTTGAAATATGTGCCAACAGTGATTTGTACAGACTGTTATGTATGGACCAAAAACAACAGCCAAAAGTCTGGAACCTACCTCGAAAATTATGCCAAAGACTGCCTCGATTTCTGTGCCCACTTTCACTTTTTGTACGGACTGTATAGATCTGTACAGTATGGCCTCCCACAACAGAAAAATGACCCAGCAATGAAACATATATCTTCCTTGGGATTTTTTCCCACTTTTTCTTGGGAAATGTGCCCACAATGATGCCCTAAATTTCCTCTCTCAAGCCTACTCAAAAATATCTCTCAATATCCTCTCGATGTGTCTTGCACACTACCCAATGCATTCTTTTATAAATCTGAAAATGACATTTTCCCTCCAAAGTGTATTTTCACCTTCCCCAACCCTAAATCCAAAGGCCAAGATTAGATCTTGCCTTTTTCAAGATCAAGGGTCATGATCCATTCCCTTCAAAATGAATCACTTCAAATATTAAAGTAATTTCACTTTATTACGTAAGTGTACTTTATGAAATAAAGTTAGTTTAAAATTAGAAGGTACACTTTATTAAAAAGTCACTTTAATAAAAGAACCACTTTAAAACAACTTTGTAAAAACCCATTACAAAGTTAAGTGTCTGGTAGTGTAAACATAAGGTTACATCTGCATTCAAGACAAAATATGCGGAGTACCTCCCGAGATAAAAAGATAACATTATCGATGTTGAACCCAATGCCACAATTGATACCACCAAAGTCTGGCCAAGAGAACCAGAAGAACCAAAGGAAGGGGAACGCCTCTTTCATTCGCAGACGTGGGTTAAGGGGGGATCTGATTCATTTTATTGTCGACAACGATAGTCAGAAGAACCTAATTTGAGCATAGGTCATCAAGCAGCTGGACCTGCCAACGACACCGCACCCGCAACCCTACACCATTGAATGGCTTCGTCAAAGAAGAGATCTTTGTATCAACCAACAGTGTCATTTTCCCTACGACATCAAGCCTTTCAAAGATGAGGTACTGTGTGATATTTCTCCCCTTGAAGTTTTTGATGTTATATTAGGACAACCATATTTGTGGAAGCACCATGTTGTGTATGAGTCTAGACCCCGCAATGTTATTATTACTTTGGGTAGGAAATTGTACAGGATCCCAGAGGTGGCACCACCTACTGTTATTTCTTAATCTCTGCTAATCAATGCAGTAAGGTTATTTCACATATCGGGAAGTTCATCTTCTTTGTGATCCATGCTCACAGTAATCAGAAGGTCACTGCCACATCCATGGCCTCTACACAACACCTCTCTTTGCAGTAGAAGCAAGTGGACAGGATCGTGGAAGAATACTGAGACATCTTCGCCTCACCTACAGGGGTACCGACACATTGCCAAGTCAAGAATCCAATTGATCTGACCCCCGACACACCTCTACCTAATGGACCAGTCTATCGGTGCTCACTGCTGGAGAATGATGAAATCAGGCATCAGATCCAAGAGCTTCTTCAAAAGGGGGACATCAGACCCAACTCCTCCCCTTGCAGAAGCTTGATTGTACTGGTGCAGAAGAAGGATGGGACTTGGTGGCTCTGCATTGATTATAGAGCTTTAAACAAAATCATTGTTAGGAACTTCTACCCCATTCGCAGGATTGATGAGCTTCTTGACCAACTCAAGGGGGAAATATTCTTCAGTAAGATTGACCTGAAGTCTGGCTACCACTAGGTTCCCATCGAATCAACTGATATCTGGAAGACAACCTTCAAGTCTAAAGAAGGTCTCTATGAATGGATATTCATGCCCTTTGTCTTAACAAATGCACCAGCCACTTTCATGAGGTTGATGGATGATGTATTGAGACCCTTCACCAACTCCTTTGTGTTATTATATTTGGATGGCATCCTCATCTTCAACAGAACGTGGGAGGAGCACATGCGACATATTCAACAAGTTTTGAGAACTTTGCGGCAACAGAAGCTTTATGCCAACTTAGAAAAATGATCTTTTGACATGAACATGGTCCAATACCTGGGATACATTGTTGATGAGCATGTGGTACATGTTGATCCAGTTAAGATCCAAGTCATCCGTGACTGGCCATCCCCGACCACATTGACCAAGCTTCGGAGCTTCTTGGGACTAGCCAATTTCTACCGACGGTTCTTGTTGGGATTCTCCCATATTTCATGGCTCGTCAGCCAGGTGACCAAGGGAGGTGTTAGGGCCAAGTTCGTGTGGGGGAAGGAGCAACAATAGGCATTTGATGATCTAAAACATCGCTTGTTCTCAGCTCCAGTACTCTCCTTGCTCGATCTGCAACAACCATTCAATATTGAGACTGATGCATCTGATTATGTTGTGGGCCTAGTTCTCACTCAGCATGGGCATCCTATGGCATACCATAGTAAGACACTCTCTGATACTATTCGGAAATACCCCACCTATGACAAGGAAATGTATTCCATTGTACAAGCCTGTCGTCAATGGAAACATTACATTATGGGGAAAGAGATGATCATACACATTGATCACAAGCCTCTATAGTTCATACAGGCACAGGGGAAATTGCAGAACGACCGCCATCAGAAGTGGTCCATCTACCTGCAACAGTTCCATCTAAACATCAAGTATAAGACAAGTATCTCCAATCGTGTCGTTGACTGCCTCAGTCGACCTCTTGTGGCTAAACTCACCACTGTGCTCCAGTCCTATGGACATGAAGCATCAAAGTGGCCCCAACTTTATCAACAAGATCCGGACTTCTCCACCACATATCATCTCTTGGGTATAGGTGCCACTATCACTGATTTTCACATTCAGGACGAACTCTTATGCCAGCTAAGCCATATTTGTGTTCCTACAAGCGAGCATGCAAAGCTGATTTGGGAAGCCCACTATAGTCAGGTGGAAGGACATTTTGGTGTAGAGAAAACTATGGTCATTCTTCAGAAACATTTTTATTGGCCAAAACTTCAATATGACGTTAGCAAGTATATCAGATCGTGCACTACCTATGCCATTTCCAAGCTAGATATCAATAAGCAAGGCTTATACATCCCTCTTTCTATTCCCGAGAAGCCATGGGAATCCATCTCAATTGATTACATGTCTGGTTTGTCGTCCACCAAGAATGGAAATGACTGCGTGTTTGGTCATTGATCGGTTTTTGAATATGGCCATCCTCATAGCCTGTAAGAAGAATTTCACAGTAGAAGATACTGCCAATCTCTTCTTCGAACGAGTTTGGGTCCAGTTTGGGATACCACAGACCATCCTCTCTAACCGAGACAACAGGTTCCTCAACAACTTTTGGTCGAGTCTCTGGTCTCTATTGGACACAAATCTCACAAAATCCATTGCTTTCCACCCCCAAAAAGATGGAGAAACTGATGTCGTTAATCGGCTGATTGTGCACATCCTACACATGTAAAATTATAAGCATCCTTGTACATGGGACGAGAGTCTCCCATATGTCCAACACAACTACAACATGGCTCTCCATAGTTCCACCAACCATATCCCATTTCAGGTGGGTTTGGGATTCCAACCCTCAAGACCCATTGATGTTGCACTTCCTCTTGCCACCGCACAGACAAACTCTTCCCCTGATCAGTCTACACTCGACAAAGCCACCGAATTCATTGAGTGGATTCAACACATCCACCAATAGGTCCAAGAGATTTTTCATAAATCCAATGCTAAGTACAAGCAGTGCCATGATCAACACAGGGTACCACACCAGTTTTAGGTTACCGACAAAGTCTGGTTAAATTTGCAGAAGGAGTGGCTCACCAGGCCCCATCAGAAGCTTCGCCCACTTTTTTATGGGCCTTACACTATCACCAAGGATGTGGGTAGAAATTCTTTTGAGATCAACACTCCACCCTTCCTTGGTCTGCATCCAATATTCAATGTGGACCTCCTTCGGCCATATTTTCCAATTGGCTCCTCGTGTTCGTTTTTTTTCAACACGTCCTTTTGTACTACTTTATAATTGCAAGTTCTACACTTCTGTGGTTGTATAAATCCCCACACATTCTCCAGGTGGATACGGGTGGCCTCTTTCCTAATCCAACAAGCTTATTTTGTATGTTTTCATGTTAGCACATCTTGTTGTACTTTCAGGGTTGTTTTGGGACCCTAAACATTGTTTTCTTGGCTCGCCACAATTAGACTATAGATGGAGTTAGATTCAGATGTCAGAATGTGTATTTCTCTGAAATACCTTTCCAATGGACTATCACGCGCCTAAAACGGAGTTCGTATGCAAAAGTTATGACCCTAGGAAGTTGAGATACCAAATCACACCAACTTACCCATAGGGCCCACATGACTTTTGGCGTTTCACCTTCTAGGGTTAGGTTTTTGGATGTCTAGGGTTTTATAATTCATGATTAATATGAAAAGGGCCTATGGAGCCTCATTATAATCCATTATTCTCATATGGATGCATGTAGCAGCCACATCTCTTCTCAGAGATAGCTACCACCATTCGAGCAAGTTTCAGTTCTGTAGTTTTACAGTTTCAACCTATTTCATTATTTAATAGAAGATATTGTTCACTGGATATTTGTGTTATTATTCCTATGTCTGTTTTTATTGTATTTAGTCTGTTAATTAGTCCATTCCACTCTTAAATATGGATCACTAATATCAAAGTTGATGCTACTCTTTTGGACACGGTTTTCGTCCCAGAACAACAGAAGCATCTCAAAATTTTTATGGAAGATAAGATTTCTACCATAGCCATTGTATTTGAAGAGTCCAAGGAAGAGGATTCAACGGAAATAAGGTAGGTGTAAATAATTTTAGGAACCCTATAAAAACCCCCCCTTTCTATATCTCTGTAAAAATCATGGATAAAATCGCTTATTGTTTCCTAATTGATGGCAGGTCTGGTCCAAGTGTAATTTCTAAAGTTATCATGGAAGAGCTTGGCTTATCATGCACTAACAAAAATTCTAGAAGAATGCTCTCTTATAATAATTTGCATCAATCAACTATAGGTGAAATCAAGGATGTAACCTCAGTTTTGTGCACACATCCTGAGATAAGAACAACCCTCAACATCCAAGTAATCGATATGTTGGTGAGTAACTATTCAATTATTTTAGGAAGGGATTGGAAAGCCTTAACTAGTGGATGCCTTTTACTTGATGGAACACATTTGTCTATCCCTCAAAATGGAAAGAATATTATAGTCCTTAGGGAAGGAATAATTTCACCGTATATAGAGAGTGTTCCTCAACCTAATGTAAACTATCTCGAAGAAGATTTGGGAGTATACTCTATCTTTGTTGATGAGGGTGACACTATGCTTGACCTAGTTGATTTATATGATGGCATGTGGCACATGCATTTCGATGGCTCATGTTCAAACGAGGGTAATGGAGCTGACATCATTCTATATTCTCCTATAGGTAAAATTCACAATTTTTCTTATAGGTTGGAATTTGCTTGCACAAACAATGTCACCGAGTTTGAGGCCTTATTGTTAGGCATCGAAAATGCATATAACCTTGGTTGTGTCCACCTCACAATTTTTGGTGATTCTGAACTTGTTGTGAATCTTGTACATAAGATTTACTCACCAAGCAATAAGTTACTTAAACGTTATACTCACGTTGTTTGGATGTTGATTTCAAATCTGTTATCGTTTAACATCACTCATGTTAAGAGGGAACTTAATTCAATGGTGGATATGTTAGTTGTTTTTGCAGCATCGCCTACCCGACAAATTTTACCTCAAAGACCTGTTTGTACATTCCAATCTTTATATCACCCTCACATCCCTGATAATGTAGAATCATGGGAGGTTTTCACAAGTGATGAAGGAATTTGCGCTTTCATACAAAATGAACCATTTAATCCCAAAGAAATCATCTCTATTGAATATGAAAAAATTCCTAAAGGATTGACTCCTCTCGAAAGTTCATTTTCATCAAGTGATGTAGGCAACAAGGAAACACATAAGGAAGAGGAGTCAAAAAGGAAATTTGGTGATACCATTTCCTTGAATATTGGGACATCTAAATCTCCAAAGATAGTTAAATTAGGTGCCCATTGTTTTGACGAAGAGAAAGTAAAATTCACAGAATTACTTCATGAATTTCAAGATGTTTTTGCCTGGTCATACGGGGATCTTCGTGGTTTTGATCATGCTCTCATACAACATGTCATTCCTATCAAGGAAGGGGTAAAATCAATTAGGCAAAAAAAAATACCTATTAACCCTCCGCTCTAAGCCACCATTAGAAAATAATTGGAAAAATTGTTAAAAGCTAATATAATCTTTCGAGTTAAATATTTTGATTGGGTTTCAAATCTGGTCCCTGTCCAGAAAACTATAGGCCAGATCAGATTATGTGTCGATTTTCGTGCATTGAATAGAGAAAGTACCAAATACCATTTTCCGCTTCCTAATATGGAAATGATTTTACAACAGGTTGTAGGGTCTCAAATGATGTCCTTACTTGACAATTTTTCTGGGTATAATCAAATCAAGGGGAAAAGGACTGATAGATATAAAACCACATTTACCACACATTGGGGCACATTTTCTTATGAATGCATGCCTTTTGGCTTGTCCAATGCAGGTGCCACCTTTCAAAGAGCTATGTAGATAACTTTTGATGACCTAATTGGTAATATTATCCAAGTTTATCTTGGTGATTTGACTGTTTATTCTAAAAATCGGTTGAATCATTTTGGTCGTCTTAGAAAAGTTCTCATGTGATGCAAAAAATTTGGCATTTCTTTAAATCCCTCCAAATATATTTTTGACATCACGAAGGGAAAGCTCCTCGGTCACATTGTTTTTTATTCAAGGATAAGTATAGATCAAGAGAGGATTACTACCATTCTAAATCTCCCTTCCCCCACTTCCAAGAAAGAAGTTCAATCCTTCATGGGCATTATTAATTTTGTTCCTGATTTTGCTATCATGGTTAAACCAATCCATAATATTTTGAAGCATGATCACCCTTTTTCTTGGACATATGATGTTGAGAATGCTTTCCTTAGGATTAAGAAAGAAAAAAACTCTGCATCGGTTCTAGTGAAATCAGATTTTGAGAAAGATTTTATTATATATACCAATGCCACCGAGGAAGAAATTTATGCTATCCTCTTACAAAGTGATGACCAAAACAATGAAAAACATGTTTTTTTCTCTTTTCAAGGCTATAGAAAAATTTCACCATTTTATTTTGGGAAAACATACGCAGGTAAAAGTCCCTTTGCCTGTTGTCAAGTTTCTTCTTTCAAAAACTTATCATTTAGGAAAACATTCACACTGGCTTTCCAAAATTCAGGAGAATGATTTGACGATGATGACTTCGAAGACAATCAAGGGACAAGACTTATCCCTTCACTTATCTCAACACCCTAAACCAAGTGAAGAACTTGACGATCAAGATAATCCTCTTTCAACACTATTCTATATTGAAAATCAAAATCTTTCTATAGATGAGCATCCTTGGTATAAAAATATGGTGTATTATTTGCAGCATCAAAGGTGCCCAAATAAATTAGATCCTCACAAGAGAAGGAGTTTCCTCGAAGCTTCAAAATATATCATTTTAGGAAATTTTTTGTTTAGGAGGTCTGTTGATGGTTTGTTACTTCGATGTGTAAATGATGAAGAAGCACAAAAATTGTTACATGAAATCCATGGATCATCAACTTCTGTCATTCACGTCGGTTGCCATTTTTCTATTAAGGCTACTGCTTTTAATATTATAAGAAATGGTTACTACTGCCCTTTGATATTTCATGACTCATATAAATTTTCAAGATCCTGTGATAAGTGCCAAAAATTCGTTGGAAAAGAACGCCTCCGCCATGCCTTTACAACTTGTCCTTCCAGTTTTCCCTTTTTCTAAATGGGGCCTAGACTTTAATGGTCCTATCAACCCTCCATCTTTTGCAGGGCATATATTTATTTTGAAAACCACTGATTACTTTACTAAGTGGACTGAAGCTATTCCTCTTAAACACACGTTGGATGAGCAGGTAGTTTCTTTCTTAGAATCTAATATATTTTCCAGATTCGACATCATGTTAGAGATCATTACGGACAATGGTCCAACTTTCATTTCTGCAAAATTGACTCAATTTTTGGCTAAGTTAGGGGTCAAACATCTCACTTCATATTCTTATTACCTATAGGGAATGGGAAAGAAGAATCCAACAATAAGAATCTGGTTAGGATCGTAAAGAGGATCATATAATACAAACCTCTCCAGTGGCACACACTTCTCACTTATGCTCTCTAGGAAGACCGTACAACCACTAAATCAAGTACATGTTTTACTCCCTTTCAGGTCGTATCTGGTTAAGAGGTTATTCTTCCTACTGAGCTAGATCTTTCCTCCTTATGGCTGATGTTACAGAATGAAGAATTAAATTCTTCTAATGTTCCCCAAAGGATAAATGCATTGTTAACCCTGGAAGAACAGAGAAATTTTGCCTTGGAGAACATAAAAAGAAGGCAACAAATGATGAAAAAGTATTTTAACAAATGAACAAAGGTTGTTGAATTCAAGATTGATGACAAAGTCCTACTATGGGACTCAACCCATGCTGAAAGAGGGAGACATTTTAAATTCCAAAAATTATGGCTAGGTCCTTTCAAAATTGCTTTTATCATGGGCACAAACTCATACCTTCTAAAGGATTTGGAGGAGAGATTGTTCTTTTACAGTACTAATGGTTCCCACTTGAAACATTATGTGGAACCAACTTGATTATTAACACCTGATGTAAACATGATTGTTGTATATAGTCTTTTGTCTTACTGTTTTCTTTTTACTTTGGGTTGTTGAGTTTTTAATTTCTGTTGTTTGTTTCTCGTAATCACCAGAAATAAAGTTTGGATCAGTTTTTCCATAACAATGTCATTTTATAAGTATTGTTGGTCGATGAAAATAAAATACACAGTTGTCACAATGTCCTCCTTTTGAGACACCACTGAAATAGATTTTTTCTTTCAACATTGTTGTAGTATAGTTAGTTTTGTCTTATTCCTTGTTTCTGCTATCCCGTTCTTCCGTCCATCCTGAAATTCAAGAGCATATCATAATCATTCTCCTTGAAAGTCTAAAAATCATTATCTGTTATGTCTTATTTGATTATTATGCATACAGGACCAACTCCCCTCATACATATCACTTTCCATAAGTTATTCCTCGAAGTCCCGTCTCATTATTTCCCTTAAACCATATTTTCCCCCCTATTGCATAATTATTCTTTTCAGTAGTTTTTCGATCATCTACTTCTATTGGTTTGTGAAACCAAACATTATGAGTTCTAAATATGTTGAGAACAAATTTCCCTATGGAGTCGCCAGTTTGTTGATGCCCAAAAGAACAACATGGAATCCTTGCATGCAAATGGGTTGCAATGCCTTATTACCTATATATATTTAATAATATACTAAATAGGTGGGACCCTGTTATGTGAATAATGATGAAAGACGATTTTTTTTTCTTTGATTTGCGCTCATGAATACCTTGCAAAGATGATTCTACAGTTTGAAATTCAAAACCACTTTCCAAGTGAAATGGACGAATGATGGGTGCATTGGCAAATTTAATTTGAAAAAGAAATTAAAGAGGTAAAAATATATGTTTTAATAAGCATCTTGGTTTATTGTTTCTACACATATATTTTGACTTGTTGATTCAAACTCCAAGCACGAGCCACACATTGTTATGGTGTGTTGTGCTTATGGTATACTTGTTATTATCATGGACAATTGATAAGTTTTATAAGATGGAAATCCTTTACTATCAAGGAATGTGGGACATGACATGTTTTGATGCTAAGTGTTGAGTATACGTTAAGATTTATGAGTCTAATATAGGGAGGAAAATTCAATTTTTGGATTGAAATGTTATGTGGAAAACATAGTGGACTATGTGTTGGAACTATTGGGTTTGCTCGTACTTAGCTATAGTTAATCGAAAATAATGTGGGAAACGACGTGCAATTACTACACGTCACTCTAACCCTACCTCAAGGTCGCCACATTCACCTTCTTTGCACTTGTTTTGGTTTCTTTGGCTGGTGTTGCCTCCATTTTGCTCGGCCTTGGGAAGAATAGTGGTGCTTGTTGGTTTTCTGGCATTCTCCTTATAGGTATGTTGGCTCTTACCTCTCCATTCATGAACTGTATCTTCGCTCTGAATAAAATCATGATGTTGGCTCTTAGATTTGCTTACAGACTGTGTTTTCTTTCCGAAGTTATAATGGATGTATGTGGGTATCACGGCTGTGCAAATTGCATTTAAATGGAGGTTCCTCCCTTTTGGAATTTAAATGTTTCAATATGGGAACAATGGTCAAAATTACTTTATGTTTGGATTATGTTATTGCGTTGCGCCCATAATGAATGTTTCTTCTGTTTCTATGACTGTTGACAAATAATTATGGCAAGAATTTTTCAGTTTCACTCATCTCTGGTGATTAAAATTCAAGGGTTTTTCTCTGTGAAACAAAAGAAAAATTGGTTTTTCTTGCATAATGCCATACTCTTTACCCATTCTTTGGAAGACTTTCAACTCCTTCAAATTATCTTTCAACTTTTTGTGAGTATATAGGCGTATTTTCCTTGCGGCCACCATGACAGGTCTGTGGAAAATCTGTTGTGGAAATAAATGGTTAAATGTTTTTTTTTTTTTTTTTTGCAAATCCCTTATGAATGTTTTTCCTTTTCACTTTCCCAGACCTCTGTTCTTTTATCTAATGTATGGAAATTAGTAGATTCAAATTTTGGTCTTGATGTATGTTATAATGATTGACCCGAGAGTGGGAAAGACATGTTATATGTGTGAATTCTTGGCTCATTTGTTATTTATCCATGGGGGTTTGGTCGATTTTGAAGTTATATGATGTTAAAACCAAACGATGAGCACCAATTTCACGTGGGGTTTTGAACCCAGTTTGTTTATACAACAAGTATTGAAGTTGTGATGCAAGTGTTGTATAGTGAAAGTTTGATGGCTTTATGTGGTGTTCTCAGCGTCCCATGCGCGCTTGTTGTAGTCTGGTTTTAATTGTTTCGAATGACTCTGTTAACAATCTCTTATAAAATCTCTGATAATAAAAAAAAAGGAAAAAGGGGAAATTAAAGTTGTGACAATCCTGGAACTTTTATGGGGTTTTATATTGGATAATATAAAAATGGTTGTGTCTTGGATTTGAATTATTAAACAGAGAAAATTTTTGGCAAATGATTGTGATGATGATTTTCAATAAATACTATTGCATATAATAAAACAATAATCGTCTTTTTCCCTTTCATTATCTCACTTTTCACTCATTATATTCCCGCTGCCTTCCCAAATACATTTAAAACATTCATTGTTCTATTATTATGAATTTCATTTTTTTGAAAAGAGAAAGGATTACTAACAAAAGAAAAGGCTAGTTGATGACTGGTGCTGGAAGTTTGGATATGGATACATTTTCGGTTACTTTTGCATTTGCTTGAACAATATTCGTTGGTCGCTTCCCATCCATGTTACCATTTAATCTCATTATAAATCCCCTCATCTTCCCAATATACCTATCACTCCATGTTCAAATGACAATTGATTGTTGGGTTTAAAAGTATTGATGGATGGATTGCATGTGCTTCTGTTGTGAATAATAGAGTCAACCTTTTGTTTTTATTTAGGTAGAGTATTGATGCATGGATTGTTAAGATGTTTTCATAACATGATTGGAATATTTCTTCAAAATGAGTTTCTTTAGCAGAGACAGTAATGGCAGAGGTGCTAATAGATGTAGAGGAAATAATTGGTAGAGAGGCCATAGAAGGCCATGATTCTCAATACATTTTGACGCTAATTACATTATTTTTTTCAAGTTGGGTTCTTAAACCTAGTTGGCCATGGGATTCTCTAGCCTCGACCTGAGAGGCCTCCTTTCCAACCACATCAAAACTTCTCTGGTATCCGTGTTCCCCCCATGTTTCTATGTAGCCAAAACCACCTATCAATGATGGTTGGAAAGAGATCACCCATCAATCTGTAGCTCATCACCATGGTTTTCCTACTCTATATTTGTCACTACCTCTTCCACCACTGCCAATAAATCCAAATTCCCAAGTTGGTCGTGTTGTCTCGCTAGTACAATCCTCTCATGCAAGAAAAATGCTAAAAACTGATGTTCAAGCCAGAGCTAGATAAGAGAAAAGGAGTAGCCACTCCCTCCAAGTCATCCAAAGATTCCTCAAAATCTATGTCTTCTCATCTTCATCTCAAAGATGATTGTTCTCATGTCATCAGTGCAGTCCACCCACAAGGTTCCCATCAATTGAAGGCTATTGCATAGGATAAATCAGAAATAGGATCAAAAGAGGGAAACAGTGGAAAGAGGAAAAATGCCTCTCACAACAAATACGGTTTTTAATGTTGATTAATGTTATTTTATATTGAGGACAGTCTTTTTATTTTGACAATGTTTTGGACAACAAAGACATATTTAGACAGTGTTTTGGACAGCATGGATATAATGTTATTTTTGGATATAGTCGTTTTCTATTTTGTTGATATTAAAATATTTGATCATTAATATGAGGATGGGAGTTACAAGGAGGATGTTTGAATCAAATGTTTGGGGTTTTATACTTCATGATTTAATGATTATTAAAAATAAATTGAAAATGGGAGTCACAAGGGTCCCACCTATTTAATTATTATTTAATTAGACCCTTATTTATATATATTATTATTTATTTGTCTCAACTAATTTGTTAAACTAATTAATATTAACTAAAGAAAGGTAATTGAACTACCATAACTTATTGAGAAAAGATAAAAGCTCAATCAAATGAAGAGACAAAGGAGGAGTAAGAGAGAGAATACAAGGGTAACTTCTACTATAAGGTTTTCTATGTACTTGTGAGATACTTCCATTCTTCATTCATTATGAATTTACTAGAAGGCTTAACCATCTTGATGACAACAAGGTCTTATTGAAGGAAACATGATTCAAAACTGAATCATATCTTTCAACAACTTGTCTTTAAAGGTGTATGATTTATATTTGGCAGTTTGTGTGTTCTTGTTTGTTTGTGAATTAAATTTCATGACCGATAAATAATATTTTGCAGAGTGAAGTGACATCATTTTGTGGCAAGATGATCCAGATGTTTAGCTTCGGTTTTCTTTTGTTTTCAAAGTCTTTTTGTATGGTGCCCATCGGAGGCTTATAAATATGACTTTGGTCCCTACCCTCGCAGGGATTTGTAAAGAGAATTCAACTTTGTATCTCAAAATGAAATAAATATAAAAATCAGATTTTTGATTTCTGTCTCACATGTGTATTATGTTGATTTGGTTTGGATTTTTCTTTTAACCTTGTCTCTTACCCATGTACAAACTTATGTAATTGCTTGCCTATTTTATTTCTTTTGCATAGTTACATATAAAATATATAAAACCAACCTTGGTACCTTGTACTTAATACCTATGGATTAAGTGATTGTGTTTTTTTTGGTTGTTTTAAGGCTATAAACCTCGGGTGACATTCCCAACTATTTTGCCTTATCCTAGAAAGATCTGAAAATGCTTGAGTAAGGTTACTCGTACCTTTTCCTCAACACTTAATCTACTTACTATCTGCAAGGAAATGGGCAAGCTAAATCTACAAATAAAAATGTGCTCAAAATTTTAAAGAAGATCATAAATTATAAACCTTTCCAGTGGCACACATTACTCACCTATGCACTATGGGTAGATCGAACCACTACTAAAGACAATACTAGCCATACCCCTTTCCAACTGTTATATGGTCAAGAAGCTATAATGCATGTGGAACTTGAGTTAAATTCCATTAGATTAGCATTGTAGGATGAAGAGTTGAACTCTATAGAAATCCCTCAAAGGATTAATTCCCTACTGGCTCTAGAAGAACAACAAAGCTTTTCTCTTGAAAACATTAAGAAGAGGTAGCAATTTGTCAAGAAATATTTTGACAAAAGTGTTAGATTACTGAGAGGAGGGGTGAATCAGTAATACAGATTTTTAATCCTTTTAACCACGGTATGCAAGCGTTATTTATCTTTATGATCAATATAGCATTATCATCCAATAAGTTCAAAGTAAATAAACCATGAACAAATGAACAATCATACACATACACAGTACACCCATATTTTTTTATGTGGAAACCCAATGTGAGAGAAAACCATAGAATGTTTTTTCTTATTTGTCTTTAAGAATTACATTCATTGGAAGCACCGACTTCCTTTTTTTTCTAGCTGCAAATGGAAGGAGGATCTGACCCCTGTTGGATCATATTGTCATTGATGTCAAAGGATTGATTTCAAAGGAACAATGTCTTGTCATAAGTATATCGATGTAGTATGTATTGTCATTGTTGTCAATGGATTGATGTTAAGTGAAGTCATTGCTATATGATGCATAGATGATGTCATGCATAGATAAAGATGGATCAATGTGTTGTCATTCATATATGATGCATGGATGATGTCATGCATAGATGAAGATGGATCGATGTGTTGTCATTGATATATGATGTGTAGATGGATTGATGCATTAATGTATTGATCATTGGAATCAATGACAAAGGGGCAATGCCATAATGATGTGTTTTCATGGGTTATTCCAGTTGGATTGATGTAAAGATGACTCGTTATTGTCTTGTCATGGTTGATAGGAAGTACAAATGGATGAAATCCAAAGTGTTCCCCTTATGGTGAAATCCCTCAAGGGAAGACACTTTGTGGTTGAGTTATCATAGAAGTATGGTTAGAGAACCCAAGCTAAATTATGGAATAATGAGATAAATATCAGTGAACTTGTCAGTGAAAATATCCTATATGGATATTGCTTGTCATTCCATTTCCAGTGGTATGTGGAATGTCACATAACTCCTCACGGTTTGAGAGATATGGCCTTACGAAGTTGGAGGACCCTCATGTGTTGGATAGTATCCCCCAAAGGTCAAAGAAGTCAAAGTGTTTGAAAATAAGAAATTATTTAAATAATAAAGTGAAGTGATTAAGTCAAGGAGGATTATTTAAATAATAAAGTTAATGGAGAAATTTCTAATTATGGAAAGTAGTTATAAGTGTGTTAACCCTAAAATAAGGAAAGTGGGTTAAGTGGACAAGTGGCCATGTGAACAAAGTGGCTAAGTGGACAAAGTTGGATAAAGGTGGATATGTGGACAAAGTGGCTAAGTGGATGCTTCTAAGAAAGGTACTTGGAGAGTATAAATAAGAGGTAAGGGTCTCTTGTAAGAGCATCGCTCTTGAGCATATGTTGAAGATCTATTCTAAGTGAGAGAGTCATTGCAGGTACTCATGGAAGCATCGAAGTTTCCGTAATTTTGAGATATTGATGACAAGAGTTTTGAAATTTCAGAAACCCTAGTTTTTGAAGGAGGATGTGGGCTGCAGTGAGAAAGAGTGCATACATACGCGGGCTACAGTGAGGCAAGACGTGTACACATGCGAGCTGAAGGAGATCAGAGCGCATACAGTTGGAGAGAGTCATGGAGACTTGAGTGTGAGCTGGTGACAGGTTCCTGAAGTCTAAAGCAAGTTCTAGATCTACATTTTGTGGGCTCAAACATGCCATAGAAGTTCTGGTATGGTTACATGGTTGTTTTTATGGATACTTTTGTCTATGGTATGGTGAATGCTTAAGGCATTCTTGGCATGGTTGTTGTGATATGGTTTATGTTGGTTGATTGATAGAGTGAGAAACACTGTTATGTTTCAGTACTGATATGATTGTTATAGTATATTGATTACTTATACATGATTAAGAAACATTCATATTGTATGGTTGAGGAGCATGAGTAAGTTTTTGGACATCATAGATGTGTTGTGATTGGTTATGGTATAGATTGGGTAGTGGAGGGATGAAGTGGATGTGACAGAGGATGCAAAAGAGTTGAGTTTTCATGGGGAGAGAAAACCCTAGTTCTTAAGGAGGAATACACAGGTTGTTGTGAGCCATAACACATACATACATGGGATGCACTATTG
>ML800920.1:30849-46109 GCA_009831015.1 Picea engelmannii | reverse complement strand
AATATATCCACCAGTTAAAGCTTGCCAATATCTTCCCAAAATAATGGAATAGTTACTAACTGACATGTCTATCACTTGAATATTGCAAGTGGTTCTTATATTTGGGTGATCACATAGAAATAAGGTCACATATTTGATTTCTCATGTACTATATTTTTCTTGACTATCATAAGAGAACATTCTCTTGGAATTTTCATTCGTACATGAAAGACCCAACTCTTCCATGATGATCTTAGACATGACGTTAGGACCTAATCCACCATCAATTTGGAAGCAATGAGAAATATTATCCATTATCTTCACAGATACATAGAAGGTTGGATTTTTAACATAACTCCTAGCAGTATATACACCTAATTTATTTATGTACATTCCTTGTTCATTCTATTCCTCACATAAACTAGCAATAGTGGAAGTCTTACATTCCATGAATTATTTCAAATGTCTATGTTCTTCTGGGACGCTGACCATATCCAGTAAAGATGCATATTCTTTTATTGTTTCCAGTTGTTTCAAAATATTGTACTTAGAAGAAGAAGAAGATGTAGAAACCTCTTGAATCTGTGCACCCTTTGTAACCTAAGGGTTGGTTTGTTGAGAGGATGAACTAGGAGAAAAAGTAATCTTGGGAGGAACACCCTTACCCTTCTTTGCATAATATTTATTTCTAGTGTCAACCATCATAACATCATCTTCTGGAGCCCAATATAAGGCAACAATAGTTGTATCATCATTTTTACCAAAGATTCGGTCTCTTTCACTCGATTTTACCTCACAGGTGTTCTCATCATGATTATCTTCATAAAACTTGCACCAAGATCTAGGAAGAATAGCCTTCGGTTGATAGTTAATAAGCTAAAGATTATTAGGATGATTCTTAAAATCGACCTGGGAAGAAGTTTTATCTGGGGTTGATGTAGAGGTCACCCATTTTTTCTCGAAATCAATCATTTGATTGCTCATATATTGTACCAATTGTAACACAATTGACATATCGTTTTGTTTTACAAAATCTTCTACCGCTTGCTTAAATTCCCTCGCTATCGGTCGAGTGCCTAAAGTCCCTTGCCTTACGATAAAGGAAGACATGCTCTTGCCAATTGTTACTCAAATTACAAATATGTCTATTACAAAGAAGCTCTTGGATCTGACGCCTGATTTCATCATTCTCCATCAGTGATCACCAATAGACTGGTCCATTAGGTAGAGGTGCGTCAGGTGTCAGATCAATTGGATGTTTGACTTGGTAGTGTGTCTGTCCTCCTGTAGGTGAGGCGAAGATGTCTCTGTATTCTTCCACGATCCTGTCCACTTGCTTCTGCTACAAAGAGAGGTGTTGCGTAGAGGCCACAGATGTGGCGGTGACCTTCGGCTTACTGTGAGAACGGATCACAAAGAAGATGAACTTCCCGATATATGAAATAAACTTACTGCATTGATTAGCAAGATTAAGAAATAACAGTAGGTGGTGCCACCTCTGGGATCCTATACAATTGTCTACCCAAAGTAATAATAACATTGCGGGGTCTAGACTCATACACAGCATGGCGCTTCCACAAATATGGTTGTCCTAACAGAACATCACAAACTTCAAGGGGAGAAATATCACACAATACCTCATCTTTGAAAGGATTGATGTCGTAGGGAAAATGAAACTGTTGACTGATACAAAGATCTCTTCCTTGACGAAGCCATTCAATGGTGTAGGGTTGCGGGTGCGGTGTCGTTGGCAGGTCCAACCACTTGACGACCTCTACTGAAATCAGGTTCTTCTAACTATCGTTGTCCACAATGAAATGAATCGGATCCCCCTTGACCCACATGTGCGAGTGAAAGAGGCGTTCCCCTTCCTCTGGTTCTCCTGGTTTGCTTGGCCAAACTTTGGTGGTAGCAACCATGGCACTAGGTTCAACATCGATAATGTTATCTTTTTAGCTCGGGAGGTACTCCACATATTTTGTCTTGAATGCGGATGTAACCTTATGTTTACACTACCAGGCACTTAACTTTGTAATGGGTTTTTACAAAGTTGCTTTAAAGTGGTTCTTTTATTAAAGTGACTTTTTAATAAAGTGTACCTTCTAATTTTAAACTAACTTTATTTCATAAAGTACATTTATGTAATAAAGTGAAACTACTTTAATATTTGAAGTGATTCATTTTGGAGGGAATGGATCATGACCCTTGATCTTGAAAAAGGCAAGATCTAATCTTGGCCTTTGGATTTAGGGTTGGGGAAGGTGAAAATACACTTTGGAGGGAAAATGCCATTTTCAGATTTATAAAAGAATGCATTGGGTAGTGTGAAAGACACATCGAGAGGAGATTGAGAGAGATTTTTTAGTAGGCTTGAGAGAGGAAATTTAGGGCATCATTGTGGGCACATTTCCCAAGAAAAAGTGGGCAAAAATCTCAAGGAAGATATATGTTTCATTGCTGGGTCATTTTTTTGTTGTGGGAGGCCATACTGTACGGATCTATACAATCCATACAAAAAGTGAAAGTGGGCACATAAATCGAGGCAATCTTTGGCACAATTTTTGAGGCAGATTCTAGACTTTTGGTTTTTGTTTTTGGTCCATACATAACAGTCCATACAACTGATTGTTGGCACATATTTCATGGTACATAATAGGCCATACATCAGTACGGATTTGACACAGATTACGAGGGAGATTTTGGGACTTTTTTAGTGTGTTGTAAGTGGAATTTTCTTGGCTGGAAATTGTGATTTTGCTGCTATTATGTATTTTCTTGAAGCTAAATAATAAGATCTATCTCTCTCTCATTGGGTTTCCCCACATTGGTGTTTTCCCTGGCTTTTTCCTAAATTTATGAGTTTTATGGGTTGTTTTCCATTGTGTTTATTTCCGCTGCATATTTGCTTAGCAATGTGTATTTCTGCTTATGGTAATTTCTAAATGTGGATTTGAGGAATTTATGAAGTTCATGCAATACAATTATCTCTAGGTTGCTATGTGTTTGACAAAAAAATTAGCTTTCTGATTTCTGTCATTAAAAATCTACAAGGTATCAGAGTTTGGGCTCTGATTGACAGTGGGTAGTGTGATTTTTGGGAAAAGTTGAAGAGGGAAAGGGTGTGATTGTTTTCCTTTAGTTGTGACAGTGAATATGGTTGCAAGAATTAGATATGAGGATCAGTTGTATGACATTTCCAACTATTTGTAGTGGAAGTTCTGATTGTCAATTGTTCTCAAGGAGAAAAAAAATTATAACTATGTCAACTATGTTGTGGCAACTCCCACAACAATTCTTGTTTCTTGGATTTGCATGAGGTCAAGGAAGCCAAGGCTCAGAGAATTATTCTAGATGGGGTGAAGGATAACCTTATCCCACACTTGGCTGAGAAAAAGGTTGCCAAGGAGATGTGGGATGCACTTAAGAACTTGTTTGAGGCAAAGAATGAGAACCGAAAGATGGCCTTGAAGGCTAAGTTGCATAATACCAATATGAGTAAGGAGGAGAGTGTCTCTTCTTATATTACCCATGTAGCTCAAGTAAAATATGAGTTGCCTGTTGTTGGAGAGGTCATTACAGATTCTGAGTTGGTGAGGATAGCTTTAAATGGCTTCACCAAAGAATGGGAAGTCTTCATGAAGTGTGTGGTGGGACATGAGCATCTACCATATTGGAGCAGATTGTGGGATGATTTCACTCGAGAGGAGATCTGGGAGAGATCTCAGAGCAGTGAACAAAATACAGATGGATTTTATGACAATGTTGCTCTTAATGCAAAGATCAAGAAGAAAAGAAGTTCTGGAAGGAGCTTGAGTAAAGTTAGATGTTATTGTTGTAACTAGTTGGGGCACCTTGCCTCACATTATCCTGAGAGGAATAAGAAGACGAAACCAAAGGGGCCTGAGACAGATTCTACAACAACAATTGAGGACTTTGCTTCCAAGTAAGACAAGGAATTTTATTTGGTGACCCAAGCTTCTAGTGTCAGCAGCAGAGGATTTGGAGGTGATGTCAGATGGATTGTGGATAGTGGAGCCTCTTTCCACATGACGGGAATCTGGCGAGGATTCCTAGATTTCACAGAGACTGGTTCTGGCTGACAGGTGGTAAATGAAGGTGGTATGGTGAGAGTTGTACGTGGAGTTGGGAGTGTTAGATTCCAACTCGAGTTTGGGGGACTCTTGGAGCTTGATGGAGTTCTCTTTCTTCGAGGGTTGAGGGTTAACTTGCTCTTAGTCCCAGACTTGGAGGATGTAGGATATTGTGTATTGTTCAAGAGGGAACATGTCTTTATCTACAGGCAGGGAGTGGACCCGCTGGAGCTACAGTTGATAGTTAACCAGGTGGACAGGTTGTATATGTTGAGAGGACAACCTTCAATGTATGATTCAACATTGGATGAGGAGCATGGAGAGGCTCCTGAGACTGCGGTGGCACCAAGGATTCAGTCTCACATTCCAAGAGAAGAGAGCAAGTCTCTTCTGAGCACTAGCATGAGGCTCAGCCAAGTTAATCGAACCAATGCTCAGGATGAAGTGAGCTCAGGGTTTCGGGTTGTTTCCAGGAGAAGATCTTCTAGTTCGAGTTTTGTGCAGGTCTTGAGGATGGATCCAGGTTCAGAAGGAGCTCCTACAGATCAAAGTTTGATGGAACTAGATGATGGAGATGGTAGGGAGGACATCCCTCGCTAAGAGGGAGTGTTAGCTTTTTAGCTCGAGAGGTACTCCACATATTTTTTCTTGAATGCGGATGTAACCTTATGTTTACACTACTAGGCACTTAACTTTGTAATGGGTTTTTACAGAGTTGTTTTAAAGTGGCTCTTTTATTAACAAGAATTTTTAATAAAGTGTACCTTCTAATTTTAAAGTGACTTTATTTCATAAAGTATAATTATGTAATAAAGAGAAATTACTTTAATATTTGAAGTGATTCATTTTGGATGGAATGGATCATGACCCTTGATCTTGAAAAAGGCAAGATCTAATTTTGGCCTTTGGATTTAGGGTTGGGGAAAGTGAAAAGACACTTTGGAGGGAAAATGTCATTTTTAGAATTATAAAAGAATGCATTAGGTAGTGTGCAAGACACATCCAGAGGAGATTGAGAGATATTTTTTAGTAGGCTTGATAGAGGAAATTTAGGGCAACATTGTGGGCACATTTCCCAAGAAAATGTGGGCACAAATCCCAAGGAAGATATATGTTTCATTGTTGGGTCGTTTTTCTGCTGTGGGAGGCCATACTATACGAATCCATACAGTATGTACAACAAGTGAAAGTGGGCATGGAAATCAAGGCAATCTTTAACATGATGTTCGAGGTAGATTCCAGACTTTTGGTTGATGTTTCTGGGTCGTACAAAACAATACATACAACTAAATTTTGGCATGAATTCCGAGGTACAGAACATGTCGTACAACAATACAGATTTGGCACAAATTACGAGGTAGATTTTAGGACTGATTTAGTGTGTTGTAAGTGGAATTTTCTTGGCTGGAAATTGTGATTTTTTTGTTGTTGTGTATTTTCCTGAAGCTGAATAATAAGATATCTCTCTCCCTCTATCGTTGGGTTTCTCCACATTGGGGTTTTCCCTGGCTTTTGCCTAAATTTTTTATTTTTATGGGTTGTTGTCCATTGTGTTTATTTTCGCTGCATATTTGCTTAGAAATGTGTATTTATGCTTATGGTAATTTTTGAATGTGGATTTGAGGCATTTATGAAGTTCATACAAGACAATTATCTCTAGGTTGCTAAGTGTTTGATAGAAATTTTAGCTTGCTGATTTTTGTCATTAAAAATCTACAGATAATCTTCTTCCCTCCTTCAGGATTTGACTCGGAATCCGAATTGGCCTCTAACTCGGAAGCCTTTAGCTTGGCCATGAGGGACTTCTTGGAGCAACATTCGTTGGTATTGTGCCAAGGACATTTATGGTACTCACACCATTTTCCCATTTCCTTCTTTGTCTTCTCATTGCCCTTCTTGTGTTGCGGCTTGTACAGATTGTCCTGAGGGTGGCCCTCTTGAATTGGTCCCTTGTTGTGTGGGTTGGGGTTTCCTTTTCCCTGCTTCGTCTATGAGGGGTTTGCAGATCCAAACTCTCATTGTTTCTGCTTAAATTTATGCTCGATCTTGACAACATATCTATAAGCCGTGCCCAATGAGGTAATGTCCAGGAACTCCATTTCTATTTGAATGTATCTACGCAAAACATCGCAGTATTTGAGCACCAGATGACGCTTAGAATCTTTGATACCCAATTTTGTGCGTAGGGTATGTAGGGTATTGATCCAAGTGGATATTAGTGGCCACCCACCTATTCCAACTGTCTCTTCATGTCCATTTTTGTTCAACACGTCATTCTATACATCTTTATAATTGTGAGTTATACACTTTTGGGGTTGTCTGAAGCCCCACACATTCTCCATGTGGATACGGGTGGCCTCTCACCCAATCCAACTAGCTTATTTTGTATGTTTTCATGTCAGCACATCTTGTTGTACTTTTAGGGTTGTTTTGGAGTCCTAAACGTTGTTTTCTTCGCTCGACACAGTCATACTATAGATGAAGTCACAGTCTGACGATGAAATGTGTATTTCTCTGAAAGACCTTTCCAACGGGCTATCACGCGCCTAAAAGAGAGGTTGTATGCAAAATTTACAAACCTAGGAAGTTGAGGTACCAAATTACACCAACTTACCCATAGGGCCCACATGAATTTTGGCATTTCACCTTCTAAGGTTAGGTTTCTGGATGTCTAGGGTTTTGGCATTCATGAGTAATATGAAAAGGGCCTCTGGAGCCTCATTCTTATCCATTCTTCTCAGATGGATGCGCGTAGTAGCCACATCTCTTCTCAGATATAGCTACCACCATTCGAGCAAGTTTCAGTTATGAAGTTTTACAATTTCAACCTATTTCATTATTTAAGAGAAGATATTGTTCACTGGATATTTGTGTTATTCTTCCTATATTTGTGTTTATTGTATTTAGTCTATTAATCAGTTCATTCTTCTCCTAAATCTGGATCAGTGGTATCAGAGCGGTCTGCTCTTCATTTATTTTTCTTTGTGCATGACCCCTACAAGGTCTGGGTACAATAAGTTGTGACTCGAACCAATCAATCCATTACCATATCGGTCATGCCGAGCCTGAAAAAACCCATGGGAGATGAAAAGAAATATGATGGAGCAGGAGATCCTATTAAAATTTTGCTCGAGGAAGCCCTCACGTGAAAAAGGAACGAAATGATAGACAACTTCACGTAGATCCTTCGATGGTTTTCCATGGGAGAAGCATCTTCATCAAGCGACCATGCAACCCCCTTTAAGGTACAGGTAAATTTCATCTTCCATTATTTGAAGGACTGATAGATGTAGATGTTGTGGATAAATGGTTGAATCTGCTTGAAGGATATTTTTTGGTCCACAATTTTTCCGATAGGGAAAATATCACTTTTTCACTCCTTAAGGTCGTTCCCCATGTTAAATATTGGTGGGATACCTACTCTGATGTAATGATCCCAAGACAAATTTTTCGCTTGGTATCACTAACTTCTACTGATTTATTGTTATGCAGGTGTTTATTGAGTTATTAAGTGCATACAAGATTCATCCAACACATGAAGATCACAACATAATCAAGATATGGAAGCACAAGCAAGATCTGACCTTTTTATTATGCAGAATCAATACAATAGATGGCCGATCTGGCATAAACCTCATATGGTCGTACAATCAATAGATATGAGCTGCTACAAAATGCTCTGTCGATACAAAAGAAGCCTCCAAAGGATGGATAAGTAATGAAGACTAATACCCAGCAGTTCTGAGTGTCAAACCCTCTAGATGAAGAGTGTCATGCTCCAAGTGAAGACTGAAACCCTCAAGAATTTGGCCCTGATGGAAATATGCTCCAAATGAGCTCAAACTCTTCCCAATGATAGATCCTGGCAGTGGGAACCTCCTCCGGAAGTTTCAGGCCCAGCATCCAAGTGTAACCCCTCCAACTGATGAGTCTCCTAAGGGAGTTGCGCCCTCATGAATAGATGAAACCCCAATGCAATTCATCCCTGTAGAAATACAACTCCAAATAACTTGAAACTCTCCCAGAAAGTAGATTGGGCTAAGAGAATCCCATGGAAGAAGTTTCAGGACCAAATCACAAGCAGATCTCTCTAGATCTAAGTTTTTCTAAATAACAGGACGTCCCCTATGGCTCCAAGACGTCCCAATCTGCAAATAATGATGTGAGGATGATATCTCTCTAGAAAATTCCTCAAACTGATGATCATGCGCCTGCAAATAAAACCCAAGTGTCAGAATGGCTCCAGGCCCTCTAGATAAGCTGGATCGAACCTCCCTCTAGATAATGGTGCGCCCTTGCTAGAATCACAAGAATAGTATGGCCTGCTACCTTCTGAAGTGTTGAATGGATATGAGCTGGGACTAGAATGATGTGGAGGAGTCTTTCATCCCCGAGATGAAGCTGTGGAACAAAGTGAGTGGATATTTCACCATTGAGTTGCTCACAAGGGTTTGTACAACAAAACCCCCAAACTGAATGCTCAAGAGCAATAGAAAATGCTAATCCAAAACCATAATCAATGATAGGTGTGCCCTAGCCACTTACTTATACCTTTTCCTTCTAATTATCTGTTGAGTTAGGTTAACTCCCAGGGTTAATCTTCTATTCTTATATTGAGTTATTTTTTACCTTTAATCCCCTTTTCCTTTCTTAAGTCATCTTAAAAATATAACTTTAGCTTCATTGACTTCCCCCTTCAGTGTAAGACTATGACCTAGTGGGGGTTCCTTGGCCACTAAGTCTCCTCATCACCTCTCTAAGAGGCGGGGGACATTACAGTCTCCCCTACTTGAAATTTCTTGTCCTCGAGCAATTCCAAACCTACTTCTCTTACCACATGCTCCTGCTCCCAAGTGGCATCCTCAATGGGTAAATCCTTCCACTTGATCAGGTACTCCTTGATGCTTCGGTTTCTGAGCTTCTTCTCTCGGAATTCTAGCACCTCCTCCATAATCAAAACAAGTTGTCCCTCCTCATCTATGGCGGGTAATACCTCAATAGGCCTGATGTGTTGACCAAGATATTTCTTAAGGCACGAAACATGAAAAATGTTGTGAATTCTGCTACCCTGTGGAAGCTCCAGCTCGTAAGCTACGACTCCTATTCTCCTACTGACTCTGTAGGGTCCAAAGAAACATGGCTGCAGTTTCTCCGCTCTGCTTCTTTTAATGGAAGCCTACCTGTATGGTTGCAAACTCAAGTAGACTAAATTGCCAACTTCAAAAGTCTGGTCAACTCTGTGCTTGTCTTCTTGGACCTTCTGCTGGTTTTGTGCCCTCTGTAGATGATCCTTAAATTCCCTGATAATGTCTTGGATCTGCTGTATCCAATTCTGTACCATCGATGCCCTGCTATCTCCGAATGCAACCTCCACAAATGACAAGGGATCATAGTTATACAAAGCTCTAAATGGATACATGCCAATAGACATATGCTGGGTGGTATTGTAGCAATATTCTCCCAAATGCAACCATCTGACCCATGCCTTCTGTTGCCCTGCCACATAGTTTCTGAGATAGCCTTCCACCCACTTGTTGACTATCTTTGTCTATCCATCTGTCTATGGGTGATAGCTGGTGCTAGGGGTCAAGGCTGTACCAACCAACCAGAATAACTCCTGCCAGAAAGTACTCATAAACCTACTATCCCTATCGTTGACAATGGTCTTGGGGAGGCCATGCAACCAGAAAATCTCCCTGAAAAACATTTTGGCCACCTGTGCTGCACTCAATTCAGTAGCTATGGAAAATAAGTGTGAAAACTTCGTTAACATGTCCACCACTACAAATGTGCAGTCCTTTCCTTGCGTCTTTGGTAGCCCGGTGATGAAATCCATAGATATGCTTTCCCATTTGTGCTCCGGAATGGGCAAGGGTTGCAAAAGTCCTGTTGGGTGTGTGTGCTCATCCTTGTTTGCCTAACATGTCGCACACTCTTTTATGTGCCTAATCACATCCTCCTTCAACCCTTTCCAAGAGAATCTTTCTCTCACCTGCCTGTACATCTTGTTGATCCCCTGATGTCCCGCCATTGGTGAGTCATGGCATGCCTACAATACCTTGGCCTTGAAGGCCGACCCCAAAACCAAGAAGATTCGGTCTTTGTAGTAGATGAGGTCATTAATAACCTTGAAATATTCATCTTGTACCTGTCCGTCCAGTAGTTGGCATGCAAACTGATCCTCTGCATACTCCATCACTAGTTGGTCTTTCCAATCAACTGTTATCCTTGTTATGGCAAGGATGGATGGTCTCCTGGATAAGGCATTCGCCACCACATTATTATTTCCTTTGACAAACTCAATGTCAAATTCATAGGCTTGTATTCTGCTTACCCATTTTTGTTGCCTCTCGTTCAAGTCCTTATTTTCCAATAAGTATTTGAGACTGTTATGATATGACTTGACAACAAACTGTGCACCTACCAAGTATTGTCGGAATTTGGCTAGTGCATGCATGATAGCTAGCATTTCTTTATCATAAATGTTGTAGAGTAGCTCAGGACCCTAAAGTTTCCGGATCTCATAGGTGAGAGGGTGCCTCTTCTGCATCAGTACGTCCCCTATTCCTTCCCCAGATGCATCACACTCCAAGGTAAATGGAAGACTAAAATCCTTGGTACTCATGGCCAATTGTTCCACAAATTCTTCAACCTGTTCATGTTGCCCTTGCCCATCTGTGAATGTGGGCATGTATGGTCTGGGGTTAGCTCTGCTACCTGAGTGTCGGTCTAGCTATTCATCTCTGAACACTGGCATGTATGGCCTATGATTGGACCTGCTACCCATCTGTCCATGGGATGTGCCACCTCCCAGACTTCCTTCGGATCCCGGTGCTTTCTCTAGGTTATATCTGACTTCCTCATGGGTTCCACCGGAACCCCCAGCCTCCTTATTCCCATACGTATTAGGATCCTTTCCTTGATGGGTTACTTTCATCAGAAGGTCAATTACCCTCGTTTGGTTCTCGTTCATCATCTGTATATTCTCATCAACTTTCTTCAAGGTTTCAGAGATTTTGGCCTGTCCCCTTCTGTTGGTTTCCTGATACTCATCCAACTGTTGGACCAAGGTTCTTTCTGTGTGGTTCATGTTTTGTTGGAACTTACCAAATTCGGCTACTAAGAAAGCCAAGCGCTGAGGCTCATGGTCATCCCCTGACCCTTCCATTTCTGCCTCTGTTTCACTGTTGTTTTTCTTCCTCCGACCCATAACAATTCCACTATACCTCTGCATGCGTCGATCTCTCCACAGGTTTGGAGGATCAAAGATCTGATACCACTGTAATGATCCTAAGCCAAATTTTTCACTTGGTATCACCAACTACTACTGATTTATTGTTATGCATGTGTTTATTGAGTTATTAAGTGCATACAAGATTCATCCAACACATGAAGATCACAACATAATCAAGATATGGAAGCACAAGCAAGATCTGACCTTTTTATTATGCAGAATCAATACAATAGATGGCTGATCTAGCATAAACCTCAGATGGTCGTATAATCAATAGATATGAGCTGCTACAAAATGCTTTGTCGATACAAAAGAAGCCTCCAAAGGCTGGATAAGTAATGAAGACCAATACCCAGCAGATATGAGTGTCAATCCCTCTAGCTGAAGAGTGCCACGCTCCAAGTGAAGAATGAAACCCTCAAGAATTCGGCCCTGATGGAAAGATGCTCCAAATGAGCTCAAACTCATCCCAATGATATATTAGGGCAGTGGGAACCTCCTCTAGAAGTTTCAGGCCTAACGTCCAAGTGTAACCCCTCCAACTGATGAGTCTCCTAAGGGAGTTGCACCCTCATGAATAGCTGAAACCCCAATGCAATTCGTCCCTATAGAAATACAACTCCAAATGGATTGAAACTCTCCCAAGAAGTATATCGGGCTAAGAGAATCCCGTGGAAGAAGTTTCAGGACCAAATCACAATAAGATCTCTCTATATCTGAGTTTGTTTGAATCATAGGATGTCCCCTATGGCTCCAAGATGTCCCAATCTGCAGATAATGATATGAGGATGATAACTCTCCAGAAAAGTCCTCAAACTGATGATCATGCCCCTGCAAACAAAACCCAAGTGTCGGAATGGCCGCAGGCCCTCTGGATAAGCTGGATTGAACCTCCTTCTAGATAATGGTGTGCCCTTGCTATAATCACAAGAACAGTATGACCTGCTACCTTCTGAAGTGCTGAATGGAGATGAGCTAAGACTAGAATGGTGTGGAGGATTCTTTCATCCCCGAGACCAAGTTGTGGAATAAGGTGAGTGGATATTTCACCACTGAGTTGCTCACAAGGGTTTGTATAGCAAAACCCCCAAACTGAATTCTCAAGAGCAATAGCAAATGCTAATCCAAAACCAGAATCAATGATAGGTGCGCCCCAGCCACTTACTTATACCTTTTCCTTCTAATTCTCTGTTGAGTTAGGTTAACTCCCAGGGTTAATATTCTATTCTTCTGTTGAGTTATCTTTTACCTTTAATCCCCTTTTCCTTTCTTAAGTCATCTTAAAAATATAACTTTAGCTTCATTGACTTCCCCGTTCAGTGTAAGACTATGACCTAGTGGGAGTGCCTTGGCCACTGGGTCTCCTCATCACCTCTCTAAGAGGTGGGGGACATTACATCTGAGCAAAGGGCCGTGGAGGAATCTGCAATTTTTGTGGTGGCCCCTACATGGGATTCCTTCGGGGATGCCATTAAAGAATAATACTACCCTGTTGGAAGCTACGAGGACCAATACACCATATGGACCACCCTACGTCAAGAAAGGGACCAGACAATACCGGACTTCACCAATATCCAGCTGGATCAATTAGCCAATTGATTAAGGATATTATTCTTAGAAGAGGGAAGAGGAGAAAACAC
Organism: Picea engelmannii; assembly: GCA_009831015.1. NCBI lineage: Eukaryota > Viridiplantae > Streptophyta > Pinopsida > Pinales > Pinaceae > Picea > Picea engelmannii. The sequence continues at coordinate 33,165 of ML800920.1, read as the reverse complement.
TCCTTGATTATCCAAAGCTCCAACAACTTGTGTATCATCACTTTGAGAAGATGAGCTTGGGGTGGAAGAAGTGCAGGGAAGGTCATATTTTCCTTTGGCGGTGTAATATTTATTCCTGGTATTGATTACCATAACATATTCTAGTTCAACCCAATCTAAAACAACGATTGTGGTATCGAGCCTCTTGCCAAAGATCTTATCTCTAGCATTTCTCTTAACTTCGCAAGTACTCTCCTCATGATTTTCTTCACAAAAGTTACACCAACTATGAGCCATTATGGCTTTTGGATGAGAAGTGTTTTTATTAGTATTCCTAAAAGGTGCTAAGGAAGAAGAATATTCCCCAGGGGAAGGAGAAGAGGAATTTCCTTTTCGTTTGTAGTATATCATCCTATTATTCATATCTTGAGAAAGTTGAAGGCAGGTTGGCATGTTTGTTTTCTTAACCAAGTCTCCCTTAGGGAGACCTGTTCTTTCGATTTGATCTTCATATTCTAGTCAAGTCTGAAGGGAGGAACCAAGATTTTCAATAGCCTTCTCTTCAAGTCTATGATGATAAGGAGAAGGCAATGCATTATAATAATGCATGAAAGTAGCCTGATTTTGAGGTCGGATTAGTTTAGGGATTAGATTATATAATTTGGTGAAGTGAAGGTTAAAAGACTTAATGGTTTCACCATCCTTATAGGAAATATTTTTGTATTCCCTCAACTGCTCAGCTGGACTCTTGGACTGTCCATAAGTGGAATTGAACCAATAAACCAATTCTTCCCAAGTGGAAAGAATTTTGGGAGGGAGATCAAAAAATATGTTGCATCTTTCCCTTCGAGTGAGTTGACAAATAAATGCATGCAAGTGTCATTATCATTAGCCCTTATGTTATGACAAGCATTAGAAAATACTACCAGGTGTTCGTTTGTGGTAACAATACTATTTCTCGAAAATCTTTGTTAATGCTCCTTGAATTTTGGTAGTGGGTGAGTGGTTGTTGCAAGATTCAAGGGATCACATACGTGCCATGGGGTGGTTGTAGCATCTCCGTCGAATTGGAAAAATCCATATTTCTTTATGACTTTAACACGATTGGTAGTGGATTGAATAGGGACTTGATGACTGTATATACTACCAATTACCGATGAGGCAGAAGGTTGTGAGGAGGAGGCACCTCCGATGCCACTACCACTACCCAAAAATTTCATGTTGAAAGTGATAGATATGGGTGATAAAGGTGAACTGGCATAATCATATAAGGTTCTCCTAAGAGAACTTTTTTGTGTTGATAAGACAATTTTCCTCCTTCCTATTTCAACAATAGGGGTAGCTTCAGGTGACAACCCTCTTCTCCTTCAAGATATATGAGGATTAGAAGACATGAAATGAAATACCAAAAAGGTAGGAAAAGGGAGATTACTGTTGATTTCTGGGATGCCTTTTCCTGGCTTCCCAACATTCACAAATATTTACGTCCCTTTCAATTACAGCTTCCCAAGAGCGTTCAATTTCAACATGAGTACTAGCACTTTATAAAATAATATTGAATAAAGTCAATGCATTGTTGGTTTAGTCATCAAGACTATTTCCGATATTGGTTTGTCTCCTAACAGGTACTGTCATGGAAAAATCAGTCCAAGAGTATTCAGAAAAAACAAAAAAATGAAAGATAATAATGAAAAATCAACCAGAGAGATATGGAAGATATCCATAGTATGGTTGACAAATAAATGTTGAGGAAAAGGTATGGGGAACCTTACTCAAGCATTTCCAGATCTTTCCAGCCTAAGGAAAGATAGTTGGGAATGTCACCCATGTTTTATAGCCTTAAAAAAAAAAAAAAAAATCACTTAATCCACATGTATTAAGTACGAGGGACCAAGGCTAGTTTTATATATGTTATATGTAACTGTGCAAAAGAAATAAAATAAGCGAGAAATTACATAATTTTGTACATGGATAAGAGACAAGGTTAAAACATAAATATGAACCAAATCAACAGAATACACATGTGAGACAGAAATTAGAAATCTGATTTTTATATTTATTTCATTCTAAGATACAAAGCAGAATTCTCTTTACAAACCCCTGGAAGAGTAGGGACGAAAGTCATATTTAGAAGCCTCTGATGGGAACCATACAAAAAGACTCTAACAACAAAATAAAAATGAATTGAAATATATAGATCAACTTGCCACAAAATGTTGTCACTTGACTCTGCAAAATATTATTTATCAGTCATGAAAATTAATTCATAAACAAACAAGAACACACGAACTGCCAAAAATAAATCATATACCTTTAAAGACAAGTTGTTGAAAGATA
>ML800920.1:0-14806 GCA_009831015.1 Picea engelmannii | reverse complement strand
TCAATTGTCCATGATAATAACAAGTATACCATAAGCACAACACACCATAACTATATGTGGCTCGTGTTTGGAGTTTGAATCAACAAGTCAAAATATATGTGTAGCAAGAATAAACCAAGATGCTTATTAAAACACATATTTTTTCCCCTTTCATTTCTTTTTCAAATTAAATTTCCAATGCACCCATCATTCACCCATTTCACTTGGAAAGCATTTTTGAATTTCAAACTCTAGAATCATATTTGCAAGGTAGTCATGAGCGCAAATCAAAGAAAAACAAAGAGTCTTTCATCATCATTCACATAATGGGGTCCCACCTATTTAGTATATTATTAAATGTATATAATTAATAAGGCATTGCAACCCATTTGCATGCATGGATTCCATGTTGCGCTTTTGGGCGTCAACAATGAGGTAAAATGTTTCACCCCAAATTTGTTTAGACATTGGGTAAACTTTAATGATATAAAAGTTGGACCATTTTCGGAAATGATTTCTATTAGAATACCAAAATGAGAAAATATATTACATTCCAAAAAAAAAATTACATGTTCATATTGGGCATGCTTGAGTGGTACAATGTCAATCCACTTAGTGAAGTAGTATGTTGTTGCTAAGATAAAATAATGTCCAACAAAAGATGAAGGATTAATAAGACCAATGAAATCTAATCCCCACTTAAAAAAAAGGGAAATCAATGAGAACTGGTTGTAAAGGCATGGAAAAAAAATTATTTTCCAACAAACTTTTGGCATTCATCACAAGCCTATGCAAATTTATATGTATCCTTGAATATTGAAGGTCAGTAAAAATAGTTCTCATGATTTTATGTGTAGTGGATTTTGCAACAAAATGACCACCAATGTGAATTCCTGAATTTGTTGACCCATGAATTTCCTTTAAGATATTTTGAGTTTTTGTATCATTTACACAACTTAACAACAATTCATTATGCGGAAGAGAGAAGTACCCAAGATTAGATATTTGGAAGCTTCAAGATGAATCCTCCTGCGTACATGGTATTCAAAATTATCAGGACATCTTTGAAATTGCAAATAGTAAATTATATCTTGATAGCAAGGATGTTCTGCTAGATCTAGATTTTAGTGTTCAACAAGGAAAAATGCAGACAAAGCATCCTCATCATTTTCAGAAGAAACACATGGTTTAGAATGTTGCTCCAAGTGCAAGGCTAGATATCACCCCTTAATTGTAATAGAGGTTGTGATCATGAAATCATGTTCTTGTATCTTAGCAAGACAATGTACAATCTTTCTTAAGAGATGTTTTTGAGAAAGAAAAAAAATTACTGCAGGAAAAGGGACATTTACCTTAGTGTTCTTCCCTAAGATAAAATGGATAAACTTTTCAATAGCTTTTACAAGAGCATAAGTATGTTTTTCAATCAAAGTGTATTTAAATACATCATCCAATAATCTTTGGCTTATGTAATCTATTGGTTGGTCATTATTTTGATCATCTTTCTGAAGAAGAATAACATATATTGTTTCTTCAGTGGAATTAGTATAAATAATGAAATATTTTTCAAAATTTAGTTTTTCCAACACAGGGGAATAAATGATTTCTCTCTTTATTTCTATTAAATTATTTTCTGTATCATCATTCCATGAGAATGATCGATATTTCTTTAGCATATTGTGAATCGGTTTAACCATTATAGCAAAATCAAGAATAAATCTTCTAACACAATTGATTTTACCAATAAAATCTTGAATTTCATTTTTAGAAGAAGGGGCTTGAATATTTTGGATTTTGATAACCCTCTCGGGGTCAATATTAATTCTTGAATAAAAAACAATATGACCGGGAATTTTAACTTGTGTGACACAAAAAATAGATTTCATAGGATTCAAGGAAATTCCAAATTTTATTCAATGTAGGAAAACTTTTCTTAGATTTTCAAAGTGATCTTATCGTTTTCTATAATAGACAATTAAATCATTAAGATAGATTTGAACAATTTTACTGATAAGATCATCACAAGATATTTTCATATCCCTTTGAAAGGTAGTACCTACATTTATTAGACCAAAAGGCATTCTTTCATATGCAAAGGTGCCCCACCATGTGGTGAATGTGGTTTTGTATTTATCATCCCTCTTGACTCTAATCTGATTATAACCTAAAAAACCATCAAGAAGGGACATCATTTATGACCCTGCCACTTGTTGCAAGATTAGTTCCATATTCAGAAGAGGAAATTTATATTTCATACTTGCCCTATTTAATGCACTAAAATAAACACATAGTTTTATATAACCATTTTTCTTCCGCACTGGGACAAGATTAGATACCCACTCATAATACTTTACATGAAAGATAATGTGAGCATTAATCAATTTTTCAACTTCATTTTTGATGGTAGCTTGTAAGGAAAGATTGAGGGGTCTATGTCTTTGCCTCACCATTTTTTCTACTTCCTTGATATGAATAACATGTTGAATAACATTATGATCAAAACCACAGAGATCCTCATATGACCCAACAAAGACATCTTTAAATTCATAGAGTAACTCCATGATTTTATTTTATTTTCCTTTTCTAAGCATTGGACTCCAATTTTAAAATTATTTGGGTCATCATGAGTCCCAATATTCACCAAAATAGTACTACCATTTTTTATTTTTGACTCCTCTTCTTTATCCTTCTTGTTCCCAACATCATTATATGAGAATGAGATCTATAGAAGAGTCGGTCCTTTGGGAAACTTATTCTCTTCCATAGATATAATTTCCTTTCATTTAATAGGATCATTCTGCAAGAAAGAAAAAATACGTTCGTCATCAAGAAAAACTTTCCATGATTCTACATTATTATGAAAATGTGGATGATATAAAGACATAAATGTACAATTAGGGCTCTGAGGGAGTAATTTCCTTGTAGGAATAGCCGCAAAAGCAACAATCCTATCAACCATTGAATTCAAGTCTCTCCTAATATGAGTATTGTTAAAAGATAAGCATTTTGAGATCATATACCATACTCCCTGTGTATATCTCTTAAGTGGCTTGTTTGAGGGGGTATATATTCTTCTAATCAAATTTACAAAAAGTTATGAATCCCCAAAAACAGTTAGATGATAACAACCAAGATTGAAAGTATTTTCAATACCAAGGATCAAGGCTTCAAAATCTGTGACATGGTTAGTGCAAGCAAATTCCCATCTATAAGAAATATTATGAATATTTCCTACAAGAGAATACAATACTATGCCTGCTCCATTTCCCTCACTTGAACATGAAATATCAAAATGCATGTGCTCACATTCCATCTTCAGGATCTAGAGGGGGTGTGAAAGAATTGTTATCTTCTTCTAGAAAAATAGAGTATACACCCATGTCTTCCTCAATATAGTTTACATGAGTTTGTGGAAGACTTTCAATATAAGGCGAGATTCATCTTTCCCTGAGAAAAATGATGTTCTTTCCATTTTTAGGAAAGCGCATGTGTGTCTCATCCAGTGAAATATATCCACCAGTTAAAGCTTGCCAATATCTTCCCAAAATAATAGAATAGTTACTAACTGACATGTCTATCACTTGAATATTGCAAGTGGTTCTTATAAGTTATATTTGGGTGATCACATAGAAATAAGGTCACATATTTGATTTCTCCTATAATATCTTTTTCTTGACTATCATAAGACAACATTCTCTTGGAATTTTCATTCATACATGAAAGACCCAACTCTTCCATGATGATCTTAGACATGACGTTAGGACCTAATCCACCATCAATTAGGAAGCAATGAGCAATAGTATCCATTATCTTCACTGATACATAGAAGGTTGGATTTTTAACATAACTCCTAGCAGTATATATGCCTAATTTATTCATGTACATTCCTTCTTCATTCTCTTCCTCACATAAACTAGCAATAGTGGAAGTCTTACATTCCATGAATTCTTTCAAATGTCTATGTTGTTCTGGGATGCTGACCATATCCAGTAAAGACGCATATTCTTTTATTGTTTCCAGTTATTTCAAAATATTGTACTTAGATGAATAAGAAGAGGTAGAAACCTCTTGAATCTATGCACCCTTTGTAACCTAAGGGTTGGTTTGTTGAGAGGATGAACTAGGAGAAAAAGTAATCTTGGGAGGAACACCCTTACCCTTCTTTGCATAATATTTATTTCTAGTGTCAACCATCATAACATCATCTTCTGGAGCCCAATCTAAGGCAACAATAGTTGTATCAACATTTTTACCAAAGATTCGGTCTCTTTCACTCAATTTTACCTCACAGGTGGTCTCATCATGATTATCTTCATAAAACTTGCACCAAGATCTAGGAATAATAGCCTTCGGTTGACAGTTATTAAGCTAAAGATTGTTAGGATGATTCTTAAAATCAATCTGGGAAGAAGTTTTATCTGGGGCAGACATAGAGGTCACCCATTTTCTCTCAAAATCAATCATTTGATTGGTCATATCTTGTAGAAATTGTAACACAATCGACATATCGTTTTGTTTTACAAAATCTTCTACCGCTTGCTTCAATTCCCTCCCTATCAGTTGAGTGCCTAAAGTCCCTTGCCTTTCGATACAGGAAGACATGCTCTTGCCAATTGTTACTCAAATTACAAATATGTCTATATTGAAAATCCCAAACTGTTAGTATTGTTTTCCTAAGGCCTATGTCGATAGGAAGCAGGTCAAGTATTATAGTAATGCATTAACATGGCATGATTATGTGGTTTGGTGATTTTCTGGATTTGATTATATAATTTGGTGAAACACAAATTGAAAGATTTAATAGTTTCACACTTTTTATAGACGATATTGTTATAGTCTATAAGCAAGTATGTCGGACTTTGAGGTTGTCCATAGCTTGACTTAAACCAATATGCAAATCATCCCAAGTTGAAAAGATCTTGTGTGGTAATTCAAAGAAGTCAGTTACATCCTTCCCTTCCAATGAGTTGACAAAGATTTGTATACATGTGTCATTTTCATTTGCCCCAATTTTGTGGCAAGCATTATAAAAGGTAATGAGACATTCATTTTCATTTTACCCAATGTTGTGGAAAGCATTAGAAAAGGTAATGAGATGTTCATTGATTGAGATAGTGTCATTACCAGAAAAACTAGGAAAATGGTCCTTGAATTTAGGAAGAGGAGTTGTGGTTGTAGCCAAATCAAGAGGAGAAGATATATTCTATGGAGGAGAATTTTCATATTATTTGAATTTGAATAAACCAAATTGTTTGATGACCTTGTCTAAATTTGTAGTTGATACAACATGATTGTAGTGGTTGTACATGCTTCCTATTAGAGAAAAAGTTGAAGCTTGTGAATAATTGGAACCACTAGTACTACCAGAACCACCAAATGAAGTCATTGTGGGTTACCTATGAGGAAAGGACATTGAAATGCTTGTTAATTTAGACAAATAATATGAAAAATATCTTATAAGCTTAAGTTGAAGATTCTCTAAAACTTCCTTTCCTTCCTATTTCAAAGAAAAGATTGTATTCATAATATTGGCCTATTAATCTTCTTGATAGACGAGGTTGAGTGGAAATAAGACAATAAATTACTAAGGAGGACTATTATGAGCTCGCCTTTGAAGGGCTTCTCTCTGATCCATTTCAATATCTTGGGCTATAGCTTCCCAAGAGCATTCAAGTTTTTCACGAGCACGGGAAGTTTCAAGAATAAATTAAAAAAGACAAGATGCAATACTTCTTTGATTAGGAAACCTTAAGTTAGGTTTTTTTCGGGTAGGAAAAGTCATTAATCAAAATAAAATAAATAAAAACATAAAGAAAAGAACTAGAGAGTAAAAGATCACTTTCCAGTATGATCTCCAAATAAATGTTGAGACGAGGAATAGAAATGTCCTCACTCAAGCATTTTAAAATTTAACTAGGATAGGTGAGATAGGAAGGAATGTTACCCTAAGCTTATAGCTTGTTCAAAATTATCAATCAACCCTCAAGAAACGTGTTCTTGGGCCTAATGTTATTATCAAATTGTATGTTTTGCTTAAAGAAATGTAAAAACGTTTTTATGTATAAAGATTATAAAATTTAAATGAATAAATAAAGAACACATACATCTCAAAACCAGTAACCACAAGTCTCAAATTGATATGAAACCAAATTTTATTAATGATGAATTTTATGAGTTACAACAAAGTTCCTCTTTACAAACCCCTGCAAGGGTTTGGACCAGAATCAGACTTAAAAGTTTAGGATGGTATTTAAAATCATACAACGACAACTGGTGTTTGAAAGAAAAATACCAAGACTGAAATAAATCAGATCAATCGAAGCCACAATCTCATCAAGTCTTGAATCTGCAAAATATCCTTAATCAGAACTGAAAATGAATCCAATGAAGAGAAATAAACATCCAAGAGACTGAAAATATTCAACCAGCAACAAATACCACACATAACATATGAACCATGTGTAACTTGGAAAACCCAAACCGGGAAAAACCATCTAATAGATCTATTAGTCCCTTGGCCAAAACCCGTCCAAGTTAGCCAACATCATGACCCTAGCCAAGTGAGTCCTCACCACTCAACTCAACACTTTACAATGGAGTATCACTAGCCTTTTAAAGAGTTTATTACATGTAATTCATTCATTGTGAAACCATATGCTACCAAAACCATGTGCCCTAAACCACCACTATTGATCTAAAAACTTTAACTCTTTTACCTAGTCAAGTTTAACCTAACATTCCCCCCTTTAAACTTAACATGGGGTTTCCCATGACCAAATCCGGCCAAACCGCCAAGTGAGTCTACACCACTTACCTTCAGGCCCTACCCCCCTCAAATTTTATAACAGGGTATCTGCGCATCTAGCATGTGCCCCCCTATCACCTAGGTCTACATCTAGACTTTACCAAAAGTTTATTGGGGTTATGCATGCCTACCCAAGTCTTATAGTCATATCCCATTTACATGCAATGAACTTTTTTTTCAACTCCATTAATTTATTTTTTTATTATTGCTATTCTGGCATTTATGCCACAATCCTCTCACCTTCTCACATGCTCGCAGCTCCATGATCTTAGCCTCAGGATCATCACCTTGAAATCTACACCCTTGTCTTCGATTTTGTGAATCCTTCCATATCATCTACCTTAGGATATTCACCCCACCTCGATTTGTCTTTCTGTGCACCCACATCATTCTTTCCTTACAACTTGTGCAACAATCCATATTCTACATGTTATTATATATTCTATCCATTAGAACTCCACCAGTGCACCTCTTTCGTTGCTCAAATGGTTCCAAACTCTACCCTTCTTCCACTTCTGAGATGCCTCTCGAGGCCATATCTATCCATTCAGAAGGCCCTTCTTACACACCACCATTGCCTACATCCATGGCCATGCTTTATGCCAAAAATATTTATGCCAGAACCCATCACACATTCAGTGATGGCACCAATAAGTCGATCTTTACCAACACTCAAGTCTCTACAACATACAATTCCCTTGATCTACATTTTAGAGGACATTTCACCTCCTCCAAATTTTCCCCATTCATCGTAAAACTAGTTTTCTTATATAATATGTCGTCTCTTCATGATTTTCAAATTCCAGCTTGAATGCAACTAGACAAACCTTGATGCACTTACAATCCATTTCATTTTATACCCCTTGAAATGACTCGGAGTGTCCTCAATCTTGGAGTGTCTGGACTGCCAACATTAACTCGAGGGAATTTTTGAGCTTGGATATTTCTGAGATAAGTTTCTCTAGCTATAATTTCCACCATGGGTTATCAATAGCTCACCTCACTCGTAGAAGCAACAACCCATAAATGAGAAACCCTGATCTGACCTCTATACTTGTCGAACCCCTCCAACATTTTATCACATCTCATTTCTAGATATGAGGTTGCAAAGAAACACAAATTGCTATCTCTTACATCAAATTATTTGCTACCCTCCAATTGGAAAAAAATATCCTCAACCATGTGAATGTGCTCCTCGAAAAATCTCATCTTCGTCGCTAGTTTGTAGTTCACCACGCGATCTCTTCGATCTCATAATGGAGGATTTTCCACTGATTTGTATGCTCACTTTCCCACAAATCCAAAAATTATGTGCAATAGTTGTTATGCTTCTTTACCATAACCTCATCAGATATTTCACTTCTCATTCTGATCTACCAGATCTAGTCACATCGCAACCAGATCAACCTGATCTAGGCATGTCTCAGCCCAATCTACCTTGTTAGCATTCCAACCACACTTGATCTACAGTTTACCATGCAAATCTAGGCAACTTAATTACGGATTCTCTCACAAGAGAGATCTACTAGCCCGAACTTGGATTTGATACCAAATGAAGAGAAATAAACATGTGAGATACTAAAAATATTCAACCAACAAAAAATACCACACATAACATATAGACTAGATGTAAACTGAAAAACCCAAACCAGGAAAAACCAGCTAATAGATCTATTAGTCCTTTGGCCAAAACCCGGTCAAGTCGACCAACATCCTGGCCATGACCAAGTGAGACCTCACCGCTCATCTCTACACTTTACAATGGATTATCACCAACCTTTTAAAGTCTTTGTTACATGTAATCAATGGGTTTTTAAACCACAAGCTACAAAAACCATGTGTCTGAAACCACTGCTATTGACCTAATAAATTTGACTCTTTTATCGAGTCAAGTTTAACCTAAAATTCAGAAATTCTAATCAAACTAAACAGACTACCAAGATAAATGAATGACCTTCTAAAGCATGTCAAAATTCTATGCTTCATATTCATTTATTCTTTTCCACCTTTAGAGTAATCCTATTGTCAACAAGAGGAATTATCTCTCATGAAACTCAAGAAATGAAAGAATGAATATCATAAATCTCACTTGAAACAAGAGAAAACATCATCAAAAGTATCTCTCTCTAATTTCACATGTCCTTTATTTCTTCCTTTTATTCACCAAAAGTTAGTTTTCAAATAGTTCAACTACCTTTAGTTACTAAGGTTAAATAACTTTAGTTAATAATAGGACAAATCTATTTATGATAAGGATAAATAATAAATATTTATAATGATTAATAGGTGGGGGCCCTTTATATTTCTTTATTTGTTTCATTTTTCAATCATTCCATTGCTCCTGTGTAATGATATCCACATAGTATGCACACATCATAATAAAAATACATATATCAATAGCAGCTAAAATAATCATGCCCCATAATCATAAACACTTGTATCTCCCAAAAAAATTTAAAAGCATGGTATAAGTTTCTTGATAATAATAATAATTTTATTTGTCCAAAAAGATATGTGGCTCAAGTCAAATTGATGTCATCATGAAAATACAATAGAGTCAAGAATAATATTTCCTATTGGAATTAGTCTCTCTATGCTTGCTTCCCTCTTACAAAGTTGCTCTATGTTTAATCAAATTTGCATCTACAGATTTCTCCTCTTCACCCTTTGATATTTCTAGGTGCATGTCATCAAAGGTGATATTTCTTACACTATATTCAAGTTTGAGTGGTAATTATTTGATGGTGTAGGTAGAGGTCTCTAAGGAGTCTGAACTGACACTAATTGCAGTTCATTTCCCTTTACTTGGCCCTGGCTCAATATCTAAGGATTTGTAATTTTTCGGAAGTTGTGGAGAATGCACATGTGAGACAACTGAAGAAACATGATGAAATGGCAATAAAGGAGGTGGAGGAGGAAGTGGCAATGACATGATATTCCATTAACCAATACCAGATTAGCACGTGCATTGTTCCAGCCAACATTGACTAGAGGCTAAGGTTGCATATGAGGTTTATTAGGGATATCAACAATACTTTGATGAGGTTGAAGGTCATTAGGATGAAGAGGGGGTTTAATTGGTGGATGAGGAGGCTGGAACTATGGGTTTACAACAAGTTTCAAGTAACCAGTTTGAACTAACTGATTAAATTCCTCAGAATTTGCGTCAAAGTTGATGGAAAATATCATCCTCTTATTTCTACCTCTATGCCAAAATGCATTGGACCCTATGCCTTTGTTTCCTCTATTTCCCTTGTTTTCGAAGCGATTATTGCCTCTGCTGAAAAATCTCATCAATATACATCATTTCCAAATTAGTACATATACAAGACACAACATATACAACATCTAATATAATTTGTCAACATGATTAAATTTGGCTTTGAGAGTAACACAACCATGTAGCATCAAAAGGGAAATGAACAGGAAAAATTAATATAGGGATACTAACACCACTCTGCAAACACCAAACTTCTCCTTAAAATATGAAATTTGAACTAGAAATTCTTCATATGTACAGATCATTTTCTTCTTAAAATATGAACATAGAAGTGCATGGAAAATGAGGTTTTATGATTGGGATACATGATAAAAGAGATTGTCTTGCGAAAAATGATAATATGACAGGAATGCATGATGAACTATTCAACATTTAAAACTTTAAAACCATGCCTGTACATTTTCCTCATAAAACAATCCATCTTTCAAACTATTCCCAATCTAATTATTTCTAATATATACATGTTGTAGATAATCATCAAATTTTTCCCATCATTCATCTTGTTGTTCTCCCTTTTTCTGTCCAACTGAAAATCATTTATGTTTCATATTTTTTTTTTCTTTTTATGTCTGGCAGAATCAGCAACTAGTTGGGCACGTGCTCGCGTTACACGTGGCCATGTTATCCAACTGCTACCACTATAACCTCCAGGTGTGCCCACGATGCCCCTTACGCGACACACATTGTAAGTCGGGGGGAGTTGAACTCGAAACCTCATGGAACTTCATTTTCACGGCACTTGCCAATTGAGCTGCCCCCCCAGGGGCATGTTTCATATTTTTTAATTAGATAGAAAGGGTACAAATAAAAAATGAAATTTTATGAATAGGATTGTGAGAAATATAGATTATGTAAAATGATATGTATGAGGGAAAAAAATGAAAGTCTATATAACAATCCCTTAACTTATTCCATTGACATATGATTCCAACCAATTTTCTTTTACTTATACCATCCAAGTGTAAATCAAACTGACATGAACAAATGAGTCATTACAAGTAACATGCCCATTGTTCAAAATGACTAACATATGCATGCTATATCTCCATATGATATGTATAAGCTTTTAATATTCATGCTCACCCAAACAACAATCATAAATGATTAGAATGTCATTATGAAAAGCAGCATGGATCCATAGGTTTACCATTAACTCTGTACCCTTGTACTCCCAAAGTAATCATTTAAGAGAGATAATATAATAATGTCCAATCCAAACCAGGGTATTATGAACTATGAGCTTCAATAGCCATAACATGTTCACCATAAAATGACTGCATTTACATCCCTATAAGTTTTAATTATGAACGTGACTCAACTCAAGTCAATTTAAAATCTACCAGTGAATAACCACATCCATATGTACATGAAAACTAAACCAAATCCAAAAATATGTCAACCAAAAACCATTTAAGTCAAGGAAATGAGACAAATTAGAAAAACAACTCGAATGGAAGAGACATTAACCATCATGTATTTCAATAGATACAGGTTCAAGCCTGTTGACTTCTAGGCTAGATATTATTCTCCTTTAAATGTTATTCAAATAGCAACTGTAAATAAATAATGAGGATGTACAACCCACATTTATACATAAGTTCATCATAAAATGACTGAAAGAAGATAGAATAAAATTGCATGTTCAAACAAATATTTTCCAGCAAATAATCATGAGGCTTTAGAGACAACACCCAAATTGCATACAGGTTTGAGTTTTTATTTGACCAGAGCCAAAACCCAAAACAAAAACTCTGCCACCCCAAGTAGTTTTGGTCAAAAAAACAAAGCTAAGTGAACACAAACGAATGAAAAAGGTGTCAACCAAATTGTATGCACCTAAACCCAATTGGTATGGGTTCATTCCTTTTGAATTTTACACAGAAATAGGTTCAACCCATTTTTTTTTAAACACAATGACTAAAAACAATTTGGTTTGATTAAAGACAAGTCACACTTAACCATGGCACTATTCATTGAACCTAGGTTTGAAACCCATTAAAATTTGTTCGTCGAACTTAAGTGGGTTTCCCCAATTTATTCCAAAACCACCACGTAACTTATAACTATCAAGAAAGAGTCAAGTTAAAACTTTTTTCTACTTGCATGCAAACCCAAAAATTTCTCCAATTTTAAAACTTTTTCGAACAGTCATAACAAATGGAAAGTGAGAGTATGGAAAATGAAAGACAAAGTTGAACCAATTCTCATCAAACAACCACATTTTCCTTCAAGAAATGACAAAGCAAGGAAAGAAAATATTTTCATGCACACAATATGCTAACCAGAGCCAATATTTAATCATAATATGGATAAATGTTTTGCAAGAGATGTGGAATATACTTTGAGCTCATACCTTGTCAAAAAATGCACTTTTATACCATTGCATAAATCCAAGAGAGGTTATAGAAACCACTAGGAGGAAGGGTTTATCAGAAAACAAAGATCGAGCTCTCTCAGCAACAAAAACAAAATTAAATGATCCTTGAAAACCCTCAAGCTAGCAAGGTGATGAACACGGGACTGTGGAGTAAATTCCCACGTCTCATCATATTGAATGCATTGCCAAAAAGGATGCACTATGTCCATTCTCCATCACCCGATAAACATTGTCATTAAACAATAAATCAAATAACATATACCACATGTAACATGTATATGCCAAATCATCCGATCACGGATCGAAACCAATGCTAATTGAGCATCAAACCACGTGCCATATCAACCTTATAATGATGGATATCATTACTTGTCACTTCATATAATTAATCGAGTGATTACCCTCAGAAAATTCTAGGGTTTAATCATAATGCATTGGCAATGAAATGTCATGCACCGTGTATACAATATACCATATGCCAAATAAAACCAACGACATAATAACCCAATCTTTGTACCAGTAATAACATATGTACATGTTGCATATATTAAACCCAACAACAAGTCTCTTACTCATACTTTATAGCATAATCTTTGTTGTCACATTGAACCCCAATTATTTGAAACAAACCATTTGACGTAGTATATCCTGTATTTGTAACAAGCTTATTATATATGCATGAGGAAAACCATATATTATATATGAAATATATAAACATGCTTTGTTATTACAAACTTGTGTTTCATTTGCATGAAGAAGAATGATTCTAACCCCTTTGTATATGCAACCAAGAATAGTGTAGACCCTCTAGCTTTCATGTTTTATAAGTGTTATGTCATCAAGAAAAAGAAACCACCACTGCATTAAACTGAAATATATCACCCCATGCCAAGAATCATCATAGCTTTTGGACCTTTGTCACCACATCATTGAAGCAATCATGTATGTATACTAAGGAAAATGATTGAAAATAAACATCTATGAGTTTTCTCCTTTGGGACCCCACCTACTAATTATATATCATAGTAAATAAATAGGCTTTGAAATGATTTGCAATCTTTATATAATAGGTGACAAGATTTCAAGTAACATTCCACACTCCTAATTTCTTTTTATTTGAGTTTATTTAGTTTTATAAATCTTTCCCACGCTTCACTATTAATATAGCATTCATATTCAAGATAAATTATTTGTTTGCAAACATTTCCTTTGTTCATAAATATCATTATTATTTCCTTTATGATTATCATTTATTTAATGTTCATTTCCAATCCACTAACCGAGGAACCAATTGAAGTCTTATTTGCACATGGCGGTTATGCGTCCCACAAAGATATTCAACCCCATTCCTCTGGGATGAGTAGCATAGTCAATTTCATTTATTATTTCTTGAATTTATTAAGTGCCACAACACTTGATTCAAATACTAAAGGAGCATAACCCTATGATTAGGGGATGGTTGGGTTTCCATGTCATTATACCTATTGTTGTTAACGCCAAGCTTAGTAGGGAGGGTGAACTGGTATTAATAGTTTTGTATATTTGTGTCTATTTCTCACTTACAAGTTTCTTCCCCTAAAGGGGGCCACTCACAAAACCAAAACAAAAACATCAAAAAATACAAAAACGTCTTAAAACAAAATGCAGGGGTCCACCCCATGAAACAAAACTATATATTTATCTATAAATTTATACATTATATATGTTTCCATGTCATCATACCTATTGTTATTAACATCAATCTTAGTAACGAGGGTGAAATGGTATTTATTTTTTTGTATATTTGTGTCCATTTCTCACTTATAAGTTGTTTCCTCTAAAGAGGCCCACTCACAAAACCAAATAAAAAAACAAAAAATATATATAAAAACATCTAAAAACATATGAAAACAATAGGGAGGGATCCACCCCATGAAAAAAAACTACACACACACACACACACACACACACACACACACACACACACACTTGGAATAGAGTCTGGGGAAACCCACTGGGAACTTCCCCTCATTTAGAGGATGGTACACGGGGTAAACCAGATTTTATAGAAAGCTGAGGATTTTTCGATAGCTTGCTCATTTTAAGAGCTCAACATGTCACTTGCAAGAATTTAACCTGGGGAGGGGGGGAGGGGGGGAAACCCCTCAATACAAACCACTCGGGTTAAACCCAATTGACTAAAAAAAACTATATATATATTATTTAGCTAGATTTCAATTTTATTAACCAAGAGACACTTTTGTGAAAGTAAGAGGTGATCTCACCACATGGATGGCTTGGTATTTTCATTTCATCATTTTCAATTTATAGAAAAATAAGAGTCAAAGCTAGGGAATCATCATCACGGGCCCATCATATATTTGTC
>ML800919.1:310727-322766 GCA_009831015.1 Picea engelmannii | reverse complement strand
TGTATTTATTGAAGAAGTGACATAAAATATAAGCTTTTATTGCAATCATTGACTTCGTCAATAATTACTTTCATTAATGCTCATATGTATAAAAGATAGTCATTGATATTGTGAAGTACTAACCACTGCAACACACTCTTTTTGTTTTATTTGCCTTGTCTCGCAAACAGGTGCCATCCAGTTGAATATCTTCTTCTTTTTTACTATCATTTTGGCAGTAATCTGTGAAGGGAAATCTTACCTTAACCGTTGAAGCCTTAAACCTTGATCCTTCTCCTTCAGAACCCCAGATTACTAGGGACGTCTCCCTTGGGACTAGCCACCCAGAATAGAAAGAGCTCCCCATCGAGGTGACAGTGGGTGGGGAAAGCTCCTGTTACACCAGTTTAAGCCTTGACTCTAGCTATCTAAATCTTTCCTACAAACTGAGCGATAACAGTTCGAAATTGATGGAATGATTTATGGATGATGTCATGTTCTTCATCTGTTAACAACATTTCATCATCTATTATCTTGAAATAATTCCACAACTTGCCAACTTCATTTATGATTTCATCCCAAATGATATATATGTCTCCTATTAGATAGGGTTTACCTAAAAAATTGTTCTTCATTTTCTCTATATCTATTATCAATTTCGCTTTTAATTTTTAATATTCTTCAGTAATTTTGTCTTTTTCCTTGATTTCTTCATTTTTTGTTGCAATAGTTTTCTTCAATTTATCAATTTCATCTCCCTTCAGATTTAAATATACCAATGCCTTTGACAATCATGTTTTTGGATTAGGTGATTCTGCTAACTATAACAAATGAGATCCTCCCTTCATAGTTTCAACTTGTTTGGCATATAAATCGATTTGTTCTTCCATCTGAATTATTTTCTTCAAAAGTTGTTAGTTTTCTGCTTGAACTGCCTATAGTTCTGGAGTATCTACATGATCAATTCCTAGGATGTTAATCCTTTTCTTCAATTCCCAGATCTTTGTTTCCTTGGTTTTTATTAATTCTTGTATAGATTTTTCATCCCTTAGGTTTACACCTAGGTCTATTACCCATTGTTCCAACTCTTCTACTCTTATTTTCCTGGTTCTAGTGGCCAATTTTTCATTTTTTAATTGAATTTTGAGTTTATTATTTATGGATTTATGCTTATTGATTCCAAGATTACCTATCATGGAATCCCTATTTATCATTTTTGAAATTTTTATATGCAAGTCAAAATTATCCAATGGATGGACTGAATTAATATCAATGGAAATATTTTTCACCTTCTTTTTCTCCTTTGGATCCATAACTGCTATATTTAATATTATTTTTTCATAGTCCATGGATGATATCATTCTCGTCTGATATGCATCATGGTCATAAATTTTAGGAATAACAATATTTTTAATCTTAACACATGTCTTTCTAATTTCCATGAAATGATGAACCTAGTCTATTTGCTTTCCTTGATTAGTAATCACTAATTCTATTTCATTTTGACTCCTAACACTCTCAAGCTTCTCTGATGATTTTACCTCTACATTCATATCATGGCCCTTTTTTGTTGGTATTATTTATTTTGGTAACTCTGGATCTTCATCTTCATCAAGTGCTTCCAATTTATATCTTTTGGTTTATCCTTCTTCGTCTGTCCTTGAATCCTTTGGAGTTGATTCTCTAGTCTTTATTTTATATGTCTTCTCAAACTGTTGACGAGTTTTTGTAAGTGGATAATTCAAAGGTTTTTCTAGAGCCTTGTTGTGAATTTGCAAAACATTCTTTACTTCCTCCCAACTATCTTGATTGGCCAACATCTCTACTTGTGGTTTATGTTGATGTTGATAAGGATTTTTTCCATGTGAGAATTTTTTTGAGGAAATCATAGAGTGGGGATCATACTTCCATGGATCTTCCTATAGAAATCCCATAGCTGAAAGAATTTTTTATGTCACCTATAGAGTAGACCTGGTACTGAAAATAAAAGGTCCTACCTCCTTATTTAATTTAAATATTTCCTTATACTTTTTTGACACAAAATGGATTTCATCCGAGTTAAATATTTCTCTAATGTATTCAAGAGAAAAAATTCAAGGAGTCAAGAAAACAGGCAAGAGGAAAGGACAAATTTCACAACCATAAATTCTAATTTCAGTGTGATTTTTAGAGATATACTATTCTCCCACCCTCTTTTCTATGTTCAACTGTAATAATTTTTTTCATTCAGTAAATATTCTGGGGTGGAACTTCATTTCCTATTATCATATAATATTTAGACATAAAATTTTAATATACTCTGAAAATCCCACATTTAGAGGTTTCTTCCTAACCATTGAGGTCCAATGAATGACTTAGGTTGGGTTACCAATCTCATCTTCAACCTTTAATCCATAATGTGTAAGATGAAATGTTTGATAGAACATAAAGAGATAAACAAGGTAAGATTGGTACCTAAAGCTTCTAAGAGGTTCAAATTATGAGATTTGATAATGGATTTGATATGCTAAGAATTGGGCATAATTAAATCTAGTCATGGGTTTGGTTGTAATCAGACAGATTGATACCATAATTCCTAACACAAACCCATCAATTGTCAAGTCATTGTTTTTCCCAAAATCATAGAGATCATATAGATAATTTTTTGTGAAATCTCAGGAAGCAAATAAGATTCGATAACATCATTTTCAGTGGGAACATCAAGCCTTTTGCAAAATTATCACTATAATATGGTAACCCTTTCTTCAGGTTTTAGTTCTCTGAAGAAATTGGATGATGAAAACTCATTTAGCGCTTCTCTATCTAGGTTTAATGGACACCTCATCATTTCAATGATGGATTAAGGAGTTAGTTCGATGAGGTTAGACCCATCCTTGGAAATTATGGTTCTTTTGCATGGGATGCAATTAGTAGTGCACCAGACCAAAAATTCAAGAAAATGATACACTTGAGGCACCGATTTTTTTTCTAAATCAGATTCTCAGGTGTGGTAGTGATCAACTAGATCCCTAAATTTCTGGTTCGACTATTGGTGTAACTCAAAAGGATCAAACAACAGTACAGGATAAAAAATATCCTTGTCTTTGTGGGCCAGATATTCTTCTACAGTATTTATGTTTTCCTTAACTTCAACTAGCTGAGAGGACTCCATTATAGATAAGAAAGACTAGAAGAGTAAATAGGTTACTAATTACGCATGACAAGGTTGATTGGAACAAGATTCGGGTTGGAGTGGTGATTCCAGATGATGGAAGAACAATTTACTGGGCGTTGGAATAAATTATCGTGACCTTGAATAGTTTGAAAATCCCAAATAAACCAAAAAATTAACCTTTATTCCTTTTAAAATAAAAAGTGAATACGTGTCGATTTTGAATTGGTGGAAAGTTATTTGAAAATAAATAAAATTTAATTTTTTACCTTTTCACCATCTAACATCATACAAGACATGTGTTGGTCATATGTCGATTGTGGGGTGGTTAAATGTAGTTAATTTAACTACAGGTTGGGGGGGGGGGGTTGCAATTCATGGATGTTTGACACGTCGATGAGCCTTTAATCAAGGTTAATTTTTGTTCCCCACCCATTTATTTGGTGATAGAAGCACACAATTAATCCTGCAAACAACATGCACATTTACTAATTATAAAAACTAGATAACATTTAGAAATCATGTTAACCCTAGAGTTTTATTTAATATTTTAAAAAACCCATAACCTATATATATATATATATATATATATGAGGTTTTATGGTAAATTTAAACTATGTTACAACAATGTAGATGGGGATAATTGGTAGAATTCTAAGAATGGATCATAAGCTCAATAATTTATGTTTGTTTCCTTATTTCACCTTGGTGTCCAGTATATGTTCCATAGTCCCATGTTTTCACCCCCAAGAAAAATGGGTACTACTGGGGACCCTCACAAGGGTAACATTCTATTTCCCCACCATACTTAACACTAACCATCCTAGATCCTATCATAGTGTAATAAAATTTGGTAATGGTTCATGATTATTTCTCTCATGAGAAGAGGGGCTAAATTCCTAGAGGTTGATTGCACCTTCTAGAAAAATAAGAATAAAGAAAGAAAGAGAAAATAGTAAAGGAATCATAAAATCTAGTCCATACCTGATCTCTACTCTTTTGACGTTCTCCCAGTCCCAAGTAGTGATGTTATAGCTTGAATCCTTATAAAGGGGACTTGCAAATTTGATAAGAGGAGAAATAAAAAGTTAGATTAATGGGTTTTGAAAAACGTATTCCTTAAAAAGTGGTAACTCAAGAGAAAGTGCACCCTCCATAAAGGAAATCATAGAAATGGATTCAATGACACCATAAGCCATGAAGTAACCCCAACACATACCACTATCACACTTACTCTTGAAGGGTTCTTTCCTTTCAATGTTTCCCATGATACATATCCCTCTACTTGGTTCTTTTCTTTCATTTTTTTGGTTGGCATACCTAATAGGGTCATATGAAGGTCCTCTCATATTCAAACTTGTCGAGTTACATAAATTCCTTAGCTAATGTGAAATTTGAAGGGGATACTTGATGTGAATTATATACTAAGTAATGCCTTACTTTATATGATCTAAGGACTAGTATATCTTATGAACATTATATTTACTTGATCACATGCTTTGTTTTGATTTGGATGCACTTGAAATGGTACTTTGAAAGACGCTGAAAGCTTTCACCTAGGATGTTGTTTCTTTATTGTAGGATATGGCATGTGTGATGCAAAGCATTGAGTCAACTAGTGGCTTGACACATTTAGAAACTAGCTCTCACAATAGTCAATTTGGGGCATTTTGTGACGTCGATTTTGATGCTCTTGCGACATTATGTCGTGGATATTGCAATGAATCTTGGGTCCCTCTGATCCAGGTGGATATTGGTGGCAACCCACCTATTCCACTTGGACCCCCACCATTGATTCTTTCAGTTTTTCAGTTTTCGCACAGTTTACTATTTTTAGTAGTTTTTCGGGTCCTGAACTTCCGGAGCCGTTTTGAGGCCTTAAACAACATTTTTTAGGAAAATGGGGAGCAACATTGATCATACATCATGTTGCTCACCCAAAATTTGTAGTCCTCGGATATATCTTTCTAACGAGGTATGGAACACTTCAAACAAAGATCGTATGCCAAAGTTATGTCCTCGGGAAGTTGATGTACCAACTTACCCAAACAGGGCCCATAGTCTTGGCGTTTCATCTCCTAGGGTTAGGTCTTTGAATGTTTAGGGTTTTCCATTGTTTCTCAAAAATAATAGGCCTTTGAGCCTCATTGTAATGCAATTCATAGGCCATTATCCACCACATCTCTTCTCAGAGATAAGCTACCAGCGCCCTAGCTAGTTTATTTCCATTCTGTCTATAAGCATATTTCAGTCATTTGTTATTAATGAAATGAAGTCATATTTCCACTGCATCTCTATGTTTATGTGTATTTATGTATTTCATTGTGTTTCTACATAAATCTGGATCAGTGGTATCAGAGCAATCTGCTCATTCTCGATCCTTCTTTGCATGTCCCCAATGAGGTTGGGGTATAAGGAGTTGGGGCTCGATCTGGTTGAACCTTTGCAAGATCAGCCTCGCAAACCCCGACGACTGCCCATGGGGGAAGAAAAGAAATATGAGGGAGCAGGAGATCCTATCAAAATGTTGCTCGAGGAGGCCCTCAAGAAACAAAGGAACGCGATGATGGACAACTTTTCCCAGATTCTTCAATGGATTCCCACTAGCGACGTATCGACTTCCAACAACCACTCTGGAGGTGCCACTCCTTTTAAGGTACAAGTAAACTTTGACATTCCCATATTTGAGGGACAAATAGATGCATATGCCATAGATAAATGGTTGAATCTGTTATAAGGATATTTCTTGGTTCATGACTTTTCCATCCGAGAAAAGACTATTTTCGCACTCCTCAAAGCCGCCCCCCATGTCAAGGACTGGTGGGAAACCTACTCGGAGCAACAGGATGAGGGAGAACCCTCTCTTTTCTCAGATGCACCCACTTGGAATTATTTTCGAGACGCCATCAAGGAACAATATTATCCTGTCGGGAGCTATGAGTACAAATACATAGAATGGACTGCGTTGCGGCAACAAAGGGACCAAGATGTGCATGAGATGACAAATCTGTTTCATACCCTATGCACAAAGTTGGGTATCAAAGATTCAGAGAAACATTTGGTGTTAAAATACCGCAATTGTCTGCATAGATACATTTAGGAGTAAATGGAGTTCCTTGACATCTCCTCACTTGGTGTGGCATACCGATATGCTGCCAAGATTGAGCAGAAGTTCAAACAGAAGAGGTGAGACTTTGGGTTTGCAAATCAAAAGCAAGGGAAAGGTACCCCCAAATCACAGAACAAAGGACCAAGCCAAGGTAGGGAAGCCCATGACAGCCCGCCAAAGCCACAAGCAAAGAACAACACAACGAAGCCAAAAAGGACACGGGGAAGTGGTGTGAGTTCCATAAGATCTCCACTCACAACACAAGTGAGTGTCGGGCCAAGCAGTCACTGATAGCCGAGTTGAAGGCTTCTGAATTGGATGCATGATCCGACTCTAAATCAGAACCTGACAAGGGGAATGACAGGGGGAAGCAGATTATTGATGCGGAGCCCAACACCACCGTTGCCACCACGAAGATCCAGAAGGAGGAACCAGAAGATCCATAGGAGGCGGAGTGTCTCTTCCATTCCAAGATGTGGGTAAAGGGTTCCCCGTTGCAGTTCATTGTCGAGAGCGGGAGCCAGAAGAACCTCATCTCGGTAGAGGTCGTGAAGCGGCTGGGCTTTTCGACCACAGCACACCCACAACCATACACCATCGGGTGGTTTCACCAAGGACGAGACCTCTACATCAGTCAACAATGTTGCCTTCCCTACAACATCAAGCCCTTCACGGATGAGGTATTATGTGACATTGCTCCTCTTGATGTTTCTGATGTATTATTAGGCCAACCATACTTTTGAGAGAGACATGTTGTGTATGAGTCCATGCCTCATGATGTTATTATCACTTTGGGAAATAAGCTGTGCAGGATACTCGAGATAGCACCACCTACCACCATCTCTTTGGTTACTATAAAACACTGCAGTAAGCTCATTTCCAAAACCAGGAAATTTGTTTTACTGATGATCTACCCTCAGGGAAAGAGGAAGAATGTGGTCATGACCTCTAGATAGGGCCCCACTGCATGAAAACAACAGATGGATAAGGTCATGGAGGAGTACGAGGACATCTTCAGCTCCCCTGGAGGGGTGCCTCTACACTGCCAGGTCAAGCACCCCATCAATCTGACCCCAGGTGCGCCGCTGCCCAATGGACCCATCTATCGACACTCTGTTTTGGAGAATGATGAAATCAAGAGGCAGATTCAGGATTTTTTGCAGAAAGGTCACATCTAGCCGAGTTCATCGCCCTATGGGAGCCCGATCGTGTTGGTGCAGAAGAAGGATGGGACTTGGAGACTCTGCATTGACTATCGGGCATTGAACAAGATCACTGTCCAGAATAGGTACCTGATCCCACAGATTGATGACCTTCTGGACCAACTCAAGGGGGTGAAATATTTCAGCAAGATCGACTTGAAGTCCGGGTATCACTAGGTACCAATCGAACCCTCTGATGTGTGGAAGACTGCATTAAAATCCAAGGAGGGCCTTTTCGAATGGTTGGTCATGCCTTTCGGGTTGACAAATGCCCCTGCAACCTTCATGAGGCTAATGGAAGACATCCTATAGCCATTCACCAACTCATTTGTAGTGGTGTACTTGGATGACATTTTGATATTCAACCAGACTTGGGAAGAGAACCTCCAGCACATCCGACAGGTCCTCCAAACACTGCGACAACACAAGTTGTGTGCCAATTTGGAGAAATGCACTTTTGGCATGACCCAGGTTCAGTATCTGGGATACATTATTGATGAGAGGGGGGTACATATGGATCCATCAAAGATCCAAGTCATTCAGGATTGGCCAGCACCAACCACCCTAACGGAGCTCCGCAGCTTTTTAGGTCTTGCCAATTTCTACTGCAGGTTTGTGTTGGGATTCTCTCATATCAGTTGGCCCTTGAGTCAAGTCACCAAGGGAGGAGCTAAAGAAAAATTCTTTTGGTCTGAATCTCAACAGAAGGCATTTGGAGAGTTGAAGCATCGCCTCTGCTTTGCACCAGTTCTCACATTACTAGACTTGCAACAACCATTTGAGATCGAGATAGATGCCTCTGACTATGCTATTGGGGCAGTCCTTACTCAACATGGGCATCCAGTGGCATATCACAGTGAGAGACTTTTTGAAACAGTCCAGAAGTATCCCACTTATGACAAAGAAATGTATTCCATTGTGCAGGCTTGTCGGCAATGGAAGCATTACATTTTGGGAAAGGAAATGATCATCCACATAGACCACCAACCCCTACAGTTCATACAGACACAAGGGAAGTTGCAGAATGATTGCCATCAGAAGTGGTCCACATATCTGCAACAGTTTCATTTGAACATTGAGTACAAAAAAGGTAGCACCAATAATGTTGCAGACTGCCTCATTCGACCACCCATCATGGCGCTAACCACTGTGCTCAACTCTTGTGGGCATGAGACTTCTGATTGGCTGCTTCTCTACACAAGTGATCCAAAATTTGGCCACACATACAATACACTTTTGGAGGGTAAGCAAGTTCCCAATTTTCACCTCCAAGATGCTCTGCTTTGTCACCTAGGACACCTTTGTGTTCCTTCAAGTGATCATTCCAATATGATTTGGGAGGCGCACTACAGTCGGGTCACTGGGCATTTCGGGGTCGAGAAAACCGTGGTAGTACTGCAAAATTATTTCTATTGGTCGAAACTTTGACAAGATGTCAGGAAGTACATCAAGTCCTGCACTGCTTGTGCCATTACCAAACCAACCATCAAAAAGAAAGGCCTCTATACTCCGCTTCCTAGCCCCAGTCGACCTTGGGAATCCATCTCTATGGATTACATGTCGGGCCTTCCTTCTACTAAGCATGGAGATGATTGTGTTTTTGTGGTCGTCGATCGATTCTCGAAGATGTCCATTATGATGGCCTGCAAGAAGAATATCACAACAGAAGCCACTGCTAAACTCTTCTTTGAATGAGTGTGGGTACACTTTGGAATCCCACAGTCTATCATCTCAGATTGGGATAGTAGGTTCCTCAGTACATTTTGGTCTAGCCTCTAGTCAATGCTGGACACCAAGCTCACCAAGTCCACATCTTTCCATCCGCAAACTGATGGCCAAACAGAGGTCGTCAACTGGATGATCGTACACATTCTACACATGTACAATTCAAAGAATCCACACACATGGGATGAGAGCCTCCCCTGTGTACAACACAGCTACAACCGGGCTCTCCATAGCTCAACCAACCACAACCCCTTTCAAGTGGGCTTTGGATTCCAGCCACTATGTCCCATTGACATAGCCATGCCATTTGTGGCTACTCAAGAAGATTCATCTCATGCCCAGTCTGAGGCTGATAAGGCAAACAACTTCATAAAGAAAATTCAACACATCCGCCGACAGGTTCATGACATCTTGGACAGAGCCAATGCTAAGTACAAGCAGCAACATGATCAACATCGGGTGCCACACAACTTCTAGGTGGGTGACAAAGTGTGGTTTCATTTGCAAAAGGAGTGCCTCGATGGACCCCACCGCAAGCTTCGTCCACTCCGATATGGGTCGTACACCCTCACTAAGGCTATAGGAGAAAATTCCTTTTAGCTCAACATTCCACCATTCCTTGGTCTACACCCAGTGTTTAATGTGGACCACCTTCGACCCTACTTTCCACCTCTACTAGACACATCTGACATGACAGAACAACTCACACCAACAAAGTTAAATCCAGACTGCATGGAACAAGCTAGAACTAATCAGATCATGGATACATAGATCAAGAACACTCGAAAGAAAAGGATACTGCTATATCGGGTTGTCAAAGCAGGCCAACTCCTTCACCAAAGCAAGTGGCTCACCAGGGACCAAGTTCAACATAAGTTTCCTCATCTCATGGAGGAACTCAACGCAATGGGAACCATTTCTTCCTAAGGGGGGAGGAATGATCCAGGTGGATATTGGTGGCCACCCACCTATTCCACTTGGACCCCCACCATTGCTTCTTTCAGTTTTTCAGTTTCCACACAGTTTACTATTTTTAGCAGTTTTTCAAGTCCTGAACTTTCGGAGCCATTTTGAGGCCTTAAACAACGTTTTTTGGGAAAACGAGGAGCAACATGAATTATAGGTCATGTTTCTCACCCAAAATTTGTAGTCCTTGGATAGATCTTTCTAACGAGGTATGGAACACATCAAATGAAGATCATATGCCAAAGTTACGTCCCCGGGAAGTTGATGTACCAACTTACCCAAACGGGGCCCATAGTCTTGGTGTTTCATCTCCTAGGGTTAGGTCTTTGGATTTTTAGGGTTTTCCATTGTTTCTCAATAAGAATAGGCCTTCGAGCCTCATTGTAAAACAATTTAGAGGCCAATAGATGCCACATCTCTTCTCAGAGATAAGCTACCAGCGCCCTAGCTAGTTTATTTCCATTCTGTCTGTAAGCATATTTCAGTCATTTGTTATTAATGAAATGAAGTCATATTTCCGCTGCATCTCTGTGTTTATGTGTATTTCTGTATTTCTTTGTGTTCCTACATAAATCTGAATCACCCTCAAACGTCACATCATATCCCATGGAACATGAGAAAAACCTATGATAATGTCACAAGAGCGACGACACAATGTTGTCGTTGTAATAGAGACAACTTACGGAGGGCATCGCAAGAATGATAACCAGGAAATCGTCGCAAGAATGAAAACAATGGACGATCCTCTTCGTCGCAATACAAATTCCATATCCCAATTTCCGTGATGAACATGTCATCACAAGAGCGACGAACATTGAGTAGTTGCGATGAACTATTCATAAAATCCACAATTGTGCTCATCGCAAGACAAACACCATATCTCAGTTGTTGTGATGAACATGTCGTCACAAGAGCGATGAACATTCAGTACTTGCGATGAACTATTCATATAATCGATGATTGTGTTCGTTGCAAGACAAGTGACATATCCTAGTTGCTGTGACGAACATGTCGTCTGAAGAGAGACGAACATTGAGTACTTGCGACAAACTATTCATACAATCGACGATTGTGTTTGTCGCAAGACAAAATCCATATCCCAATTTTTGCGACGAAAATGTCATCGCAAGAGAGATGAACATTCATTAGTTGTGACGAACTATTCATGCAATAATATATTTATTTAAAAAATAAATATAATCGATTAATGCAAGAATAAGGATAAATACAAAGTTTCTATTAAATGGAATATGTGAAATATTTTGCAGTAAACATGCTTGAAGAAGAAATATTTTCATAGGTGTGAAGATGGAAAGTAAAATAATCATCCTAAGACTCTAGCAATTCTCACAATTTGGAAATTATATCGAACCCTTCCAAGTGTCGTAAACGATGATGATGAAGTCCACTAAATGAAACAAGTGAATATATGATAGAGTTATTTATAGTGAAATTCATATGGGAGTGATATCCACAGGGGTGGAAAGTATTTTCCTCATGATCCTTCACAATTCCATGAATGGAACTTGATAGTAAACATCAATTTCATAACTAGGATACATATTCATAGATTAATGTGGAGATTGATTTGAGAGATTCAATTTCTCAAGAGGTGACATGAATTTTGAAAGAGCATGGTGGCTTCATCAAATTACCACTCTTGAGCTAAGCATGGATACTTACAAAGAGAGTGCATCCATTGTGTTGGAAAACAAATATGTTAGATTTCATGAAGTACCCTAGGAAAACAACTATGTTTTGATGAAAACAAACTATGGATCATTGTTTGGATACTTATCTCAATCTAAACCACAATTTCCTTTGTCCCCAAGGGAGAGTTTTGTACATTATATTTAAGTTTCTTTACCTTTTAGAATTCTTGGTTTGGGGGCATGAACCTAACTTTT
>ML800919.1:287247-303923 GCA_009831015.1 Picea engelmannii | reverse complement strand
ATTTATAAATCATTCAAAATATGTTACAAATATACTAGCTATATAATGTACATTTATATGTCTTATAAAATTATTATACATCATCAATTTCTTTTAGTCTTCTTTTGTGTTTTCCAATTCTTAAGTAATTCATCCATGTGCATGTCTTTGTTTATTGGGTGCTCTTCAACAGTTGATGTTTCTTCATTCCTTTCACACCGAGCACGCCTGGTCTTGTACCCACATCATGGAGGCTGTTATGAGGGGCCATCACCTACAAAAAAATAATAATAAATTTATATGGACAATTTTTAAATATCATTGAAGTAGTTCATTAATATTAAAAAAAACCTCTGCGATGTAATTATTTACCTGTTGGTCCACTAGTTGACATTGTTGGAATGGATTCCCTCTTCTCCTAATCATCTTTAGGTCAAGGAGGCTCAACTATGAGATTCTCTACCATTGAAACTATTATCTCCAAGAGCCACTCCCAGACTACAAATGAGAGTAATCTTGGTAACATAAATTGATTTATAAAAAGGTGTAAAATTAGGGACAAGAAATTATCAAATGAAAAGGAAAAGGAAACAAAGGTCACTGCAGATTAGTGATGGAGAATTGGGAGATGGAGTCATAAACATTATTCTCACTGAAGTAATTTGAACTACCTATCAAACAAAATAATTAACATAAGGATAAACATATGCTAAGAAGAGATCCTCTCTACAAAGAGAATAAATATGTGTTTGAAAAGTAAACAGTGATAGACAGGCAAGTTCACAGTAGATTTGTTTCTTCAGGAATCCATAAATAATAGATATTACTTTAAAATAAGAAGAATAATAGAACAGGAAAACATAGAAGGAAATATGGTATAAAAACTCAAAGGAATATTCAATAACATTCAAATTCATAGCCACATGCCCCTTAGGCTTACAATATGAAATAAACGGTCATTTTCTCCTAAGACCTCTCGGATATCTAAAAATTGAATGTTAGTCTCAAGACTAAACCCTCGGGTTCAACCTCTTTTTGTATTTTTAACAGTATATATAGATAAGTTACATATGAGGCCAAGAAATGGGCCATTCTTTCTAGGATTCCAAAAAATAGACATCGGTTGCACAAGGAGTAACTCATCAAAACCAAGCTACTACTTTCTAGGAAATAGTTACAAGAGATGATTAATAGGTGTAAAAATACTCCCTCCCTGTCAGGTATCTTGCCATTTTGTTCCTTAGAATATTGAAGGAAATCGCCACCAAATGTTGGAGTTATCATTTGAAATCTGGCATTTAATCTTTGGCTTCCATCGAATATGGAAGCATTGGTTAATCAATTTTCTGTTAATATGGATTTTTTGCGGTTTGTTGCCTGAAAATGTGAAACAAATCTGATCCTTTGCCATCCATTAGCTGATTTCTTTCTTCGATTCAAAACATTTTCCTTCGGTTATGACACCTAAGCATAATTAAACTTGGTGTTTTGTGTGATATCTAGTGGTCTCTCAAGCTCCTGATTGTCAGTTAGGCTCAGTTCAACACTTGGCACACTCCAAAATACTGCAAACCTACTAGTTGGCATCAATGTTGAAAGGCTGTCTCAAATGTTTAATGCATTCCAATCGACGAAGAGAGGGTTTGAATTCAATAGAATGAAGGGAGAATGGAGAAAAAAAATCTCCTTGGCATTTTCATGAGCACTTAGCCTCATTCCACTTGACATCTGGAGTTTGAAAGAATTTGCTGGAAACACATTTCGGGTGTTTTTGTTTTTGTGTTGGGGAAATATCCCACATCAATGAAATGACAATAGTAATTATATTTCATATTCACCAAGGCTTACATTTCCTTGTGACACGCAGTGAAATGAAATTTCCATTGTGGGCTCCTCCTCCATGTGACTAGATGCTTTGGGTGCTTGGTCTCGACTTTGGCTTATGTGTTGGCTTGATGTTGTGTTATTGTGGCACATACTTGGCTGTTAGGCTCATGGAATTGGAGCTTGGCCTTCGGGCCCCAATATTATTGGTCAGTAAAACATATGATGTGACCCTATTCAAAATCCCAAGAGCTTAAGATTGACTAATAAAGCCAAAATTCGCTTTAAAACAATTTTTTTTTAATAAAATCGCTAGTACCCTGCATAGAGACTCGAAACCCAAAATTGGCTTTTAAAAGTCAATTATATTTTCCAAATTTTGAAGATTTTTTGAAATTTTCATTGATGAAGTTGGCACTACGAAATCTCCTAATTCACTGGTGCTAGGAAATGACCAAATTTTCTACTGCAAATTTGTGTGCCAACATTTGGCTCCATGGGGGATGGCATGCTTCCTACGAGATGCCAAGAAATTTTAGACCATATGCCTTATTCATTTCATTATTTCAATATGTACTATGTCTATGATGTGATACAATCAAGCAGAGATGGAAACTATGAATTGTTCAAACCTTGAGAGCATTTCTTCTCATTATTGAAAACTAAAACACCTACACACTGCAAACCAAATGCAACTGGAAAAAATGCTCGCATATTGAGCTTATATATACACACTCCTACACTAACTAGCAGGAGTCAAGATGGTCATGTAAAAGACAATTTCCAATGTAGAAATGTAATCATTTTACTAACAACATGGTCTTTTTCCTTGTGAGTGAATGAAAACATGCAGGAAAACAGGGATTTCTGCAGCAGAAAATGAATGAGTAGCAAATACTTACAGTTGTAAACTGAAATCCTACCCAAAACTGGAGCATTGGAGACCTTTGAAACATACAACTCCATGCAAAATGCCACAGGATCATGAAATTCATGAGAAACCTCCAACTCCCCACATCGTTCAGAGTAATGAAAATTTTTAGCAAGAAGCATTTCATGGATCAGCTCACCTGCTTCAACTTTAGTTTCTTGAGAAAATAAATCATTTTGAAAATCATGGGAAACATGTTGAAAATATTGAGGAATAATTTCTTCAACTATTCCTTGATTGCAAACACTTTTTTTGACAGATATTCTATATAACTTATTAAATTCCATATAACATCCTTCATATAGGATATCATCACCATAACCTTGTTTGCAATAATTATTAAATGCAATATGAAAATATGTCAACAACTGAATGCAAGCAACCGAAAGAGATCTACACTACTCATGAGCCTTTCCTTCCAAGGAGTACTTGAAAAGCTCAATCTGAACATATTCATGCACGATATGAAGTCGGTGAATAAAATCATGAAAATCCAACAAATGTTCAGCTGGTACTTCCCAATCTTCTCCCTAAAATATGGGAAGGCAACCTTCCCATTCATCTCTACTAGGCACTAGATTAGGGAAACCAACTATCTTTGAAAAATCACAGAAAGTATACCTTTGAGCTAAGATCTTGTCCATTTCAAACTAGTGGAGTTGTCAATAGTTTTCTGAACAATGGAGTCACCATGGTGAAAGATGAGCAGTCACAACAATGTGTCCAAATTCAATTCACCATCTAAGAATGGATCCCTTCATTTTTCGTTATCCCAGGGAAGATATCTTCACTTCCGTCCCCAGAAATGACACCAAAATGTTAGCTCCGAGAGTCACTCCTAGTCTGAAAATGGGAGTAAGCTTGGTAACATATAATTGATTTATATTAAGGTTTAAAATTAGGGGTAATAAATTCTCAAATGAAAAGGAAAAGGCAACAAAGGTCACTGCAGATCAGTGATGGACCATTGGGTGATGGAGTCATAAACATTCTTCTCACTGAAGGCATTTGAGATACCTATCAAACACAAGAATTAACATAAGGATAAACATCTACTAAGCAGAGATCCTCTCTACAAAGAGAATAAAGATGTGTTTGAAAAGTAAATAGTGATAGATGGGCAAGTTCACAATAGATTTGTTGCTTCAGGAATCCATAAATCAGAGATATTACTTTCAAATAAGAAGAAGAATAGAATTGGAAAACATTGAAGACAATCTAGTATAACATCTCAAAGGAATATTCAATAACATTCAAATGCATAGCCACATGCCCCTCAATATTAAAATATGAAATAAATAGTCATTTGCTCCGAAGACCTCTCAGATATCTCAAAATTGAATGCCAATCTCAAGAATGAACCCCCAGGTTCAACCTCTTTTTTTTATTTTTAACAGTATATCTAGATAAGTTACATATGAGGCCAAGAAATGGGCCATTCTTTCCAAGATTCCAAAAATAGAAATTGGTTGCAAAAGGAGTGACTCATCAAAACCGAGCTCCTACTTTCTAGGAAACAATTACAAGAGATGATTAACATGTGTAAAAATGCTGCCTCGCTATTAGGTATCTTTCCATTTTGTGCCTTAGAATACTAAAGGAAATCGCCACTGAATGCTGGAGTTATCATTTGAAATCTAGGAATTAATATTTGGCTACAATTGAATCTGGAAGCGTTGGTTAATCAATTTCCTATAAATATGGATTTTTTGCGGGTTGTTGCCTAAAAATGTGAGACAAATATGATCCTCTTCCATCCATTAGTTGATTTCTTTCCTCTATTCAAAAATGTTTCTCTTAGTTATGACACTTGAGCATAATTAAACTTGGCATTTTGTGTGATAGATGGTGGGATCTCGAGCTTGGGCTTGTCAGTTACGCTTAGTTCAACACTTGGCACACTCCAAAACACCACAAACCTACTAGATGGCATCCATGTTGAAATATTGTCTCAAATTTTTAATGCATTCCAATTGGCGAAGAGAGGGTTTGAAATCATTAGCATGAAGGGTGAATGGAGACAAAAATTCTCCTTGGAATTTTCATGAGCACTTAGCCTCATTCCACTTGACATCTAGACTTTGAAAGCATTTGCTAGAAACACTTTACGAGTGTTTTGATTTTTTTTTTGGGGAAATATCCCACATCAACGGAATGACAATAGTAATTAGATTTCATATTCACCAAGGCTCACATTTCCTTCCAACGTGTAGTGAAATGAAACACCCATTGTGGGATCCTCCTCCATGTGACTAGGCACTTTGGGTGCTTGGTATCAACTTTGGCTTGAGTGTTGGCTTGATGTTGTGTTACTGTGGAAGGTACTTGGTTGTTAGGCTCGTGGACTTGGAACTTGGCCTTCAGGCCCCAATATTTTTGGTCAGTAAAACATATGAGATGACCCTATTTAGAAGCCTGAGATCTTAAGATTGACTAATAAAGACAAAATTGGCTTTAAAACATTTTTTTTTTAATAAAATCGCTAGTACCCTACATAGAGACTCAAGACCCAAAATTGGCTTTTAAAAGTCAATTCTATTCGCCAAATTTTGAAGATTTTTTGAAATTGTCATTGACAAAGCTGGTGTTGCGAAATCTCCTAATTCATCAGCACTGTAAAATGATCAAATTTGCTACTGCAAATTTCTGTGCTAACAAAAACGAAAAAATTTATAAGGACAAAACCATAAATATATAATTAATAAAAATTAGAAGTAAAAAAATTTTAAGTAAGAAATTATTACGTACATGATTAATATACATCCATTTAATTATTTTCGTGGGCCTCGGTCACATGAACATATTGGGGCTACACTCTGCTAGGATGGGTCTATTGGGGAGCACCATGATCTTCTGGACGTGTTGCACTATCAAAACTTTGTTTTCCAGTGCTAATGGTTTAATTGATAGTGCTTCTCCCCTGCTTAAAACAAAGTAAGACATTAAAGTTATGGAAAATATCAAACATTTACATATTTTATAAGTAATGAAAGGTTAATGTAGACTGATTTTTATTTACCTTATCTCGCAAAATGGATCATGGGGTATGCCCCATGCTTTTCCTACGATCCACCACGGTTTTATAGCCGTACTTGTAACCAAGTTGGATGTCTTCCTCTATGGTTTTAGTTTTGAAGTCATCGCTCTGCATTGCATAAGAGCATGCTTTTTTAATGTTTTTGGCTACAATAAACTGAAATTTGTAAGGAGATACAAATAACATTCTTAAGATGATTAATTGGGTACTTATGATTCCTGATTGTAACCTCGAGTAGCCTCCCTGGCCTAGCTTGTGTTGGCCATGTTTGATAATCCTTTCTTTGGTTTCCTTCGAAGTGTTGAGCAACCTATCATGAAAATTTTCAAGTATGTTATATAGCACACTTGTATTAAGATCTAAAGAAAATTAAAGGTATTGAAATCAAAATATTGTAATTTACCTTGAGGTACCAGTTATTTTTTCTCCTGATTTTTTCAATATATTTTATTTTTCATCATTAATTATCGCCTTCCACTCTCTCTCTAGAATCGAGGGAGGACACTCATACCTAGGGTTGCATGCCAAGATTCCTCTATAAACATCCCGCGTATATTTTAAATATTCTCCTGCTACATAGGTGACCTCTTTTTTATTGAACGTGTCTACTCCAAAGAGGCCTTTGAGATAATCCATAAGTTCCTTTTTTAGGTTGGAATTAGGCAATTCCACCTCTTGCGTAAGGTTGCCCCAAAAATCAACAAGGCCTTTCTCTCTAGGTGCCTATAAAAATGGTCATTTCCTACACACACAAAAGACATGATAATTATTTTAAAAATAATAATCTAGATGATTTGTGTATGAGATGGACAACATGAAACAGTTAAAATATGAAAAATTACCTGGGAGTCTTATTTGTTTTAATGGAGTCCATTGTCGTCGACCAAAAATGTGCATGGAAGGTTCCCCATGCTGATCACACGTCTAGCTCCAGGAAATGCAACCATGTCAACCACATCGTCATCCTGATCTTTGTCACCACCTCTAGATCCTGACCGTTGTGTGGATGTTTGGTGGCATGTGTCATGGATCCTATCTAAATTAGGTGTGGAAGATGGAGAAGTAAACAATACTCTAGAAGTTGTATGATATCCCACTTCAAGAATCTGTGGCATCTCTGCAGCACCACTACTACCAACATTGGGCTGAATAGGCTCCAAAAGTCTCTTTATAAAAAAGTTTTTTTTTTCGTGAGATAATGTAAAAGTTAAAAAAATAGACTTTCATAATTGAACATATGAGTACATTAAAAAAACAATTTAAATTATGGTTATTACCTTATATGTGTTAAGCTATGACATAAGGAGATTGATCCTTTCTAGGACATCAAGAGTTTGATATGGACAATATAAGAAGATATCAAGTTCCCTTTTCACTTTAATGATCTTTATTTTTATTAGTACCATCAGATCATGGGATGAATACAACCCCTCCTCATCGGAGAATCATGATCAACATGACCTGCCAACTACATATAATTTCAACATGAAAATCGATGTTATTTCATTTATATAAACAAATGAAATAAATTATTGCCAAACAAATAAAATTATATAAACAAATAATAAAATTCACGTAAAATGAAAGTCAAATTTGATAATCATTTACATGTTTTGCGGCTGGCCCTTTTCCACGATCATCCTTCCACATTATAATATAATTAGAACCCCCAAATATTTAAAAAATGGTTTACGATAACAAAAAAAATGATTGCCACCCAAATAAAATCAATCTCAACGATCAACCTCCCACATTATTATAAAATTGGGACCATGAAATATTTAAAACATTGTTAAAGGTAAAAAAATATATAATGCAATAAGTAGAAGTTGCTTAAAAAGGTGTTGCATAAGTACCTACACACTATTAATCGATGTTTCTATTCGATTCAAATGGTAATACACTAATAACTCTTCCCCGGGAGCTATCTTTTTTATTGTGCACAGGACTACCCGATTCTCTTTGTGTCCCTCATATATGAAATTCAATTTTTTGTTTGTTGTCCCGAGTCATGTGATGTTTATAAAACCTACGATATTTCCAGAAGATTTAGGCCTTCCATCAATATAGATAGTCCCTCCCTTATTTTTATCGTTGTTTATTAGTTGTATATAATTTGAGGCGAGTGCATATCTCTACATACTTCGCATATACAGGACCAACCCCATCCAATCATTATATTTGTAACATGGTTCAACATAGTCCATCAATTCATTTAATGTATTGTATTTTACAGTTATTCCATCCATGGTAAATAGCCCCAGGACATGTAGGGAGGATGGTGCAATGCGATATGTCATATTGTTGACAATGAAGTTAGTGTCTAACGGAGGCAGTTCCTTAGGTACCCATTGTTTCACCAGATTCTTATACCCGAGTGGCACCTTTATGTCTCCTATTCTCTCATCATCATAAGATCATGATCCTCCTTTGGCAAGAAAAAATTCCATGCGTCTACATAATTTTCTTCTGACTTTTTCACCTCTGGTCCTTGTTTGTGTATCATATCTACTATATGCAATCACATTTCCCTCTATTTTTCCTAATCTTCCCTCACTCGAGGAAGAAATATCAAACATATACATGTTTGGTTGTACCTTCAATCACATGTGCATGTGTTGTTAGTGAGTAGTCCATTCTCATCCTAGTTCCAATTTTTGAATTTTTTTTCTATATTCAAAGTTCTAAATATTTGTTTTTATATATTTAGTTTTGGATGCAAAATTAGAGGGTTCAATCATTCAAATGTGCTAGGTTCCATGAGTATGGGAAGCTAGCTAAGGAATGTCATCTCCCAAACATAAGAAAAATATGGGTTTGTAAGGATATTTAAGGAAAGAAATATTTTGATCGGACTCCTTAGATGAACATCCCCAAAGAGACTCAGACCCCAAAGAGACTTAGACATGGAGAAAAACATTCCCATCCTTGGATCAAAATAAAACAAATACCAAATTCAAAATTGGACAAAAAGTAATAGTGATTAGTTCTCCTAGATAAAAGGCCTAGAGAGATGATTCTAGATGATCTTCCTAACCCTAAACTATAGAGGGTTGGTCAATTCCTCAAATAAATTGGTTATCAAAAGGTTAACTAAATTTTATAATCCATATATCATATTCTTTCAAGAACTAATGACATATGGAGAAAAGGTAGTTCAAAATTTATCCATGCTTTTAATGGGGCGGGAATTTAGTTTCATAGATGATATAAGAAGATTTATATATAGAATGTAACCAGTTGGAAATTAGGGTTAATCTCCTATTCTTAATCTCGGGAATTTTTTACTGGGGACCTATATTTTATCTCTATACCTTCGGAAGGAAATTAGTTACTTGAATATTTATGGCTGTTGATTAAGGTTAGTTGTCATTGATGTCAACCCTTGAAGAAAGCCTAATAGCACAAAGGTTTCGGTAATGGAACCAAGTTTGTTTGATGTAAAGATGACTCATTATTTTCTTTTCATGGCTGATAATAAGTACATATGGATGAACTCCAAAGTGGTTCCCTTATGGTGAAAGCGCTCACGGGAAGACGCTTTGCAGATTGAGTTATCCTAGAAGTATGGTTAGAGAACCCATGATTATTTGTGGAATAATGAGATGAAGGTCAGTGAATTTGTTCGTAGAAATATCCTAGATGGATATTTCTTATCATTCCATTTCTGGTGGTATGTGGAACATCACATAACTCCTTGCGTTTTGAGAGTTATGGCGTTACGAAGTTGGAGGACCCTCTTATGTCATCTAGAATCCCCAAAAGGTCAAAGTAGTCAAAGTGGTTTAAGATATTTTAGAAGGTAAATAATAAAGTGAATTGATGAGTGTAGTATAATTCAAAGTGAATATAAAATAAACTATTTAAATAATAAATTTAATAGAGATATTAGAAGTGGGTTAACCCTAAAATAAGGAAA
This sequence comes from Picea engelmannii, assembly GCA_009831015.1. Taxonomy (NCBI): domain Eukaryota; kingdom Viridiplantae; phylum Streptophyta; class Pinopsida; order Pinales; family Pinaceae; genus Picea; species Picea engelmannii. Next base: position 294,233 of record ML800919.1, on the reverse strand, counting down.
GTGGGTAAAGTGACCTAGAAGATGTTTTTAAGGAAGCTACTTGGAGAGTATAAATAAAAGGCAAGGCAATATAATTTAAGATACACTTGAGCATATTGAATACCTATAGGTTTCTGAGGTAACCAATGGATATCTAAGCCGAATTTCTGAGGGAAGGTGAAGAAAAGAAGGCCGGAAGCCAAGGAAGGATAAATTCTTTTGGTGATGCTTTCTAAGGTATGTTATTTACCGGTCATCTCACCATTTTCACAATAATTTTTTTTATAGAATGCTTCATACCATGAAATGGATATTCCATTTATGAAACATATCCAAGTATATGTGGTAAAAAATTCATCTTGTGGGTCATTTTATTTTTGGAGTTACACTCTGTAGAAATTAGGGTTTGTGGTTAGTCCTGAAATTAGTCAAAAACAGGTGTTTCGGGTAAAAACGTCATAACTTATTCATAACAGATAAAAAATAAGTAATATCAAGTGTTTTGGTTAGAATACCATCTATAGTATTCTTTTTAATATTTTCATATTGATTCAACAAATATTCCGTGCGGGGCACGCTCTACAAGGTTGCTCTCTAGAATAAGCCAAAATTCAGCAAGGTATGCCATTTTTGCTATAACTACTTTTCTGAGAGGTTCCAAGTAGTGAAACATGGAGGAATTTCATAAAATACACTGAATAACATTGTGTATCAGTTTAAGATATTTATTCATTACAGGTACAAAGTTATGATTATTTCAAGTTAGGGTTGTTGACTAATCCAAAACTAGGCATGTGAGACTAAAGAAAAGTTTGATGTAAATGATAGTCTCTTGTTGTTTAAAGTTAAGTAAGGTTTGAAGGTATGTGATCATATACACCAGGTATATTACAGAGTTATAAATCATATTTGGATGATGAAATTGATGAGGGATTTTGGTTGAGGTACAAGTTGGGTACATGGTTGAGACAAGTAGTTAATGAGTTGGCACATACATGAGGTGTATAGTTGATGATGTTGTTATATATTGATGAGTCATAGTTGATGAGTAGTTGACACATGATTGGTACATACTTGGTACATGTTTGGATGCACTTGTTTATGGTACAGGTTGATTACATATTGTTTGGTATAGGTTGGTGCATGGTTGATGCACTTGTTTATGGTACAGGTTGAGGTACAGGTTGATGCATGGTTGATGCATGGTTGATGCATGGTTCAGGTTTATTGGTACAAGTTTATAGTGGTATATCTCACAGTAATAGTGTGACAATGGTTCCATCATTCTACTTCTACTTCAGGGTGGTTGGACGGGGCAAGGACAGGTGATTGTAACCACCTTCTGGTTGTAGCCAGAGAACATAGGGGGTTGTAGCCTCCTTCTAGTTGTACCTAGAGAATTGGGGAGTTGGAGCTTCTCTCAGGTTGTATCATGAGAAACTAGGGGGCTGGAGCCTCCTTCCAATTGCATCTAGAAAAAAAACGAAGTTGGTGCTTCCAATGAATGCAATTCTTCAAGACATATAAGAAAAAACATTATTTGGTTTTCTCCCGATTTGTGTTTCCATGTAAAACACTAGTGTACTGTGTATGCGTGTGATTGTTCATTTCTTATTGCTCATTATTGGATAATAATTATACATTGATATAACACTTGGATTATTTGAAGAAAAAGGATTATAATTACACTATTACTGATTCACCCCCCCCTCTTAGTAATCCAACAATTGGAATCAGAGCAGGTTCCTTCAAAAATCAGTTTAACCACTGAAAGATAGATCATGGAGAGTACCAACTTGTATAAAAATGGAATACCACAGTTTGATGGACAAAAGTATTCTTTTTGGAGCAAAAGGATGAAGACATATATACAAGCATAGGGATTTCAAGTTTGACAATCAATTTTAGATGGATACACAACACCAACAGTTCCACCAACAAATGACAAAGCAGTGAAACTCAGTGAGAATAATTCCAAAGCCAAAAATGCACTTTTGAATGGTCTCAGTGATACGATATTCACCAAAGTTTCACATTGTAAATCCGCTAAAGAGATTTAGGACAAGATTCTAAATATTTATGAAGGATATACAAAAGTCAAGGTAGCAAAGTTTCAAACTTACAGAGGTCAGTTCGAACAACTAAAAATGAAGGAAGATGAGAATATTGCAACCTACTTCTTATGAGTCGATGAAACAGTGAATGAAATCATAGGATTGGGAGAAGAAATCGAAGAATCTATAATTGTTCGAAAGGTACTAAGATCTCTTCCTATGAGATTTTACCCTAAGATATCAACACTAGAAGAAAGATCGGATCTAAACTCAATAAGCATGGTCGAACTGCATGGAATCTTCACAACATATGAAATGAGAACTGAACAGAAAAATCTAGATGTAAAAGAAGCAACCTTCAAAGCATCTGAAATATCAAAGAAAACAAAAAATGAACAAGAAGAATATATCAGTATAAGTGACGTTTCGGAAGATGATGAAGAAGTGGCCAACTTTGTCAAAAGACTGAACAAGGGAACCGACGATAGGTATAGAGGTAAGCTTCCTTTAATTTGTTTTAATTGTGATGGTATTGGTCATTTTTCTAACAAATGTCCTCATAAGAAAAAGAGAAATGATGAAGGTTACTCAAAAGGTGAACACACATATAAAGGAAAAAGAACTACAAAGAAAGTTTTCAAGAAAATATGATGCACCAAAGAAGACATATCATCATCAGATGAAGATGAAGTCAGAGACAGTGAGACAGGAAGAGTTCTATTCATGGAAGTAGAAGACTCTCGCAAAGAAGACTCCGAAGAAGAATATAAAGAAGTCGAAGAAGAATATGAAGAAGTCAAAGAAGAAATTGAAGAAGTAGAAGTTGACTATCGAGAAGAATTAATGTGTTCCATAGAAATTATCAGAAGAGAAAAGAAGAAAAATAAGAAACTACAAGCAAAACTAGACAAGTAAGAAGACACTCAAGAACTAGAACAAATGATCACAAAATTGAAGGTTCAAATAGAATAAGATAAAAGAATTGATGAAGCACTCAAAGAAAAGATAGAAGAAAAGGAAATGATGAAGCACTTCAGAGTTTTTGGAAGCAAATGCTATATCAAAAGAGAATATGGCAGAATGGGAAAGTTTGATTCTCCTGTGGACAAAGGAGTACTTCTTGGTTACTCAAGTACAAGGAAAGAATATAAGTGTTACAATCTAAGATTGAACAAATTTGTGGAAAGCATCAATGTAACAATTGATGAAACAGGAAGACCAGAATCAAAGGAAGAAAATGAATCAATGAAACATCCCTTAGAAGAAGAAGCAGAAGATGAAAAATAAGTAGAAGAGGAAGATGAAGAGAATCTGACAGAAGCAGAAGAGAAAGTTCAACAAGTGTCTCCAAAGACACCCAGTAAATGAGTACATAAGAATCATCCTTCAGATCAGATTATCGGAAACAAAGATGCAGGAGTTGAGACTAGAAGAAGAATCAGTTCACCAGAACAAACACACCTAGCACTCTTATCTACAATTGAACCAAACTATTTTGAAGAAGCCAACAAGGATGAATTTTGGAATAAGGCCATGGATGAATAATTGGATCAAATAGAGAAAAATGACACTTTGGAATTGGTTCCAAGACCAAAGAATAAGAATGTGATCGGCACAAAATGGGTTTTCAGGAATAAATTAAATGAAGATGGACAAATTACAAGGAACAAATCTAGATTGGAATGTAAAGGATATGCACAGACTGAAGGAATCGACTTTGAAGAGACATTTTCCCCAGTTACCATAATGGAAGCAATCCCTTTGTTTTTAGCTTATGCATGCTCGAAAAATATTAAATTATATCATATGGATGTAAAATCATCTTTTTTGAATGGGGAACTTGAAGAAGAAGTTTGCATTGAACAACCAGAAGGATTTCAATTGTCATAGAACGCAAAATATGTGTGTAAATTAAAGAAGGCCTTGTATGGTCTAAAACATGCTCCTAGAGCATGGTACTCTTGACTGGATAAGTATCTGTAGCAGGCAGGGTTCAGAAAAGGAAGTGTAGAGAACAACCTCTACATCAAGGTAAGTCAAGGTAATATTTTATTAGTTGAAGTTTATGTTGATGATATTATTTTTGGTAGTGATGGTGACAGGTTAAGCCAAAAGTTTTCAAAAGAAATGCAGAATGAATTTGAAATGTCATTACTTGGAGAACTATCCTTCTTTTTGAGACTTCAGATACATCAAAGAAACCAAGGAATCTTTATTTCTAAAACCAAGTATATCAGAGAAATGCTAAAGAGGTTTGGAATGGAAGATTGCAAACCAATTATTACTCCCATGAAAACCAGTTGCAAGTTGAGCAAAGATTATGACTCGAAGTCTACAGATCAGAGGAAATATAGGTCAATGATTAGCAGCCTACTATATGTGATAGCATCCAGACTAGATGTAATGCAGGAAGTTGGACAGGTGGCATGATTTCAAGAAGCAACAAAGGAATCACATGTATTAGCAATGAAGAGGATTTTCAGATATCTCAAAGGAACATAAGAGTTTGGATTATGATATCCAAAATGAAAGGATCTATCACTTATTGCCTACATAGATGCAGATTAGGCAGGTTGTATTGATGACCAACAAAGAACAAGTGGAGAAACATTCTACTTGGGTGAGTTTTTATTATCATGGCTAAGTAAGAAACAATCATCAATATCCTTATCTATAGCCGAGGCAGAGTATATTGCAGCAGCATCATGTTGTACATAGGTTCTTTGGATGAAAAAAACTCTGACAGATGGTTGAGTATGATGAACCCATTCCAATATATTGTGATAATACAAGCGCCATCAGTATCTCAAAGAACCCGGTGATGCACTCCAATACGAAGCACATTCCAATCAAGTATCACTTTCTATGGGAGGAGGTTGCAGAAAAGAACATCAGAGTTGAGTATGTGGGCACAAAAGAACAAGTGGCAAACATCTTTATAGAACCACTTCCATGGGAAGCCTTTGAGTATCTTCACCATAGAATTGGATTTATTTCTACTCCAAAATCAATTTTTTTAAATGCTTATCTTATATGTCTTATATGTACACGAGGAAGCACCATAAGAGGACAGTTCAGTCAAGGGGAGCAGCCCTAGATGGAAATATACCTTTGTCGTTGATGAAAAAGGGGAGAGATTTATCAGATGCAGAGGACAAAGGCATGGTTCCAGGGGAAGCATGACTGATATGATTTCAATATTGCATCAGAGTGTTTCTATCAATGCCAAAGGGGGATATTGTTGATTAAGGTTAGTTGTCATTGATGTCAACCCTTGAAGAAAGACAGGTAGCACAAAGGTTTGGGTAATGGACCCAAGTTTGTTTGATGTAAATATGACTCATTATTGTCTTGTCATGGTAGATAAGAAGTAAATATGGATGAACTCCAAATTGGTCCCCTTATGGTGAAAGCCCTCATGGGAAGACGCTTTGTGGATTGAGTTATCCTAGAAGTATGGTTAGAGAACCCATGTGTATTTGTGGAATAATGAGATGAAGTTAAGTGAATTTGTTAGTGAAAATATCATATATGGATAGTTCTTGTCATTCCATTTATGGTGGTATGTGGAACGTCACATAAATCCTCACAGTTTGAGAGTTATGGCCTTACGAAGTTGGAGGACCCTCTTATGTCATCTAGAAGCCCCAAAAGGTTAAAGTAGTCAAAGTAGCTTAAGAGATTTTAGAAGGTAAATAATAAAGTGAAATGATGAGGTTATTATAATTCAAAGTGAATACAAAATAAATTATTTAAATAATAAATTTAATGGAGAAATTAGAAGTAGGCTAACCCTAAAATAAGGAAAGTGGGCAAAGTGACCTAGAAGATGTTTTTTAAGGAAGCTACCTGGAGAGTATAAATAAGAGGCAAGGCTCTCTCGTTTAAGATACACTTGAGAATATTGAATAATTATAGGTGTCTGAGGTAACCAAAGGATATCTAAGCCTAATTTCTATGGGAAGGGAAGAAAAGAAGGACGAAATTCAAGGAAGGATAAATTCTTTTGATGATGCTTTCTAAGGTATGTTATTTACCGGTCATCTCACCATTTTCGCAAGATTTTTTTTTCTAGAATGATTCAAACCATGAAATTGATATTCCATTGAGGAAACCTATCCAATTATATGTGGTAAACAATTTATCTTGTGGGTCGTTGTATTTTTGGAGTTACACTCCGTGGAATATAGGATTTGTGGCGAGTCCTGAAACTAGTCAAAAACAGGTGTTTCAGGTAAAAACATCATAACTTCTTCATAACAGATCAACATTCAGTAAGATCAAATGTTTTGGTTATATTACATTCTGTAGTATCCTATTTAAGAGTTTTAGATCGATTCAAAAAAAATTCCATGCGGGGCACGCTCTACAAGGTCGCTCTCTAGAATAAGCAAGAATTCAGCAAGGTATGCCATTTTTTCCATAACTACGTTTATGAGAGGTTCCAAGTAGTAACACCTGGAGAAATTGCATAAAACACACTGAAGAAAATTTTGTATCATTTTCAGATCTTTATTCATTACAGGTACAAATTTATGATTATTTCAAGTTAGGGTTGTTGACTAATCCAAAACTAGTCATGTGAGACTAAAGAAAAGTTTGATGTAAATGCTAGTCTCTTGTTGTTGAAGTTAAGGAAGGTTTGCAGGAATGTGATCATATACACCAGGTCTATTAAAGAGCTACAAATTAGATTTGGATGATGAAATGGATGAGGGATTTTGGATGAGGTACAAGTTGGGTACATGGTTGAGACAAGTAGTTGATGAGTTGGCACATACATGAGGTATATAGTTGATGATGTTGGTACATATTGATGAGTAGTTGACACATTATTGGTACATACTTGGTACATGGTTGGTTGCACTTGTTTATGGTACAGGTTGATTACAAATTGTTTGGTACATGTTGGTGCATGGTTGATGCACTTGTTTATGGTATAGGTTGGTGCAT
>ML800919.1:241935-258853 GCA_009831015.1 Picea engelmannii | reverse complement strand
GCAGATTTAACCATTTATCTAGGGCATCTGCATCTATTTGACCTTCAAATACGGGAATATCAAAATTAACCTGTACCTTGAAAGGCAAGGTGCCTCCAAAGTGGTCGCTTGATGAAGATGCGCCTGATGCTATCGGCAGGCATGTAAGGATGTGGGAAAAATTCTCCATCATTTCATCCCTCTGTCACGTGAGAGCTTGCTCAAGCAACAGACTGATAGGATCATCTGCTCCGTCGATTTTCTTTTCTTCCGCCATTGAGGGTTTCTTGGGTGTGCGAGAGCAATTGTCTTCCAGAGAGACAAGCTCGAGACCCAACTTGCTATACTCAGACCTTGTCGGGGACATGCACTGAAAAAAATGATCAAGAGCAGCCTGCTCTGATACCACTGATCCGGATTATTTTCGGCACGAAATGAGAGCGGAGATATAATAAAGAAATGCACAGAAATATCGCGTATATCCAGTAATATAATAGAAATATATCAGAGATGCAACCATAAACACAGAGATACAGTAATACACGATTTCTATTAATGAAAGAAATGTACAGAGACTGTAAAAATACAGAGTGAAATACTCGCTAGAATGGTGGTAGCTTATCTCTGAGAAGAGATGTGACGGCTACTCGCATTCACAAGATGGTTACAATGAGGCTATGGAGGCCTTTTTTCAATAATTGGGAATGCCAAAAGTCCTAGACATCCAAAAACCTAACCCTAGGAGATGAAGCGCCAAAAGTCATGTGGGCCCCGTTTGGGTAAGTTGGTGCATCAATTTCCCGGGGTCGTAACTTTTGCATACGATCTCCGTTTTAGGCGTGTGATAGCTCGTTGGAAAGGTATCGTCGAGGAGATTCATTTTGGGGGCTCAATCATGCCTTTGGCTATCATTGAGAACTTCTATCTTGAAAAAACTTCATTTAGGCCCTCAAAATGGCCCTGGAAGTGAAAACCTGCTAAAAATAGTAAATTGCCAAAATGGCCAGAAAACTATTTTGAGCCATTTGGAAAAGGTGGGTGGCCCCCGATATCCACCTGGACCAGCTAGGAAAGTAGACAAAGACAACACCATGGTTACTAAAGACCATAGGCATGCTGGGAGGAAGAGAAAAGCATAAAATCTTGTAGAAATGGATAAAGAGCTCTATGAATTAAGGGAAGATATAGAGAAGATCGAACTACAAATGCAGCAGGATAAGAGATCGAGATGGATGTGTGAATGGCCCATGAGGAAGCCGAAACCAAAATGGTCGTTAAGGAGTTGATGGTCATAGGGCAGCACAGGCTGTTAAAAATATGGTTGAGGTATGTTGAAAACCTCAATGGACCAGAAGAAGAAATGGTTCAGGTATGTGAACCAGAAACTGGGAGAAATCTCAATGAAATGGGATTAGTTGAGGATCTCAAGAACTGCCATGAGGGCAGAGAAGAAATTCCAGTTCCAGGTGGGTAACGAGTTGAGATCACTGCGGGATCTCAGACACTGTCATGAGGACAATCGAGGAATTTCACATTGCCAGCTGGGCAATGATATGAGGTCACTGCGAGATCTCATAACCTGCCAGGAGGGTAGTGGAAGCATCCCATATTTCCAGGTGCGAAGGGGTGAGCAGATGAGTTGGAATTATCCTGAGGAGATGACAGAGCATATGAGCTCAGAGGTGAGTTTGGATCAACATGTGCAACTGATAGAAGAGGAGGATCTGAGAGAACTTCTAATGATTGGGGGAATTTAGATATTCCTACCATTTGCCCAAGGGGAGGCAGAAGTCTGTGTTGCAGAAGGTGCAGCAATAGTAGAAGAACAGTCAGTTGAGACTGTCAAGGAGGAATTGGAGTAGGTGTTTGAGACTGCCCAAGCACAAGCACAAGCAGAGGAAGAGGAGAATGAGTGTTCTAAGGAATGGCTTAATGATTTTGGCCAGGGAGCTGAAAATAAAGAAGTTACAGCACTGAAGCTAGCAGCAAAGGAAGCCAAAGAGCAGGCAGGCAGATTTATCACTCCATGGGAGATGGAGCTAGAGATGCTGGAGGATTGGCTGAACAATCCAGAGTCAGCAAGAGAATTGATAGAAGTTGAGCTGTCAGAGAAGGTGACTCGATAGAAGGTCAGTCAGGAAGAGACTATAGAGCCAAAGTCTGCAGCAGAGTGGCAACTTGAGGCCACAGGTGAATATGAAGAAGAATGCATGGGAGATCACAGTGATCTTCCCATGATCCAAAAAAATTTGCAGTTAGGGAGACTACAAAAATAGGACCAGCAACTGGAGCAGCTGGACGAAGTGGTCGAGGAGATCTGAGAACTAATGATAAGGTCAGCAAGGACTGCCAGTGAGGAGAGGCTGAGCAAAAGGAAGGAAGAAGCAGCAGCAACAGTGCAGAAGCAACAACAACAGTAGCAGGATGGAGCAGATGAACAACTCCAGAGGATGGTTTGGGATGTAGGGTGGATTTCAACAGCTAAGATGGGAAGCTCATGAGCAGGAGCTCATGAATTTTGAAGCTGAGGAGTATGATGCAGGAGCATCTCTCCACGTCAGCCAACTAGCCAGCTAGCCGTGTCAAGCACACGCATTCAAAGATGAAGAGAGGCGTAGCCTCATTTAAAATCTAAATTGAATGTAATTAATATTTAAGTTGTTGAGCTAGGAAGTCGTGCCTTTGTGTAGGCATTAGGTAGATAGGCCTTTAATGTTTTGTAAGGCTAATATCTAGATCCGATAGCGGACTAAACAGCCCATTCAATGTAATTGAATAGGGTAGGTAGATTGGAGGGAAGAGCTCTAAGAGACCCCTTAGGTAAAAGAGAGTAGGAGTATCTCTTTAGTAGTTAGTCAAGGGAGAGATAGAAGCGAAGGGAAGAGCCGAGACCTCGTTACAGGCCATGCTCAGGAACACTTTGTATAAACAGGCATTTTCCATTTTAATACAAAAAGAAGCAGTTTTTCCTGCATGTATTCTGTGTTGAATGAATGTCTGTGAGCGTTCTTATATGCTGTAGATGTATACTGTAGGTTTTCATTTGCAGGAGTGTGTCTAATTTCAGGTGAAGGTCTTTGAGGCTTCACACCAGGAGGGTGTGACAGAATGATGTGGGTTCTGATAGCCGTGCACAGAGGATGCATTTCTGAACTCTGTGGAGTCAGACAAAGACGTGCTACGACACAGGAGATGGAATCAACAACTCAGAGAAAGGCCTGTGAGGTTACTGAATACCTCAGGAGGCAAGGCTATGTATGAGGAACACAGTTGCAGACATAAGCTATGAGGAGTTCTGTGAAGCTCTGCCAAGTGGGCATTGAGCATATGTACAGTGGTGCATTGAGAAGAACTCTGTTGTGAGTTCAGGAAGAAGAATCAGAATCTCTGAGGATTCTGAGAGCTCTGCCAAGTGGGCATTGAGAAAGTGAAAAGTGTGCACAGAAGAGGACAGAAATGCTGGAAGTTCTAGAGGAAGATACTCTGCCAGGAGGGAATTTGAGTCAGTATGCAGACAGACACAGAAGAGAAAAGAACTCTTTGATTTCTGGTATTTGGAGGAAGAGTCCACTGAGGGATCTTCATAGGGTTGTTGAACACCCTGCAACACTTAGTAAGAAGTTGCTTGAGCAGAAGGATATCCAAGAGGGCATGCATATTTCTCTATCTGCAGGAGAAAGGAAGAAGGATAAAATCCCTTAGGGCTCTGAGCGTGTGCGCAAGATCAGGAGAGACAACACTGTGTGTGCATAAGGAACCTGCAGAGGCACAGGAGTTGAAGGATCCTTCGAGGATTCGAAAGGAGCAAAGATCAGGAGGAACAACGTCAAGGAGAACGTAGGTGAGAACTCAGGTATAGGAGCTCGCAAAGAAGAAAGGCAAAGGTATAGGCCTTTGGGAACTTGGAAAATTATTCCAAGCATCAGAAGAAAGTGCGCAAGCTCAGGAGGGAGCACAGTAGCCGTTAGATCGGCTGAAGAAGAAGATCTGAGCCGTTGGTTTCTACGTCCAGGAGGAGCTCAAGAGAATCCTACAGAAGGGAGAGATCGAGAGTCATTGGATCTCATTCATAAATCCCGTAAGCCCTCAGATTAGACAGGAGGTGCACGGGGTTTAATCCTTCTCACGCCAGGTAGAAGTCCCAACAGGTATCAAGATATCGGCACTCGGGATATTGGAGTTCTCGTGGTCGAGAAAGTTGAGACATTTCAAGTCTCGAAACAACGAGGATTGATCTGAACCATCCATTCACTTGGGATGCATGTCAGAGATCTGAAGAAAGTCAGAGTTCGGCATTTTGCGAGTCCTGAGGACGAGGCGTCCGGGACATTTGAAGTCATGAAATCGTGAGAGGTGATCTAGACCATCCATCTTGAGGGGATGCATGGTAGTGATCGAGACCTCCAGGAAAAAGTCCCGGTAGGAGAGCACATCGAGAAATCGTGAGTCGGGATATCGGGAATCCCATGGACAAAGTGTTTATGCATTTCGTCATTGCGATGTCCAAAACCCCAATAGGATAATATAAGACTACGGTCTTATGGGATAGTGGTCATATGGGCCAAGAGCTTAGCCAGGAGGGCTAACACGTACAACACTGTATCAGAAAATCAATGATCGGGAGATCACGGGGATAGAGGTTCATGACATCGAGGATTGCGAAACCCCGAATCTCGATAAGGAGATAAGACTGCAGTCTTACAAGGACTAGTCATATGGACTAGAGAGCCTAGCCAGGAAGGGCTAAGGCAGCGGAGGAGCGCATCAGCAAATCGAAGGTCGGGAGTTCGAAAGGATAGGAACTCTTGACATTAGGAAATAAGAAACCTCGAAACCCAATATTGAGTCGGGGAAGATCACGGTTAAGTGCAGAAAATCCATTCGGGTGAATTAAGGACCTGTGGATCGGGTTTTGAATAGAGATTCCAGCAGAGAATCAGAAGAGCCAATTTGGCTCAAGGGGGAATTTGAACGACCCTGTGAGTAGGAGATCGCGCGAGGTGGTGGACACGCGTATTCTCTACTGCATCAAGGTGCATTGATGGTGTATGTAAACGATCAAAATTGGCTATTTTATAGGGAAATACAACTTTTGGGAGTGATATATACATTGTTCAAGAACACTTTTTGAGGCTGATATCAATGTCAAGGTTTGACTAGGTTATTTTTGGTGAGTTGGAGATCCTATGATGTAGTATCATCCATGGACTCATGTAATCGACATCAAAATATTTTCTTTCAATATGAATTTCTTGTAGTTTATTTAATTGTCGTAGTCAAAGGAATAAAGAGAAGTCATCATTGCTGCAAAACGATTACATTTCCATGTGTTATTGTAGAATTGATAAAAGAAAAACACGTGAGACATAATTAGGACAAACAAAGGGATTTTGATCACACAATACCCCTAGGAATTCGTAGATACATCTCAGGAGGAGGTGAATCTCCCCAGTGACTATTGAACTACCACATGAATCGAATAGTCTAAGATAAGTTATAAATCTAGTGAATTAAAAAAGGAGATGAGAGTTTTAGAAAATTTTAATAAGAGAAGAGAAGGTTCAACACCAAATCTAAAATAGAATAGAATTTTTATCTCCATGTCTACAAAAAAACAATAGGTTCATCTATAGTGAAATCCAATAGAAAAAGAAGAGAGTGAATACTAGCTCATGCTCAAGGAAGTTTGAGACTATTTAGCAGTCTGATCATGCTAGTCTGAATAGTACGAATTGTGAAGAGATTAATACCTCCAAATTGTATTAGAAGGGTGTTGTAGAGGAACTATATCCTATGGATAGGTGTTCTCTCTCACTAATATGACATAGATCAGAGACATACTATGGATATATCTCTATGGTATTTTCACTCTATATCTAAATTTGTCATTCAATACACACCAACAAGATAAGAGGGAAAGACATATATTTTTAAAGGATTTTTTCCTTATATGATCTTAACTGATGCAGCACCAAGTCTTCACCCTAGCTCATTTAATCAATTACCTACACACACAAAAAAAAAAACCTCCCTCAAACGTTTTTGGCATAAAAAAAATATAGATGAAAATTAGATATAATCTACCTTGCTCAAGAAAAGACAGATCTACCAATGTTTGCAAATAAATAATAATAATTCACAAACATTGGAGGGGAAAACCCATAGATCTATATAAATAATCAAAGAAAGTACAACACTACAATGTTACCTTGATACTATTGAGGTACCTTCTATCTCCAAGCTCCCGAGACTTCCTTAATCCTCTCTCTATAATGTGACTATACCAACAATGTCATCTAAAGACTATAGAAAGAGTATCTCTATGTTTATTTTGGTAGCATAAGGCTATCATCAATTGATCTCCTTTACCGATTTATTTCCCCCTCTTTTATAGAATGATGGAGGAGGTTTTAGAGATAGGTTCAAAGCTTGGAATTTGATGAACAACAGGTCATACACAAGTTCCAAGGATCATAATAGATCATATACATCCTATCCCAAGATGATCTCCTCACAACTCCTCAAATATAGAAGGTTCTAGGGGTAGTTTCTTGTTTCATGAAGGCAACAAGAAATTGGTCACACCTTGCAAAAGAGAAACAAGAAACTAGTCATTCTTATTGCCAAGAAAAGATATATTGTGCTAAAAAAAAATGAAGATTGTAATAATGGAATTTAATTCTATAAAAATAACATCCATAGGTCCCTTATGAGGCCTAGTGTGAAAAATATGGGTATAACCGATTCCCCCTAATGTATGATCTCCGAAGAGGAACTGATGGTCAAAATACATTACAAAAGTACAAGGAAATCAAGTGGCATAAGGAAGGATATCATAGATTAAGGAACCAATAAGTACTTACAAAAACCCATCAATAAATAAATATATATAGATCATCCTCGAGGTATTCATACCCATGCTCGGATGTTGGAAAAGAATGGTCACCAATAAAATCCATTGCAGATCCATGAAATTGTATGCAATACCGTGGCCATGAAAAAATACATAGTACATCCATGTCATCAAAGAGATCATAATCGTTAGTCACTAAAGTTGCACTTGCCTATGAGAGGGAAAGCTAGGGCATCATCATTTTATTGCAATGGTATTTTTATAAAGGTATTTTTTTAATAGGTTTTAGAAAATGGTTGAAAGTTGGCTCAAGGATACAATAAAAATATATGAGTTAATGTAAAAGGAAAATAAACATCTCACTGGCTTAGTAAATGACAGACACTTTGATAAATAAGATGGTAAAGTAAAAAAATAAAGGAATATATATGAGTACTCAATTTGTCAAATCACACATGGATTTCTCATTCCAAAATATCATTAAGAAACAAGAACATGGTACTTGAAAGCAATCTTAATTCTGAACAAAAACAACAAAATTTTCACTATGTTACTCACAACCAAGAAATCATATGCTTTGCAATGGAATAAATGTATTCAAGTAAGAAAAAGAAACATGTAATAACTATTGGATTACTGAGTGGGGGGGGGGGGTGAATCAGTAATAGATCAATTCAATCCTTTTTAACCACAATATGCAAGTGTTATATCAAGGTAGAATTATCATCCAATAGTTTCAGAGTAAATAAACAATGAACAAATGAGCAAGGATACACATACACAGTACACCGGTGTTTTTACGTGGAAAACCAAAGCGGGAGAAAACCACAGAATGATTTTTCTTATATGTCTTTAAGAATCACATTCATTGGAAGCACCAACTCCCTCTTTTTTCCAGCTGCAATTGGAAGGAGGCTCCAACCCCCTAGCTTCTCGGGCTACAACTTGAGGGAAGCTCCAACTCCTTAATTCTCTGGCTACAACCCGAAAGAGGCTACAATCCCCTAGTTTCTCAGGCTACAACCTGAGGGAAGCTCCAACTCCCCAATTATTTGGATACAACCCGAAGGAGGCTACAACCCCCTTATGTTCTATGGCTACAACCACCTGTCCTTGCCCCATCCAACCACCCTGGCGTAGAAGTAGAATAATGGAACCATTGTCACACTATCATTGTGAGATATACTATTGTAAACATGTACCAATCAACCTACACCAAAAAACGTGTACCAATAACCTGAACCATGCCTCAACCACGCATCAACTTGTATCTCAACCTATAATCAACATGTACCATAAACAAGTGCATCAACCATGCATCGACCTATACCAAACAACTTGTAATCAACCTGTACCATAAACAAGTGCATCAACCATGCGCCAAGCTATACCTCAACCTGTACCATGAACAAGTGCATCAACCATACGCCAAACCTGTACAAATAACATGTCACAAAAACATGTCCAAACAACCTATCACAACAACCCATCTCATCAAGCTTATCAACCAAATCAGATATAATCACCAAGATCAATCACCAAGACAACTCTCAATTATGTGCATCAACCAAGCATAACACAACAACTCATAATCATCACCAAGATCAATATGTGTTTCTAATAATATACCAATACAAGTATGCTACATCATCCATAAACCATGTGTCAACAATAATACTAACAAGTTCCTCCAAACATGTACCAAGTATGTACCATTCCTGTATCAACTACTCATCAACTATGACTCATCAATATGTACCAACATCATCAACTATACACCTCATGTATGTGCCAACTCATCAACTACTTGTCTCAACCATGTACCCAACATGTACCTCAACTAAAATCCCTCATCAATTTCATCATCCAAATCTGATTTGTAACTCTGTAATATACCTGATGTATATGATCACATACCTGCAAAACTTCCTTAACTTTAACAACAAGATACTAGCATTTCCATCAAACTTTACTTTAGTCTCTCATGACTAGTTTTGGATTAGTCAACAACCCTAACTTGAAATAATCATAACTATGTACCTGTAATGAATAAATACCTGAAAATAGTACACAATGTTCTTTAGTGTTTTTTATGCAATTCCTCCAGGTGTCACTACTTGAAACCTCTCAGAAAAGGAGTTATAGAAAAAACAACATACCTTGTTGAATTCTAGCTTATTCTATAAAGCAAACTTGTAGAGATTTCCCCTCATAGAATATTTGTTGTGTGGATCTAAACATTGTACACAGATTACTAAAGACTATAATATAACCAACACATTTGGTCTTACTGAATTTGGATCTGTTATGAAAAAGTTATGACATGTTTACCCAAAACACATGTTTTAGACTAGTTTCAGGACTAGCCACAAACCTTATTTTCCACGGAGTGTAAGTCCAAAAATACAACGACCCACAAGCTAAAATTTTTACCACAGCTAATTGGATATGTTTCCTCAATGCACTCCCAATTTCACGGTCTGAATCATTCTAGAAAAAAATTTATTGTGAAAATGGTGAGATGACCTGTAAATAACATACCTTAGAAAGCATCATCAAAATAATTTATCCTCCCTTGAATTTCGACCTTCTTTACTTCACCTTCCCTCTGAAATTTGTCTTAGATATCCTTTGGTTACCTTATTCACCTGTAGATATTCAATATTCTCAAGTGTATTTAAAATGAGAGAGCCTTGCCTCTTATTTATACTTTCATGTAGCTTCCTCAAGGGGTTAACTTTTAACCATCTTAACCCACTTTCCTTATTTTAGGGTTAACCCACTTCTAACCACTTGACCACTTAGTAATTTCTCCATTAACTTTATTATTTAAATAATTTCTTTTTTTATTCACTTTGAATTATAGTACACTCATCACTTCACTTTATTATTTACCTTCTAAAATCTCTTAAACCACTTTGACTACTTTGCCCTTTTGGGGCTTCTAGATGACTCATGAGGGTTCTCCAACTTCACATGGCCATAAATATCTAACCGTGAGGAGTTATGTGACATTCCACATACCAATGAAAATGGAATGACATGTACTATCCATCTAGAATATTCTTACCTACAAATATATGAAAACGCATACCATTATCCATCAAACAAACTTTGGTCCATTACCCAAACCTTTCTCCAACTTTACATGGCCATAACTCTCTAACCATGAGGAGTGATGTGGTGTTCCACCTACCACTAGATATTGCATGATATGCACTATCCATATGGAATAGTATTACCTAAAAATATATCAAAACTCATACCATTATCCATCAAACAAACTTGGTTCCATTACCCAAACCATTGTGCTACCGAAATTCACTACCAGACTTTCTTCAAGGGTTGACATCAATGACAACCAACCCAATTAATAAAAAATATCCCCCTTTGGAATTGATGGAAACACTCTGATGCAATACTGAAGTCATGTCAATCATGCTCCCCCTTTACCTTTATGTTTACATTTACCTTTTCATCTGATAAATCTCTGCCCCTTTTTTATGAATGGAAAATGTATCTTTCCATTTGGGGTTTCTCCCCCTAATTGAATTGTCCTTGGGTATACTCCCCCTGACTGAAATCTTCCTAAAACTAATATTTCAACATGAATTGTCCTCTTTATGGTTCTTCCTCATGTAAATCTAATACATATAAGATAAGCTTTCAAAAGAATTCATTTTGGAGTAGAAATTACTCTAAGTCTCTGGCGAAAATACTCAAAGGATTCCCTTGGAAGTGGTTTTGTATAGATGTCTGCCACTTGTTCTTTTGTGCCCATATATTCAACTCTGATGTTCTTCTCTACAACCTGTTTCCATAGAAAGTGATACTTTATTGGGATGTGCTTCTTCTTGGAGTGCATCATCGGGTTCTTTGAGATAGTGATGGCGCTTGTATTATGACAATAGATCGGAATGGGATCATCATACTCAACCTGTATATATAAGTAGAATGTTTATCCATTGGTGCTTTGCCGGTCATCAATGAAACCTACCCAATATGCATTTGTGTAGGCAATAAGTGATAGATCCTTTCCTTTTGGATACCATAATCCAAACACTTTTGTTCCTTTGAGATATCTGAAAATCCTCTTTACTACTAAGACATGTGATTCCTTTGTTGTTGCTTGAAATCATGCCACTTTGTAACGACCCTTAATTATTAAGATGATTAATTTAATAAATAATCCTAAAAATTAGCTAAACTATAATTAGTTATTAAATAACCTTAACTAATTATTTGTTATTAATTAGTTATTCTTGATTATGATTAATTTAAGTATAATTAACTCTTTAATCAATATGGTTAATGATTGATTTAATTATTAATTAATTCATTAATTAATAAAGTATTAAATTAAAGAGGGAGAACAAAATAAAACATTTAATCAAGTTACGTATACATGAAGGGATCACATAAGGATCCCGAGAAGATAAGAGGATTAATGAATGGATAAGGGTAATTAAATGGAGGGATAAGGAATTTAATGCAAGATGGAGTGTTGGTGAAGGGAGGAGGAATAAGGGAGGGAGAAAGGAGTTAAGAGGGGATCGATTTTTCATTTTACGAGGGGGGAGAAAGGATTTTGGGGGAGCTTGGAGTTTTGGACAGAGTGGAATTTACAGTGGAATTTACAGTGCACCGAGGGGCTGCGGAGGTTTTGGGCTCGGAGGGCTAGGATATCCATTGATATCCTAGGGCTAGGCACTACTAGTCGGCAGGGAGGTTGGTTTTGGGGTGGTGTCCTAAGGAGAAAGCTAAAGGAGCAAGCTAAGGAAGCAAGCGGTAGCATCAGGTTCAGGTTAGAGTTATGAATGGTTTTGAGTTAAATTGTTGTCAAATTTTATTACTTGAAATATTAGATTGCGAATGTGCTAGATTAAGTAATTTTTAAATTTTCTGTAGTGTATTAATTTAATGGTTGCTTAAACTAATTTAGAGCCATTACATTTGGTATCAGATCCCTAGTTCAAATCTGGAACCGAGGGCCTAAATAAGGGGTAGTTTTTATTCTTTTGATAAAAACTCTAGCCACGCTTAACTCCTGCATACAAAACATGAGAAATGACATTAGACCGTAAAAAGAAACTTAAGATAAAAACCAGTTGAACAATATTACAGCCAACGGGGAAAATGAAAATAGATAAGTTTTTTTTTTACTTCCTATCTTAATGGTTGAAATATCGCTTATGTTTATATCGACAGTTATATTTTAATTTTATAACAGTCAAAATAAAAAGATTTTATGAGATTTATAATAATAATAGTTTTTATAATATATTAATTCAAAAACAATTATGTAATATTTTTATCTTGATAAAGTTTAAAACCCCACATTCATGTGCATTTGTATTATGCCTTAAGCGATATTGATTTCATTTGTATTATTCGTTAAAGCTAGGTTGAAAGCGTCGGGGTTATAATTCCTTCCATTTATTCGATATTACACCATTCTATAGTTGTTGTTCTTCTCGAATTGTGAGCTGAAATATATATATAATTTTTTTTTCCAAACAACAAATTAATAAATTTACAATCTGTTAAATACATCAATAAGAAATTTAGTATACAATGAGAATAATAAGTAAAAGTTCTATGTTAAAGAAAAACATTATTGAACTCAACTTCAATTTCACCATGAATTCAAATACATTATCATAAAGTTATTTAAGAATAATATGAGAAAGTATGATTAGAGAAACGAAAATAGCACCTGCCTCGAGCGAAGGTTGTATGGTGAACCTGCGAAGGCTGTGAGGCGACGCCTTTCCGTGCAGTTGAACCAGAGACATTATCGGAAGGTTTATTTCCAGGTCTGTAGTCTCCTGAGCGTTCATTGGTGCTTTCCCTTCGCTCCGTCCCACCTTGCCGTGTAGCCGACGAAAACTTCCGCAATTAACTACACACAGGCCAACTCTGTATCCACATCCAACATAAGATTATCTAACAGTGTGAATCAAAGTGACCTTCAGTAAATACAATCAATTAAAATCAAAATAGAAATTATGAGAAAGCCACAAGAAAATTAATATGGAGGCAACTGAATACTGAAATTCTGAAAATTTAGAACATTGCTTTAGAGCATTTCGCTAATCAAGATCATATCATAGGTTGCTTAATCCATTCACCTATACCCAAAAAAAATACAAATAAAAATTGAACTCAATGGTAGATCAAAAGTAAATTAAAAAAAAAAACAGTGTGACACAAACCTGCAAATCATAAATATTGTACACATTATCCATTTTTTCGCTTTCATTGCGTATGAAGTTCAGAAAAGATGAAACCAAAAATTGGAAATATTAGAACAATAAAAAAAGATAAAATAATATGGATTTAACCTCAATACTGAAGACAGAAATTCTCAAAATGTACGACATTGCTTTTGAGAATTTCACTAATCAGAAACATATCATAGGTTGTCCATTCTTTTTCTTTCACCTGTAAGTTATTACAAAGAGAATCAATGTACACATTGAACCCAAAGGTATCACAAAAGTAGGTTAAAACAGTGATTTTCAAACTAATATTTTTAACTGGAACAACATAAAAAAAGAAAAAGAAGATGAATTCAACAAAAATAACAAAAAAATAATGGAGGCAACCTCATATTACCCATTCATTTTCTTTAACAATATCCGTAATTCAAACAAGATGAAATCAAAATCGCACTTATGGGAAAGCCATTAGAAAATTAACAAGGTCTTCAAACATTTTTCCGAGCGCCTAAGAAAAGCTATCGTAGTTTGAGTGATCTTGAAGGCAAATCTTTTGGAAAATCGATCGCCCTTCAAGCACCACAGTGATAGGAGGAGCCGCTCCATCCGAGTATCCAAAAAGAAGAAAAGCCGCAGAAAGGAAAGCCTCTGAATTGCTCGTATATTTCGATTCTTCGGCCGCTCTCTTCCGCCCGGCTATGACATTGGTTTCGTGGCAAATGACTGAGCGCTTCCATCGTGCATGGAGAGAGAAAGATTGTGCCTCGAACTGAGGGTTAGGCCATCCTTGGACTGCAAAAACAGGGGAAGATTACGATTTCCATCATGGGTTAAACGAGGATCTCGAATGGAAGAATCTACCTGATATCCTTCCATGAGCACCAGATTGCATTTGTAAGGGTTCATTGGAGGCATTGCTCCGAGGATTCTCACGTAGAAATTCGTATTGGCGTTCTGAGTGCTCCGAGATTCGTCGCAGTGGGAGATTTTCGATCTCGTTCTGTGCTCCCTATGGCTCGCAAAACCTGTATCAAGAATAACCATATGCACAAGTTTCTCTGCCTGGTGCTTTCTCTGCTGCTGAAACGCCACAGAGTCTTGAGAGGGCACCATTACAGTGAATCCAAGGCGACCACAGATCTAATTCTATGCGCTGGAAAACCAACGAATAAAAGAAAAGTTTAGTAACATACATGAGGCATGCATGCGAACACAACGTATGCCGCATGCCACATGCCAACGCCCAAACGCCTTCTTATTATTTTATTTATTTTATTTTATTTTTTAATATTATTATTATTTTAATTGAAATAAATTAAGGGCTAAATTTTTTTTTTATTATTATAATTATTTTAAAATATGGTTTAACAATTTTTTTTTTACTATTATTGTATTTAAATTTAAACTAAATTGAGTTAAATTAATTAAAATAATTTAAGTTAAAATTAGTTAAACTAAATTAAGTAAAAAAAAAAAAAAAATTATTAAACTAATCAAGTTAAGTTAAGATTAAGTTAATTAACTAATTAACTAAGTTAAGTTAAGTTATTTCACTTAATAAAATGTTAGTTAGGGATAAGTATAAATTTTTATGGAGTACGCGAGGATTGAACCTCGAACCTCCTTCCACCGTGAAAGTCTTTACGAAATCCACCCTACCAACGCGCCATGCGTTGTTTCTTTTACAAATAATTTAATATTTAAATACTTTAATTGTCATACCCTAGACCACATGCCAAGCTATCCAACACCTTTTAGAGCCATACAGGTCACATGCCAAGCTATCAAGTGCCAAAGACGTAAATGGAGGAGCCCACAAAGGGACGCATGTGCTCAATGTGGTGTCTTAAGAAGAACACTAATGCCGAAAGGTACATAGCGCGGGTGTACGCATATCGGTGTAAATTAATAAACATAAGGACAGGAGTCAATTTTAATCAAGTTGTAAGTGTAAATTAAAAGGGCTCAGACTAGGACAAGTGGGAAGGAGGCGACATATTCATTAGGAGCGTAAGCCTAGGAAGTGGTGAGTAAGGCGTAAAGCTAGCATAGCTACAGGGTGAATGAACCAATAGTTATTTTCGTAGGGGCGAAGAAATCAAGCTTAGACGCTTAAACCTAACCCTAACCGAGCCAATCCCCTAATGGAGTAATGTTTGTTTACAGACAAGTAAAGAAAACTTATGCCTAACCCCATTTCTAAAGTTTAGTAGCACCAATTTAAAACATCCTGGAACTCACCCTGACAACTTTGGTTGATGCAGGTCAAAGCACACAGGATGGTCAGGACTCGAGGAGGTCGAGGCGGGGGAGCGTCATCGCAAGCACCGCCAGCGCCACCACCACCATCGCCCGAACTCACCCTCATACTGTGCTCGTTGGAAGCCATCAACGAGAATTTAAAGGGGCGACAACCGACAAGGACTGAAGCGGAACCCCCACCGTCTGGAACGGGTAATCCAGAAGCGTCAAGGGATTCAGGGGGAGGACCTCCACCTGAAGACATCACGTGAGAGTTGCAAAATATCAAACTTCTGGAGTTTTCTGGAGGTCGCGCCAGTGAACGCGTAGAAGCATGGTTGGAAGGCATGACCAGGTGTTTTTCCCTAAGGGAATATGCATCCAACTCAAAGGCAAAGATCGCCATTTTTTAGCTAAGGGACAGCGCCTTGAACTGGTGGGGCAACCTGGAAATACAACTGCACCTTACCCCAGACATGGTATCTTGGGAACTTTTCGAGGAAAGGTTCAGGAGGAAATATCTACCGGCATACTATGAGGAGCAACAGGTTGGGGCATTTCATGCCTTAATACAGGGAAACAAAATGGTAGAAGAATACGAGATCAGGTTTATGGAACTGGTCAAATATGTGTCGTATATGGATAGTGAACAACGACAGGCAGAGCACTTCATCTATGGATTGAACCCTAGGATAAGAGCTATGGTGAGGATGTGGAAGCCATCTTCAGTAGCAGAGGCAGTGGAAAGTGCGCGTTATGTGGAAGAACATATGAACTTAATTGGGGGTGCAAGATCGACATTTCTGCATCACCCTGGATTTGTAGGAAAGGCCCCGCAGACATTTCCTAGGGGAGGGGGCTCAAGGCCACCGTCTTATGGTAACATATTCACGCCAAGAATAGTAGCTATAGGGATTTTAATGGCAGTGAGTGCAGCATCTCGTTCATCGCCAACGGTGCAGACAGGACCACGACCATCTCAGGGAACAGTGAGCAGGGGTAGGGGTTCCAGGGGAAGGAACTCATTTCAAAGATAAACACATAACAGTGCTTAGGTTCAATCTGGCGTTACCTGTTGGGGGTGCGGGGGACCCCATTACCAGCGTGACTGCCCGGAGTTACAATCAGGGTTCATGCACAGAGAAGGAAAGGCGTCGATGGGAAGAGCAAGTAGCAGCCACCATATTCACATAGCAGTTAATAACCACCAGGCCGAACATCAATCCACGGTGGTGGAGTCGTCAAGTACACTAAATCATATCAATGTTAAGATTTTGTTTGATTCTAGTGTGACAGATAGTTTCATTTCACCATCTGCATTAGAAAAGAGTGGGTTGGCAGCCTACGAGCACGATGACTTTAAACAAGTCGAGATGGCTTCGGGGGAAAAACAAGTAGTAGGATCTAGTGTCGATAATTGTATAGTAGACCTGGGAGTGTGTACTACCAGGTTGAAAGTATACGTCACTGCTCTTGGGATGTATGACCTAATCATTGGAATGGATTGGTTAGCAGCTCATCGAGCTTTGGTAGATTGTTTCGCAAAGAGGGTGTTTTGTGTCGATGATGAAGGAAGACCAATAGAGATTCAGGGTGTACAGAGAAAAGTGTCGTTACGCTTTAT
>ML800919.1:196091-238012 GCA_009831015.1 Picea engelmannii | reverse complement strand
ATGGTTAATGATTGATTTAATTATTAATTAATTCATTAATTAATAAAGTATTAAATTAAAGAGGGAGAATAAAATAAAACATTTAATCAAGTTACGTATACATGAAGGGATCACATAAGGATCCCGAGAAGATAAGAGGATTATTGAACGAATAATGGTAATTAAATGGAGGGATAAGGAATTTAATGCAAGATGGAGTGTCGGTGAAGGGAGGAGGAATAAGGGAGGGAGAAAGGAGTTGAGAGGGGATCGATTTTTCATTTTACGAGGGGGGAGAAAGGATTTTGGGGGAGCTTGGAGTTTTGGACAGAGTGGAATTTATAGTGGAATTTACAGTGCACCGGGGGGCTGCGGAGGTTTTGGGCTCGGAGGGCTAGGATATCCATTGATATCCTAGGGCTAGGCGCTACTAGTTGGCAGGGAGGTTGGTTTTGGGGTGGGGTCCTAAGGAGAAAGATAAAGGAGCAAGCTAAGGAAGCAAGCGACAGCATTAGGTTTAGGTTAGAGTTATGAATGGTTTTGAATTAAATTGTTATCAAATTTTATTACTTGAAATATTAGATTGCGAATGTGCTAGATTAAGTAATTTTTAAATTTTCTGTAGTGTATTAATTTAATGGTTTCTTAAACTAATTTAGAGCCATTACACACTTGTCCAACTTCCTGCATTACATATAGTAAGCTACCAATCATTCACCTGTATTTCCTCTGATCTATAGACTTTGAATCATCATTGTTTCTCAACTTGCAACTAGTTTTCATAGGAGTGGTAATTGGTTTGCAGTATTCCATTTTGAACCTCTTTAGCAATTCTCTGATATACTTAGTTTGAGAAATAAAAATTCCTTGATTTCTTTGACATATCTGAAGACCCAGAAAGAAGGATAGTTCTCCAAATAATGAAATTTCAAATTCATTCTTCATATCCTTTGCAAATTTCTGGCTTAACCCATCATTAGTACTTCCAAAAACAATATCATCAACATAAATTTCAATTAATAAAATACTACCTTGAGTTACCTTGATGTAAAGGTTGTTTCATGTGATTCCTTTCCATAGTTCATAGGGAGTTTTGTCATTTTTTTTTCCTAGCATTGCTCTATTTTGAATGTGATCTGTTGTATGCACTTCATGTGTCCAAAACATATATGTCAATTTGGAATCCATTAGCATTGTTCAAGGCATTTCTTGTGTAATTATCATCCATTATGACAATGTTCCTTTGTCTCTGAACCAATCTATGAATCCATTCTCTCATCCATACTGTCCAAGACTCTACTTGAGAAACTGTCCATAATGTTGACCCATTTATCACTATACTATCATGAAGTCTTAATTAATGTATCAAATTGTACTTTTGATAATTGACTGCTCTCGTTCTGTCTTCTCAAACTCTGCATGCTTCTTGAAGGATGTTTCTTTGGTCTATCACAACTATCGCATAGAATCCCCCTATCTAATATTCATATTACCTAGGATTCTCTAAGCTAGAAGGATCAGAACAATTCCTTCGCTGGTGTGTATTCATCAACATCTTCATTGGTAGATTCATCATCATCTTCATTGGTAGATTCATCATCTCTCTGAGCTCTGACTTATTTTTTTATGTCTGTGGATTCATCTTTCGCTACAATGCCTGAAAGTACAATCTCTTAAACATGTTCCTTATTTACCTGTCCTTCTTTTCTTTTAGTTATTTTCCAAACCTTTCTGTATCTGACATCTTTTGTTTTCTCTGTAGAATTTTCTTCATCTCGTTTTATTGGAAATCTTGCAATCTTTGGGACCTACTCTTTGTTCACTTATTCTTCATGTTTTCTTGTCCATACTTTCCTATATATGATATCAGTGTTCTCTTTCATGGAAGTATCGATCATGATTCTACAATCACTAGTTATGTGTCCATAGTTATGACATTTGTAAGATTCAATGTTACGTGGGGCCAAATATGCGCTTCTTGCTTGAACATTTCTTTTATAATCCTTGCAATATGTAACCTTATGTCCAAAATTAGTACAATAAAAAAAATGACCATAAAATAAATTTGCATACTTGGGAGTGAATGATCTTCTTTGTGGTGTAGTCCTTTTGAATTTCTGCCTTGACTGATCATGATCATGATTCAAGCTTCTTTGTGGCTTGAACATGAATGGTCTTCTTGAAGATGTATCTTCAATAGTTTTATCAGATTCTGGTTGACCATAATTCCTTCCTTTGAGTACTTCTGCATAACTCTTTCTATTTTCTTCATTATTCTTTTCTAGCAACCTTGAGTGCTTATCTTCATTGTCTATAATTGATGTGGATGTTTCTGTCTCTTCAATGTTCTTGTTGAGATTGACAATTTTACTTCTCAATGTGACAACTTCTTCTTCAATCTTTTCAACCTCTTCTTCTTTCTTCATTATCTAAGACTTCATGACTTCTTCTATTCTTTTCGCTTCTTCAAGCTGAATTTTTAATGTGATTATTTCTTCTTCATGTCCTTTCTCTTCTTGACCAAACTTTGCCTCAAACTAGTTTAGATCGTTAGTTCTTTCCTTAAGATGACCTGTCAATATATTCTCTCTCATTTCTGCTTCTTCCTTCTATGCTTCTATGTTGGCTTCCAAATACTACTTTTGATATTCTATATTTTCTTCAATCTTTCTGGCTTCTTCTAGCTGAGTTCTTAAGTTATCGACGACCTCTAAGACTTCTTAAAAAATGTGAACACTTTCCTTTTGTTTTATCAATTCTTTCTTGAGTGACTTGTTTTCTTCTCTTAGTTCATCTAAAGCGTTAATCAATTATGCTTCATAATTGTCTTCCTTTTCAATTATTTTTTCTGTCTCATTTCCTTCATGGCATTCTATTTCAAGATGTCCACGTTTCTCACAATTAAAGAAAAACAACATACCTCTCATGATTATGCACTATTCATCTTCTGAATCTATTTGACATGGTGAACATAATTATTCTTGATCTGTGTCTGCATCTTCTTTAGCATTTTATGAATCTGCGATGGGTGAAGAATATATGTCATGGAACTTATCCCAAATTTCTTTGGCTAATGAACATTTACCAACCTTTTCTCTTACTGGATAAGGTAATCCTTCCCAGATGAAATCCATTGATATTTTTTTATTCTTCTTCAATTCCTTCTTAGATGCAATCTTTTCCCTTTTGGAACTATCATATTCTATAAAAACATATAGCCACATATAATTTCCATGTTCCTGTAAAAATACTTTCATCCTTATACTCCACATCTCATAATTAAAACCATTATGACCATTAAACATTGGTACTCCATTCTTAGAATAATCCATGATCTCCTTCCTGTGGTTAAACTGTTTCCTGAAGGAACCTTCTCTTATACCAATTGTTGGATTACTGAGAGGGGGGGTGAATCAGTAATAGATTAATGCAATCCCTTTTAACCACAATATGAAATTGTTATATGTAGAATTATCATCCAATAGTTGCAAAGTAAATAAACAATGAACAAATGAGAAATCATACACATACACAGTACACCAGTGTTTTTACGTGGAAACCCAAAGCAGGAGAAAACCACTGATTGCTTTTTCTTATATGTCTAAAAGAATTACATTCATTGGAAGCACCAACTTCCTTTATTTTTGAGCTGCAACTGGAAGGAGGCTCCAACCCCCTATTTTCTTAGGCTACAACCTGAGGGAAGCTCCAACTCCCTAATTATCTAGCTATAACCAGAAGGAGGCTACAACCCCCTAGTTTATCAAACTACAACCTAAGGGAATATCCAACTCCCCAATTCTCTGGCTACAACTAGAAGGAGGCTACAACCCCCTATGTTCTATGGCTACAATTGAAAAGTGGCTACAACCACCTTTCCTTACCTCATCCAACTGCCCTGGCGTAGAAGTAGAATGATGGAACCACTGTCACACTATCACTATGAGATATATTGTTGTAAACCTGTTCCAATCAACCTACACCAAACAAACTATACCAATAACATGAACCATGCATCAACCTATACCTCAACCTATAATCAACTTGTACCATAAACAAGTGCACCAACCTGTACCAAACAACCTGTAATCAACTTGTACCATAAACAAGTGCATCAACCATGCACCAACCTGTACCTCAACCTGTACCATGAACAAGTGCATCAACCATGCACCAAACCTATACAAATAACATGTCACAAAAACCTATCCAAACAACCCATCACAACAACATGTCTCATCAATCTTATCAACCAAATAAAATATACTCACCAAGATCAATCACCAAGACAACTCTCAAATATGTGCATCAACCAAGTATAACACAACAACTCATAATGATCACCAAGACCAATATGTGCTTCTAATAATATACCAATACAAGTATGCTACATCATCCATAAACCATGTGTCAACAATACTACTAACAAGTGCCTCCAACCATGTACCAAGTATGTATCAATCATGTATCAACTACTCATCAATATGTACCAACATCATCAACTATACACCCCATGTATGTGTCACTCATCAACTACTTGTCTCAACCATGTACCCAACATGTACCTCAACCAAAATCCCTCATCAATGTCATCATCCAAATCTTATTTGTAACTCCGTAATATACTAGTGTATATGATCACATGCCTACAAATATTTATTAACTTTAACAACAAGAGACTAGTATTTTCATCAAACTTTACTTTAGTTTCACATGACTAGTTTTTTATTAGTCAACAACCCTAACTTGAAATAATCATAACCATGTATCTGTAATGAATAAATATCTAAAAATAATACACAATGTTATTCAATGTGTTTTATGCAATTCCTCCAAGTTTCACTACTTGGAACCTCTCAGAAAAGGAGTTATAGGAAAAATGGCATACCTTGTTGAATTATGGATTATTCTAGAGAGAGAACTTGTAGAGCATGCCCTGCATAGAATATTTGTTGTGTGGATCTGAAAATTGTACATAGGATACTACAGAATGTAATATAACCAACACATTTTTTCTTACTTAATTTGGATATGGTATGAACAAGTTATGACGTTTTTACCCGAAACACTTGTTTTAGACTAGTTTTGGGACTAGCCACAAACCCTATTTTCCACGGAGTGTAAATCCAAAAATACAAGGAACCACAAGCTGAAATTTGTACCATATATACGTGGATATGTTTCCCTAATGGCCTCCCAATTTCATGGTTTGAATCATTCTATAAAAAAACATTATTGCGAAAATGGTGAGATGACCTGTAAATAACATACCTTAGAAAACATCATCAAAATAATTTATCCTCCCTTGAATTTCAGCCTTCTTTACTTCACCTTCCCTCTAAAATTTGGCTTAGATATCATTTGGTTACCTCAGTATCCTATAGATATTCAATATTCTCAAGTGTATTTAAAATGAGAGGTCATTTCCTCTTATTTATAGTTTCATGTAGCTTCCTGAAAGGGTTACCTTTTAATTACCATCTTAACCCACTTTCCTTATTTTAGGGTTAACCCACTTCTAACCACTTGACCACTTAGTAATTTCTCCATAACTTTATTATTTAAATAATTTATTTTTTTATTCACTTTGACTTATAGTACACTCATCACTTCATTTTATTATTTACCTTCTAAAATCTCTTAAACCACTTTGACTACTTTGACCTTTTGGGGCTTCTAGATGACTCATGAGGGTTCTCCAACTTCACATGGCCATAACTCTCTAACTGTGAGGAATTATGTGATGTTCCACATACCAATGGAAATGGAATGACATGTACTATCCATATAGAATATTATTACCTGCAAATATATCAAAATTCATACCATTATCCATCAAACAAACTTGGGTCCATTACCCAAAACTTTCTCCAACTTCACATGGCCATAACTCTCTAACCGTGAGGAGTTATGTGACGTTACACATACAAACAGAAATGGAATGACATGTACTATCCATATGGAATAGTATTACCTGAAAATATGTCAAAAATCATACCATTATCCATCAAACAAACTTGGGTCATGGTGGTCCTAAGGTCTGCACCTGACTGCTAAAGGGAAAAGCTAGGCCACCTATCAGTTTAGAATGATTGTTTCTTTAAATTTTTTTTGGTTGGTCAGAGGGTTATTATATCAAGAAAAAGGAAAGGTTGGGCTGGAAGAATGATATGGATGAGGGCCCTCCTTGGTTGATGGCACACTAATGATAGACCAGTGAAATAATAGAAAACAAAGAGAAACAACAAACTACTCAATGAAGAATCTACTGCAAGAAGTTCAATACTTAAAATATCATTTCAATACATCAAGCATGTATCCAAACACAATAACTCCCACAGGTTGCAGAAAACAAATCTTTACAAAAACATTAGTTGTTTGACAAGTTGTGTTGGCCCTTGACCAAGTTTTGGGATAACCTTGGTCATTTTGACCTATTATGGGACTTCGACAGTTAGTCGAAGAAGGAGCGCCAAGCAAAGAAGAGATCACAGGATCTCAGTCCACTTTTGGGCCTCTTTTAGGGTTTTGGGTTAATGTAATGGGAAGGGGATGTTGACCCGTGGGTTTACGCATGTTTAGGCCCATTTTTGTAATGTATAAATAGATACTTAGGCAATGTAAGAATGGTCGATGGCTTAGTTCTAGTAGTTAGATATGTGTGATCAGATGTGGATTGTAAATTCTCTGTGCATGATTGTAAGAGGCTTGCAGAGCTAAGTGCAATTTGTTGTAAGAGGTTGTAGAAGGCTTTGTGTTGAAGTACAAGGAAGAAGGATCTAACAAGTTGTGTAGATCTTCTATCCTGTGCGAAGTAAGGGTTTTGAGTGGCTTTGTGTCGTAACCAATTGAAGACACTAATAAAGAAGAAGAGTTGGTGGACATAGCCCCAACGAGGGGGTGAACCACGTAAATCTGTGTATTATGCTTTGTGCTTTGATTTGATGTGTTTATCTCTTCCGTTGCTAAGTGCTTTGATATATTTAGATAGATCTACTTAGGCTTTGCGCTTCCTAGATGTGTATGAATGTTAGATCTGATGTGTATGAAGATGCTTAGTGCTGATCTACTAGATTTGATCTATTTTATTGTTGCTAAGTGATGAAATATCTTAGATCTAAGTAAATGATGCGATGCTCTGTGCTATCTGTGAAGTATAAGAAGGGTTTAATATTGATGAATAATCTATGCTAAGTGCACTATAAGGATAGAATCATAGATTTGTGTCCCAACTAAGGTTGCAGACACCTAATTCTTGCAACCACCCCTGCCTCTACCTCGAGTGAGACTTCAACTGGTTCGCAGGTGTTGCCAAAAGGGCCAGTAGTTAAGGCTTTGTTGGTGCGCTCTTAAGCATTGAATCCTGGGTCTTCCCATGTGCCAACAAATGGTTTCATTATCAGGACCTGAAACTGTGATTATTGGGAATTAGAGAAGAAGAAGCTTTGTGAAAAGAAAGCTCTGTGTATAGATATGTTGCCCTAGTGCACAGTGTTCTACTTTACCTGTGACGATTTGTGCCAAGAAAGAAAGAGGTCAGATCTGAAAGAAAGAGGTCAGATCTGCAAGAAGAGAGGTTGATACTGAAGAAAAGAAGAAAGATCTGAACACTTTGTACTCTAAGAAAGGTAAAAGTGGGATTTTCTGATTAAAAAAAGGTAAGATCTATAAGCTCTGTGTTCTGATAAAGGTAAGAAATTTCTATATTTGAAAGCTTTTTGCTCTATAGAAGTAAGATAAGAGGAAACTTTTTTTTTCTAGAACATGGATCTAGGTATTCTTGATAGATTTTGTCCTAGGTTGAAAACTAGGGCATTGTTAGATGAAAGAAGGTTTGATATGAATAGATCTTATAAGAATAGTGATAGATATGTTATACCTATGCATAGAATGAATGTTTGGACTAGAAAATGGATGCAAGATCCTACAAAGAATGTGTTGCAGATTGGCCCCTATGATACTGGTGCAAAGTATAGAAGAGGATGGGGATCAGTTACAAGAAAGAAAGGATTAACCCTCTATTACAGTTGCAAAAAAATGAGACATATAGCTAAGGAATGCCCTGGTGGAGGACCTAGTTTTCTTTGTTGCAAAGCTCTAGATCATGAAGTATTGGATTGCCCAAAAATGATTGCTAGGCTCAAAGGAATGAATCTGAATCCTAAGTCAGCTCCAGAGATAGCAGAACCTCAGAAAGAATAAGAGAAAGTATTAATTCAAATGAAAGAAACCCTGAATGAACACCGACATGTCAGATTATCAGAGATATTTAAAGAAAAAGAATGCATCGAAGTAAGGATAGGGGACTTCGACATTGATTGTGTTCTAAATGAGGAAAAATAGATGAATATCATGACCAAGAGAATGTGGGAAGATATAGGGAAGCCTTCCATGACCCCTTCACTAGGAGGAATAGGACTCTTCAGAGGAAAATTGGTAAACCTATGTGGAAGGCTCACTCAAATATCTACGAATGTTAATGGAACTTCGACTGAAGAATATTTTGAGATTATTAAATTTATTGAGGACAGAGCCCCATTTACTATGTTACTTGGAAAACCTTGGATTGATAGAGATCAAGTTAGATGGAAGGAAGAAACAGAAGTTTTGGAACAGAAGAAACAAGAATTAAAATATTTTATGACCAAGAATATTGCACAGTTGATTGAAGAACAGAAGAACAGATCGAAGTTCCTTGACACTAGAGACCCCAATGTCGAAGTTGAAAGAATGTCAGAAGGCTCACAGAATACTAAAGCACCTGTCCTAGAGAAAGAAGAATTATTATCCCGGAGAGAATCTCAACAACACGCAGTGACTATGCTAAAAGAAGATAGGAATCGAAATAGAAAAAGACAGACCGATTTGAAGATTACTGGGAAGAAGGCTATAAAGTTAAGTAAGAAGAGGGTGAATATTGAAAAGTTACAGGAGATTCCATATGGAACATCGCAGAAACAAAACTTGCAGAATTTGAGCTTCACCGGGATATCAGAACAACGACCTATGGCACTTCGTTGTGGTGAAGCAATATAGTCGTTGGACCGATATACCCATTCGAATTCCACCTCGAACGGATAGAAAATCATTAAAGTATCACCACCAGACCGTTGTACCTCACCATAATAAACAGATCAAAATTAATGGAAGCTTCATACCCATTGCAAGAAGATTGTTGTCGAATTTCTTATTTATCTAGTCGTGCCATGCCCGAAGAACACTTTTTCCAACTGAGAATTTGAAGCCCACATAACTAGTGATTGTATATAGTGGTCATTGTGATCTAATTGTTCATCCTAGTGCAGTATATGAGATCATCGTGACCCTGATTATTTTTCCCGGGCACGTATGTCCGACGAGCTCACCGCAGTTGAAGAATCTGTCACATAGGTCATCCTTGATTTAATGACTGAGAGAGTCATGTCAGAAAGAGGAATGTCCACCAGAGTCCAAGCATCATAGACAACAGGAGTAGTAGTTTCTCCATCCACTACCTGAGCCAGACCATCCTGACAGGTCAATGAGAAGCAAATGAAACATAAGGATGATATTGTGAATGCTAAACTGATTCTGAGCATTTTGCTCACTTACCTACCCCCTCTGCATGGTGAAATCAACCATGACAGTGTGCCCCAATAATTCAAGTATGTTATGATCACTGCGTACCTACCGAAAGGGGTGCACGCAGTTCGTGTCAATCAGGACAAGTTCGCAGAGTTCAAGTTTAGCGAATTCAACCTCGGCGACAGGAAAGTATACAGTATGCTCGCCCTGCACAAGTATCTAATGAAGACGAAGGGAAATAACTCGAATATTGTCCCGCAGTCTTGGACCTAGAAGCTTGTGCAATCAACATTGTTGAATGTCATGAAGATCCTGCACTTTGGCAAGCAGGAGGAGGTGAATGTGTGCTTAAAGTTTCTTCTGTCTTGCTATCACGGAGGCTACTTGTGGTTGAACCGTCGTTTCATAGTGGATCCAAACTTTATTAATGAGATCACAGGACTTAGCATGCAGGTCCCTAACCCACAGGATTTTTATCTTGGAAAGACCACAGACAGAGTGCTAGCAATGAATATCAAAGAAACCTATGGTGATGTCGAGAAGGGAACGCGAGGCTACAAGGTAGCCTCTATTCAGAGTGGTGAAGTGCACCTTGTATGTCAGTTGATCGCAGGAAAGCTAGTCTGTAAGAACCGGCCCACCCAAGTAACTGGATTCATAGTCGATCACACAGGGAAGTGCGCAGAAGGACTTAAAATGAATTGGGAAAAGCACTTGGTGAATCAACTCAAACTGGATTGCATGGAATCCAAAGACCAAGGGTATGAATTCCATTTCAGATGGCTTCTCATACCGATCACCTTCATAGAATGGGAGATGCCAGAGGGTGCCACTTTCCCAGAGACTGAGCCATTTGAACCTTTCACTGCGAGGTTCAGTACCCTGTGGTACTCGACCAATATGAGAAAGCAATGGAAGTTGAATGTTTTCTTCCACGTATACTAAAACCAGATAAATACCTCCATCTAGGCTATGCCTCACATTACCCCAAACATGCTCCACAGATTCAGACCCTTAATGAAGTTCAGCATGGATTGCCACTTCATTTATATAACAACGCAAGTTGATGAACACAAGAAACAATTGAAATCTTATTACAAGTTGATCGAGGAAGACATCAAAGAGATCACCAAGGATTGGTCAGCCAACCTTCTCATTCTAGTGAACCCCACAGATTTGTCTAATATTGATTGCCCAGATACGGTACCGGATCCACCAGAACCAAGCAAAATGAAGAAGCCTGAAGAGGTTCACGAAGTAGACAGTGCATCTGTAAGGACTGCCTCTATCACACTAGATGAAGGAGGTGATGGCGAAGAGATAGAAGGTGCAAAAATTAAACAACAGAAAAGTGAAGTACCACCGCCTAGGGATGAATAAGACTCATCGAAGAAAAGGACTTTCTCACCTTTGAAATCTTCCTCCCGAAAGAAACCTAAAACCCCTGTAACCAAGATGTGAACTACCCTCATGTTGGATGACTTTGATTTCATCATTTCTATGGTAAATGATGCTTCAAAGGAGATAATAGAGAAGTAGGAGGTGAAGAAGGATCATATGTATAACGGTATAGAGATTGAACTCCAAGGAGTACAACATGCACTCCAATATAGCTGTGCAATCCCTACTGCACCTTTAATAGCAGGGACAGTAGAACCAGGAGATGAGCCATCTCAACTTCTTCGGATTGATAATATTGTCAAAGCTCACCTTCGATAAGCTCAAGAAGACACAGCACAAGTCACCCAGGCTTTGACACAGGTACAGGGAATACTTGTCGAGCAGCGCAGTGATGTCGAACGAGAAAAAATTGCTCTTCAAGTACAGTGGGACAAAGAGCTACAACAATGTAAG
The DNA here is from genome assembly GCA_009831015.1 of Picea engelmannii. Classification (NCBI taxonomy): domain Eukaryota; kingdom Viridiplantae; phylum Streptophyta; class Pinopsida; order Pinales; family Pinaceae; genus Picea; species Picea engelmannii. The sequence continues at coordinate 226,615 of ML800919.1, read as the reverse complement.
GAACGATTGCTCGTAGAGAAGCTTGAAGTCAAGGAACTAATCAACAGAGCACTCTTCTCTATGACTTTTATTGAAGTACAGGCTGAAGAGAAAATTCCACAGCATGTGGCACAGCTTGAAGAAGTTATACAGAAGCTTCAACATCGCATCACTGATCTAGAACTCTGCGCTATGCCTGAGACCCCTCAGGAGATAAGAGACCAGCGAGAATCAATTGCTCATAGTGTAGTTAAATGATTGAAAGATCTTGCCTTGGAGTGCAAGTAGTTCAGTAACTAGAGTGCCCAGACTTATGAGAACCTTACAGAGAATCCGAAGTTACAGGCACTAGATTCACAGCTCCAAGAAACAAAGCATCATGCAGATACATTATAGGTGCAACTGAAGGCCCTATATGCAGTGGATAGATGAAAATATCTCATGAACAACACACAACTCAACAACAGATACATATGATCCAGAGAAAATTGATGGAAATCACTCAGTGAATCCAACCAGTGCAAGACAAGGCATGCATGTTATTTTTCAAGATCGAAAGCTAGGGAGCAGAGCTTGAGCAAGTTGTCATCACTATAGAACAATGTCTAGAAGGACCAGTAAATGACATAGTGATCCTGGAATTCACCCAGTAGGAGACCACAACAAAGCAGCAGGTAGAAGTAGCTCGAGCCAAGCTCGAGGATTTCGAAGAAGAATTGCATAGATCAGAGTGACTCAGGATGAGTCACAGGTGAGTGTTGGGGGCCTGTTGGCCCTTGACCAAGTTTTGGGATAACCTTGGTCATTTTGACCTATTTTGGGACTTCGATAGCTATTCGATGAAGGAGCTCCAAGAGAAGTAAATATCACGGGATCTCGGCCCACTTTTGGGATTCTTTTAGGGTTTTGGGTTAATGTAATGGGAAGGGGATGTTGGATCATGGGTTTACCCATGTTTAGGCCCACTTTTGTAATGTATAAATAGATACTTAGGCAATGTAAGAATGGTCGATGGCTTAGTGCTAGTAGTTAGATCTGTGTGATCAGATGTGGATTGTAAATGCTCTGTGCATGATTGTAAGAGGTTGTAGAAGGCTTTGTGTTGAAGTAAAAGGAAGAAGGATCTAGAGAGATGCGCAGATCTTCTATCCTGTGTGAAGTAAGGGTTTTGAGTGGCTTTGTGTTGTAACCAATTGAAGACACTAATAAAGAAGAAGAGTTGGTGGACGTAGCCCCAGGGAGGGGGTGAACCACGTAAATCTATGTATTATGCTTTGTGCTTTGATTTGATGTGTTTATCTCTTCTATTTCTAAGTGCTTTGATATATTTAGATAGATCTACTTAGGATTTGTGCTTCCTAGATGTGTATGAATGTTAGATATTATGTGTATGAAGATGCTTAGTGTTGATCTACTAGATCTGATCTATTTAATTGTTGCTAAGTGATGAAATATATTAGATCTAAGTGAATGTTGTGATGCTCTATGCTATTTGCGAAGTACAAGAAGGGTTGAATATTTATGAATAATCGATGTTAAGTGCACTATAAGGATAGAATCACATATATGTGTCCCAGTTAAGGTTGCAGACACCCGAGTCTTGCAACCTCCCATGCCTCTACCTCAGGTGAGACTTCCTCTACTTCGCAGGTGTTGCCAAAAGGGCTGGTAGTTAGGGCTTTGTTGGTGTGCTCTTGAGTGTTGAACCCTGGGTCTGCCCCTATGCCAATAGGTTGAGTATCAGAAAAAATAAGTCATACAATAGTTGAAAGGAAATGAAATGTACGTTGCACAAATAAAAAACTGTATTCAAGATAAGAATGAAAACACATGAAGAGTTGAATGAAAAATTGTCATCAAGAGTATGTTCACCAGGTAGAAATATTTAATCCATGCATAAAACGATTCCAACCAGTCTATTGTATAGTTATTTTTTCCTCAAAAAATCTGACGTTTACAATGTCCAAAAAAAAACTATTTAAAAGAATTGTAGAGGCCCTCATTCATAGGGGACTGAGACCTCGATCTAGGGAACTGTTCATAAAATGAAATATTAACTTCACTAAGATACCGGAATTAAATAGTAAGAGTGGTTCTTATCACACACAGAAGAACAATCTTGCATCTAATCTAGGAAAATGTTGGACTTAATCAAATAACAACTACTACTGTCTTTGTGACATAATTGATGCATGTGTTGGAGGAACCGAGTTGACCAAAGATAGGCCTCAAAGTGACAGAGAAGAGTTATGTATTGAATGATGGTATGTTTGCGAGCTGTTGGAGGCGACTGGAGATAACCGGTTGCATGAGCCGAGTTGCTAAAGTGTTTCTGGCACTAACCTGCGTCGACCTGTAACTAAGACTTAGTTATTTGTCTATGCCTAAGCTTTCAAAAGAGAAGTGCACTCTGTATTGACCCCATTAGCTGCCATCTGTGCCTGTAAAATAGCTTCGATGGAATGGATGTCAGCCCATTGGACATGCAGGGACATGTGGAGATGAGTATCCAATTGGGGGACAGAATGAATGGACGCGAGGAAATATGACATGTAGTAAGAGGAGGATTAGATAGGTTGGGAAGTGAGTGGAAAACAAGTGGCGAAAGGTGAGAGGGGGCAGTATTTAAAAATAGTCCGAGAGGAACTCGGAGGGGGGTGTAGGCAGTAAGAGGATTAGAGAGGGGGGGGTCTGAGTTCTTAAGGACCGTTGATCTGGAGAGGTGGGCCACTGCCAATGGAGATCAGCGTGGGGTTTAACAGAGGACAAGTGTCGGGTGATGAGAGGAGAGAGGGTAGTGAGTAGGATGAGGGGAGATGACCTGTGAGGTTACGCAATGATCTGACATCATTCAAGCACATGATTGTGGGAGCTGTTGAGGGTGGTTTCAATTTAGACCACCTTTGGGACTACAATTCACTAGAAGCTGCCATGTACCCTTCCAAAAAAACCATGGTTTAAATTGCAGGACCGCTCTAGAAAATTAACGTATGGGCAGTTTGTGTCTCCGAAATGAAATATAGTTGTTTATCTAATTATGATCCAAGATCTGGGTGACATTTACCTATGGGGAGGATTGAATTTTCTCGTTGACCTGGGATTAATGGTCCAGATTCACTTCGGGCATTCGTGCTTTGGGTGTTTTGAATGTGAAACATGAAACATCTCCGGGAGGAAAATCTCTGAAGTGAATGATCTGTCACCACATGCCATGATGGATGAATGGTCCAAATTCTCTTTGGAAATATGGGCTTTAGGAGTTTCAAATGCTAGGCTTCGAAATATCCCAGAAGAAAAATTGTCGAAGTGACGTGGTGGCCTAATGTCATATGATGTCACGGCTGCTGAGGTGTCTTGGAAAGAAAGGTGACATGTGTCACGTGGGAATGGGTGAATGACACAACCAAATGACCTAAGATAAATTCCACGTGTCCTTCTTCATGAGTGTGCCATGTGTCTCAACTGATGGTTGCCATGTGCTTTGGCACTTCAGAAGTTTCAAAATGTTAAGCTTAAATATCTCCTAGAGGAAAATCGCCGAAGTGAATGATATTTTTCCACATGTCCCCTTTGATGGATGGTCTAGATTTACTTCGGGACTTCGGGTCCTTGGATCTTCAGGAATTTTGAATGTGAAACCTAAAAATCTCCCAGATAAAAATCCTTGAAGTGAATGATATTCTGTCGCATGTCATGACCGACAAATGGTCCAGATTCTCTTCAGAAATCTAGGCTTCGAGAGTTTCAAATATGAATCATGAAAATATCCCGGAGGAAAAACTCCTGAAGTGGATGATCTGCTTCCATGTGTTTCTGTTGATGTGTGGTCTTGATTTATTTTGGATTCTTGGCACTTCGGGATTCGGGAGTTTCAAATGTTTGTTCTTGGAAAACTCCCGAAGTGAAAATTGCCGAAATGAATGATCCGTCACCACATGTCATGATCGATGAACGATCCATATTTGATTTGGGAATTTTTCATTGAAGGTCTTTGACTCTTTGGCTCTTTAGGACTTCGATGCTTTGGCTCTTTGGGACTTCGACACTTTGGCTCTTCAGGACTTCAACGCTTCAGGATGTAAAGTATGCCAATATCCTGAAGGAAAATCATTGAAGTGATTAGCCAATTCTTATCACTAATTAACCCGATGTTAAGACCTGTTAAATACTTCGGGGGTTCGGGAATTCTGATGACTCTTGGTGTTAAACTCCAGGCAATTCTTCCCCTCAAATGGACGACAATCGTTGATATATGATTTGCTTGGTGGATCTTTACCGTTGAAAATTTACCTATCTGTTCCCATAGTCTGAGCCCAAAATTTGTTGTTCTGGATTGCGGTGTCATGTGCACGGGCATTTCCTGTACATAGAAAAGACTTGGTAGACCTGCAGTGAGCTCAATCAATGGTGCACGTGATGACAAGCATTCCAAAACAAATATGACATGCATTTTATCCTTCCAGAAAAACATAAAATAAACACGCAGAGACTCAAAAACGAATAAGGGCCAAGCCACTTAGTAGTGGGACCTGACTTAACCGACCAGAAAAAGGAAAAATTGATGAAGGCATAGGGAAAAAGAGAGGAGAGGTAGGGGATGTAGACCTAGGTTACAACAGGTCCATTACCCAAACCATTGTGCTACCGAAATTCTCTACCAGAATTTCTTCAAGGGTTGACATCAATGACAACCAACCAAATTAATCAACAATGGTCAAGGAAAAGAATGGTCACCAATAAAATCCACTGCAGATCCATGAAATGGTATGCAATGCCATGGCCATGAAAAAATACATAGTACATCCATGTCATCAAAGATATCATAGTTGTTAGTCCCTAAAGTTGCACTTGACTATGAGAGGGAAAGCTAGGGCATCATCATTTTATTGCAATGGTATTTTTATAAAGGGTTTTTTTTTAATAGCTATTAGAAAATGGTTGAAAGTTTGCTCAAGGATACAATAAAAATATATGAGTCAATGTAAAAGGAAAATAAACATCTCAATGGCTTAGTGAATGGTAGACACTTTGAAAAATCAGATGGTAAATTAAATAAAGAAATAAATATATATGAGTATTCAATTTGTCAATTCACACATGGATTTCTCATTCCCAAATATCATTAAGAAATAAGAACATGGTACTTGAAAGAAATTTTAATTATGAACAAAAACAACAAAATTTTCACTATGTTACTCACAACCAANTTTCTTCAAGGGTTGACATCAATGACAACCAACCAAATTAATCAACAATGGTCAAGGAAAAGAATGGTCACCAATAAAATCCACTGCAGATCCATGAAATGGTATGCAATGCCATGGCCATGAAAAAATACATAGTACATCCATGTCATCAAAGATATCATAGTTGTTAGTCCCTAAAGTTGCACTTGACTATGAGAGGGAAAGCTAGGGCATCATCATTTTATTGCAATGGTATTTTTATAAAGGGTTTTTTTTTAATAGCTATTAGAAAATGGTTGAAAGTTTGCTCAAGGATACAATAAAAATATATGAGTCAATGTAAAAGGAAAATAAACATCTCAATGGCTTAGTGAATGGTAGACACTTTGAAAAATCAGATGGTAAATTAAATAAAGAAATAAATATATATGAGTATTCAATTTGTCAATTCACACATGGATTTCTCATTCCCAAATATCATTAAGAAATAAGAACATGGTACTTGAAAGAAATTTTAATTATGAACAAAAACAACAAAATTTTCACTATGTTACTCACAACCAAGAAATCATATTCTTTGCAACAGAATAAATGCATCCAAGTAAGAAAAAGAAACAAATAATAACACGAAAAGAAGATATGACCATCAAAATGCCTTTTCCATTTAGTGCAAATATGCAATTATTGTCTTTTTCTTACAGTGGAGTCTTTACAAAATTCTCCCTTGATTTCCCAACTGATCGAACCTAATACCATATTTTCAATGTCTTTTTAAAGGAAAAAATATTCTTGAAGATCCTATTTTTTAGATTACAGTTTTAAGATAGGATCATATCAACTGACTATTTCTTAGGAGAGAAAAACTTATATGAGCACTTCTAATGCCTAAAAAGTAGTATGTTCAACAAGTAATCTGAAAATATACTAGATAATAGTTGATGAAGGTTTACAAATCCCACAAAAAGAGGAATACTCTGTTGTTGAGTTGGTTCATCTGCAATACAAAAAACATCTATTTGAAAAAAGAACTAATAACCAAAATTCTCAACTTCACTATCCTAGTAATAACCTCGAGCAATAAAAAAGTGTGGCATACTTTCCTTGGGCTTTCATTGTATGATAATTGTTGAAGCTCTAGTGTCCCTCTGTTTCAACTTAGTTGTCAACACCAAATTATGCCAATACAGTATTATATTTGATTCTTTTACCTCCTTTAGCAGGGCCTTTTTCTCTTTCCTCTTCCTTTTGGATTCTTGTATATTTTCTTGTTGTTTTTCATTCCATTGCTCTACAAAGGAATTTTTTTTCCTCAAATTCCTAATAATATCCTACAACTCTTTTACCATGTCTTTCTCTTTCCTTGCTTCCACCCTGAAATCTGGATCTTTGTAACATCCCGCTCTGGCACACTGAGAAAACTTATTCTTTGAGGACACTTGCTCGCAAGTGATCTGGACTTTTATGATGTTAAAACATTTATCCTTGATTATGATGCGTTATGATAGATGACATGATGTTTTACTGCTTGACGTAGACAGGTGCTATTGACTCAGTTTTATTGAGTGTGCAGGTTTTTGGACCTTGAGGATGCAGAGGCATCGGTGGAACCCCTTGGACTTCGGATTGAGTCAGGGAGTGTGTTATTTGGGTGGATTTATTTACTGTGATATTTCATTGATTTGATGATATGATGTGGACATGTTATGACACGATTTTTGATGATGCAGGTTGACGATAGCTTACCAACCAGACTCACATATGGAGTAAAGGGGTCACACACAATTTCCAGAGAGGTTGAGGGAGAGGTGTGGATAGCAGCCCTGCCACAGCCTACTAGCACTCCCGTCGTGGCTCGAACTGTAGGTTAACGATTACCTAGTTTGAGAGGATCCACGATGCCGTGAGGGAAGACTACGACAGTCGCTCATGATGATTCTAAGGGGCATGCAATAAGGAGGGGGCCTTATTCCTTATATCCCTTAGTCTCCCACAAGTTCACCTGGCGGAGTGTTGACTCCAGGGGTTATAGATGTCTACCAATCAGTCAAGTTGGCGAGTGGCACCCTTGGAGCACGTGGTGCATCCTGAAGGGAACGTCGTGCAAAAGAAACACAAGTCGACGAGTGGCACCCTTGGAGCATGTGGTGCATCCTGAAGGGCACGTCGCACAAAAGAAACACAAGTTAGTGAGTGGCACCCTTGGAGCATGTGGTGCATCCTGAAGGGCACGTCGCACAAAAGAAACAACCGAGGCGAGTGGCACCCTTGGAGCATGTGGTGTGTCCTGAAGGGTACGTCACATTGATGTTGAGGAAGGAACAAACCTGGATGGCCCTAAGACATTTAACACCTTAAGAAATTCTTAAAATGACTTCCCTAAATAATTGTCGCCCAGTTCAGAATCTAAACCTAAGTATAAAACTTATCTAGGGTAAAATTTTGTTTAGCCTTAAGAAAAAGACCCTATAAAAATAAAAATAAAGATATAAACTAAAACCCACTTAAGTAATAGTTTTAGTCTTCTTAAATTTAGAAGGTAAAATGAAGAGAGGAATAATTTAATTAAAATCCGTGGTTTTAAATTGTAAAGAGGAAATAAATTATTTAACTTGTGGAAGTATAAAAAGATTTTAAATTAATAATAAAGGCAAAAGAGTAAATAGTGCAACTACCATTTTGGCTCTAATAAAAAGGGGAAAGAAGGGAATAATAAGAATTAGGAAACTAAGTAATGGAGGAAACATAATAAAGGAAAGTTGGGAACTTATGGTAAAAAGCGAGGTCAACATAGTAAGGAATCTGCAATTAAGAACCTTCTAATTTGAGCTAATTTGGAAACTTCATTTTTTTAGGGAAATTATTTAAAACATGTAAGGGGATCTAGGAACACCTAGGAGGAAATTTAGGAGCAACTCTAGGTGGGTGAGGGAAATGAGTAAATTAATAATTTAAAGAAAATAATTATTTGAGGAAAGAGGGAGATGGACGACACTTGTGCGAAGGAGAATATTTAGAATATTTTTATTAAAACTTAATTTAAAAGTGATTTAGGGAAAGTGTGAGATTTGGACAACTCTATAAAAGAAAGGGAAGATGAGGAATAAAGGGATCGGCTGATAGCGTAACGTTACGCTACCGGATTTATGACTTGACTGATTACTTATGGGGAGTTGGGTTTTCTCAGCTCATAGAGGAGTGGTAGTTCAGCCTTGTGAGGCGAGCTGGGAAGATAGACTTACCATCTGGATTTTGTGTGGCCCCTTTGCGGCTCGGGGGGCTAAGGGGGAAGCAGAGTACCCCTAGCGATTGGTTGGGAGGTACTGGTGAGGTCTAGGTGGTTGGCAAGCTGGAACGACATGGAGCTCGAGTGCGAGATAGCATCTTCGGGTTGTTCTCCGTCGGTCACAGGTATGCAAGTACGTTTGTTTGTTTTAAGAATAATGTGAAATGTTTAAATTTGTATATGAATCCTTATGATGATGATTTAGGTGTTGAATTTTGGATCATCCTGTTTCCTTGTTGTTTGTTTTTTTGCGCCTAGACTGTTATAACCCCTGGGATCCTTTCGACAAGTTATCCCTTGGCTCTGGCGTTATCTTACTGTCATCAACATTTTACATTGGTATTCTGTTATGTAAAGAGAAATTAACTTCATCTGTGTTGGGCTCTAGATAGAATGGCTGGTTTACTTTACTTCTGAAATCGCATTGTGTAACTGATGGAAACACTATACCTGTTGTGGTAGTTCGGCATTGGTTGAAAATACAAGGAAAAATTTTAAATAAATCAAATATATGTTTATGTCCTCCGCAACTGCATTATGGATAACTGTAGATCTAGCTCTGCATTATGGATGACTGTTACCAAATTGGATAGACTAACGGTGCAACAATAATCTGGCATTTTCGTTTCTGGGCGCTTGATTGAAAAAAAAAGGGAGGGGGAAAACAACACGCTGCCATCCCTATCAGCACTTTAAATTTTTCTTGGTCCTTGGTTTCCTTTCTTTTCTTCGTTCATGGTCTGCTTGTCCTTCTAGACAGTGGGTAGGTCTCCGTATTTTCTTAACCTTTAGGGCAGAGTTGGCTCTTTGATTTCTCACTCCTTGACAGTTCATATTTTCGGACTGAAGTGAAGGATTGAATACACAGTGCTAAGCTCTACGTTTACTGTCCTAAGCCTGTGTTTCTGCCAACAGAAGCCCTGTGTTGAAGCGTAGATCCTCTGCGTTTGTAGTGCAATTCGTGACCAGCGTGAGGGGGGCAAACACACTGGCATTTTACCTTTCGAGTACTATGTTTATATTGATATAAATATCTTCATTTTCGGGTGCATGGTAGTAGAATTTGTTGGATGAGAACTAGCGCTGAATGCATCAAACTTACAGCTGATCACTCCTTTTTACCGAATTCCTCATGACCTGGCCGAACCACTGTCTGATTTCATTTATTTTTTCTATCTTGGCATTTAAGCCTGCACTCAGAAATTACTATTAGATTGGGTTCGGTTTTTTCTCGGTGAAGGCCACGCTAACTATACAATGGATGGCTACCATTAATAGCCATGGCAGTTGCAAGCGTTCTACTAAATCCTTACCTTAATTTGCGCCATAATGCCTGCTACAACACAAAAATCGGACGAAAGGTTCCTTCCGCTTGTTTTAATGGCCACTAGTTTCCATTTGGCTGACATTCGTCCCTTCACTCTCGACCACTTTCTAGGCCGCCAGCTGGTGTAAGTGCCCATGCCCTACATTCTACTGTTACCCTTACCTGGAAGTAAAACCTTAACCTCTTTTTAGATAAATTGCTAGTATACGGGTAGATTTGGTCCTCGTGGGAAACAAAGAAAAACCTTAAAAGTTGCCGACAATTGGGACCATAGTATTTTTTTTTTTTCGAGACCACCCTCCTGCATAGACTGTGTTGCTCCACACCTTTTTCATTTTTCCTTTTTGTACGGGTTCGATCATGAAAATGGTCTTTGGTTGGGACTGGGTAAATTTAGTTATAGCTAACAGCTGGAGGTCCGTTAAAATAGATTTAAGGGAAACCTTCTCCTTTGCAGATATTTGCGATCTCTTTTCGTTGGTCACAGTCCCATAGAAATCCACCTTAACTAAACTAAACGCCTTCTACCTTACCGCTCATTACTTCCTAGCAGCAGCTACCTCATGACCATATAAGTTTTATTTATAGGTTAGTTAAATGCAATGTATTTGATTTTAATGTTATTTATTTAATTGTTATTTAATGGTTATTTATTTAATTGTTAGGTAATGGCAATATTATTTAATGGAAATGTTAATTATTTAATTTCTATTTAAATGGGTGGTGAAGCATGAAATGTATTGTTATTTGATGGAAATGTTAGGGTAACCTTAAATGAAAAGATGTTGTTAATTTATTGGAATGTCTCTGAAAATTGTATTGTTATTAATAATATAATTTGATATGGTAATGGGTAGAAGTATCGTTATTATAATTTAGGTTGATACTATAATGAATTGTAATGTGATGATTTGTTAATGAAATGTTAATGTAATTGAATGTGTTGTGAGATAATGGAATGTAGCACTAATTTCAAATGCTTTATAGTTTATGGAAGGTTAATGTCTGTGGATGTTATTTTAAATGCATTTTCGATTATGCAATAATGATTAGGTGGTTATCGTTTTAGGGTATTGTTAAGGTAAATGTTATAGATAACATAGGGGTAAGGTTTTGTCCTTATTTAGTTGTCATAATAAAAATGTAATGCGGTCATTATCTTATGGAAATGAAGTTGAAAGTTATTATCCTTGATAACAGATAAAATATAATGTCCTGAGCTAAGTACATTAATTCATTATGATTTAGTGAATGGGGTTGTACAACCAATTGAAATTGCTTTAGTATTAGAATTGCATTTAAATTTGGATTGCTATTAAATGAATTTACAATTAATTGACGTGCACATCGTAGAGGACGTGGTCGAACCTTAACTATTGTTGTACTTGGATATATACATTTTGTTGCTTGGTCTGGTTGTGTCGGGTGGGACGTAGACACCTCCATGTTCCTCAGAATAGTCGCCAGCCCTGAGACCTTAAATGGTTAAAATCGATGGGAACCTGGGCTTGAGCATTGCTTATGTGTCTTGGAGGTCCTAACCATTATAGGGTAGGACGGGCGGGTAGTCAGTCTTACTTATTGTCAATTAATGGTCATTTAATGCTTGCAGTACTTGTCGTGTGCCTTATGTCATCTTTTTGTGTTCATCGTGGTTGCATCTTGTTAGTCGTCGGGTGGTGACGTAGAGTCAAATGTGTTTGTTTCCCTTGTACCCGTGTGCACACACTTTTAAAAAAATAAAAAAATTCACTTGTTATAAGAGGTTGTCGTCATGACGAATGGGAGGTATGTTACAATGTTCTTCTACTGGGGCAAGTAGGTTTAAATCTATTGAGGCTTGGGGTTTCCTTAACTTAATTTCATATTTTAAGGACAACCCACTGCTAAGATCCTCTTCTTCATAGCTTTCTGATTCTATGTTTTCTGGAACATCCTGTAATTGGTTTATTTCTAGAAAGGAATCCTTTTTCTCATCATCATATGTGCCTTTGAATGTATATTTAGTGACTGGAACTAATATTGTGGTTTCCCTAGTTACAGGTCTCTTTGAACACTGTGCAATTTGTTTTCCTTTTTCACATTTTTTCCTCTTTTCTTCAGATTCCTCCTCTAACCCGTGTGAAGAAGATGTCAGGGTCTATTTTTTAACCTCTTTCTTAGTATCTTCTTAATTTTCTTATATGATAATAAGGTTTTCCTTATTGATATAAGGATGAAACATATCCTTTGAATCCATCCTAAATTTGTTTGCATCCCTGGTAGAATTTCTTTCAGGGTATTTAGATACAAACTCCTTCTTCCTGTTCTTTTTCTTACCCTTTGCAAACCATTTTTCAGTAGATTGTTTCTTCTTTTTAGATGGACTTTGGACTGGGTGTGTAGTGTAATATTCAAGTTCATCAGGTTCCTCTTTGATGTTTGTATCAACTTGAACATCAATCCCTTTATCAATTTTAAGTTTTTTACCTTGACCTGTAGTGATCTTCTCGTTAAGTTTACCCATGGGTAAATCTCCAATTGCTTGTTGTGTTTGTAACTTCCTCTTACCAACACAACTTTTCCTGGTTGCAGGGGAGTTTTCTTTCACCAAAACATTAGTGGCTTGAGAGGATATTTGACCTTTTCCAGGTTTCTTCTTCTTAACAGTTTTGGAGTTAGTTTCCTATCGTTTAGGTTTTAGTGAATGAATTAACCAATCCCAAGACCTCTGAACTTCATTTAAAGAAAATATTACCTAATTTTTAATCATCCCTTAATGAAAAAGACTATTCTTTGTTGTTGCGGGATGTGTTTGAATCCTCTTAGACATCTTAGATAGGATTTTCAATAAGAAATAAGGTAGCTTAAGAGCATAGTCACCATTCACATGGATTAACAGTCTAATATGATAAAGGTGAACTAGAGAAAAATGACCTTCACAAGTAATGTACTTGTGAATGATCAATAGGATTGTATTCCATTCTTTTCTCACCCAGTTGTGTGGGATGCCTTGGCTGCAATTGGGGTTTTGCTTTTCTAGAACCAAAAATTGATTAACAAACTCCATTACCAAATTTTCTTTCTTCCACCATCTTTCCCCATATACTGGTAACTTGCATGCTTTTTATATGGAGTGTTTTTTCACGTGCATGAGGAGTTTACCAACCACAGTTTCTAAAAAATTGAAATTATGTGCAAAGATCATGGAAATATGTGTGTCATGACCCTGAAATGTTGCGAAGAAGTCAAACCATCCTGCATATTTAAACTTCTATGCCATCTAAGGAAAATATTCGAGTAATTATGTCCCTTCTGGCTCCAACCTAGTTATCTTCCCACTCTTTTTGGGTGCCATGAAACTGATAGAGGAACCAGGACCTTTGGAAAATGATTTTTTTTTAATTCAATGATTTTATGACCAACAATTTTGTCTTGAAGGATATTACCAACATGAACTCTCTCATCATCATTTTCATTATCCTGGTCTATTGAGATAGTAGAAAACTCATCAATGGTCTCCAAAAACATTTTAATTTCATGATCATATTTAAATACTTTCCAATTTTGTATGTTGTATGGTATAGAGGATCTGTGTCTTACATCATTCTCAAATATTAAATTGGGAAATATTGGAGTTCTGAAATTACTAGATGCCAGAGCTAGATAATCTTCTTATTGATTCCAATTTCTATGTATAAAAGTGATGTTGAAGGACAAAAATAAATTATCAACAAAGTCCCACATTTCATTTCTATACTGCATTAACCTGATCTGTTTTTTGGTCTGATAAATATTTTTGATTTGATGGATAATAAGCTCAGAATCTCCAAAAGAATTTTTTTTATCTATACCCATGTTTTTAGATGCTTTCAATCCCCAAAAAAAGAGATTCATATTCACTGATATTTTTGGTTGTATCAAATTCCAGTTTGTATGACATAGGAATAAATTCCTTGGTAGGAGAAATAAAAACAATCCCAACCCGAGATCCTTCTTTGGAACAAGCCCCATCAAAGAACATCTTCTAGACTAGGTTTTATGTATTTTATTCAGATGTACGTATGATTTTCCTGACTGTTGTTTCAGCTATCTAGTCACCAATGTGAAACATAGAAGAACCAAGTTCATATTCAATAGGATATATAGAATGATTTCCATGATTTTCATGATCACTTACCAGGTAATCCAACCTCACTTCCCTTTACAATCTTTGATGCTCTCCGCCAAAAACAAGTATGGTAGCATAACTAAGGTCCATTTGTAGTGTTCCTCCTAATTTATTATCCCATGACCTTGACAATAACATCCCAAATTTAGGAGGTATATCAGCCACAATCACATCCAACACCACACTTTTCATAGGTAACTGAGATAAAGTGACAACCATGTCTTTAATGACTCCCAGAAATTTAACCTCTCTGGAATCAAATGAATATAGGTCTAGATAAGGCTTAGTAATATCTAAACCTAACTCATCCATTACCACCTTTGTCATGACATTGTGTGAAGCTCGTGAATCCCATTAAATAGTTATGTAATATTGTTCATGAATGTTCAGGGATATGTAGAAAGGAGGGGAAGCATTAGATCTATCCTCAATATGTGGCCCAATGGTTATGGAAGGGTTTTCATATTTAATATTTATGGTATTTGAAAAAGTAACATGAGCATGAGGCTATAATTATTTCAGGACAAATTTTCTAAAAGGATCCGCTTTCATCAATTCTACCAGAGGTATGGAGATTTTGATTTTATTGATTTCATTTTCCAATCTGAAAGTAGAAACTAGTTTCTCAGCATCCTTCACCTCTATAGTGCTAACCTTGATAGGTTTCTTTTGTTTCTGATCAATTTTAATCCCATAACTTTTTTTACTAACCCATGATTTAACCAAAGCATTAGTATTTTTTTTTTGAATAAGTATATCCACTTTTGATGCATTTGATCTAGACCTAAGTTCATACTTTTTTTCTTTTAGGTTCTTTCTAGGAAATTTCTTCAGTATCTTCTTCCTCAAACTGATTCAATATAAGAGCATCCTCATAATCCTATTGTGTCAGATGAGTGGGAGGTAATTTTGTATCATTTAATTGAACTGTGGAATCTTCCTCAGTGTCATCAATTTCCTCCACTTCTTCCACTGCATTATTTTGAAAAGGAGGCAACACCTTCGGATCTTCTTGATTTATCCTTTCTCTAGGAAAATTTTGAGGAACATTGTTAGGCCTTCTGAACTGGTTGGGATTTCTATATCCTCCTTCTTGTGTAGGTATGCTAGGTTGTTTTGTTTCCATATCAACAGGTAAATGACCTTTGCAGGTAATGTACCTGTGAATTATCAATAGGGTTGTATGCCATTCTTTTCTCACCCAGTTGTGTGGGATGCCTTGGCTCCAATTGGGGTTTTGATTTTCTGGAACCAAAAAATGTTTAACAAACTCCATTACCAAATTTTATTTCTTCCACCATCTTTCCCCATATACTGGTAACTTTCATGATTTTTCTATGGAATGCTCTATCACGTGCATGAGGAGTTTACTAACCACAGTTTCGAAACCATCGAAATATTGTGCAGATATCATGGAAATATGCTCATCATGACCTTGAAATGTTGTGAAGAAGTCGAACTAGCCTGCATCTTTAAACTTTTGTGCCATCCGAGGAAAAAATTTGAGTAATTATGTCCCTTATGGCTCCAACCTGGTTATCTTCCCACTCTTTTTGGGTGCCATGACACTGATACAATTCTGTGGAAGGGTTCTGAGAACCTCTCGAGTTTGATCACCTACTTTTGAGTATTTTTGAAGTCGGATAATTATCTGTTCACCTACAAAGAATGCATGGAGTAATAGACATACTAAAAATAGGCAGATTATGACTTCATACATAAGGAATAATAATCAAGCATTGTGATTTGATATCAAGGTGGTGAGTTGTTATGAACATAAATATACATAAATAGATATTCATAATATAATAATTAATTAATAAATAATTATTATTAATAATGAAAGTTCATGTCTCAAAGGACATGACTATTGGTTAAGGGTACCCCTGCGTGGGTATATAAACGAGCCCTCATTCTCAATTGTAATCATCTTATCTTATATCTTATTTATTCATATATTATTTACAATCCTACATGGATTACTTTGTTATATTCCAAGTATTTTGGATTATTATTGTGTGAGAAAAAATTGTTCGTCTCATTTGGTATCAGAGCAAGTCTCAATCTGACTTTTAGCCAACCCCATCGTTTCAGAGTTTATCTGAAAATCTGGTCCTTGACCACCAACTAGACCTTTGGCCATTCAAATTTTCAAAGTTCTTAGGAACTTCGGTCTTCGACCAAATCAAGACTTTAGCTATATATAAACTCAGAAGTCTGTTGAAGAACATTTCGCTACCCAAAATTTAAAATAAATAAATAAATAAATCTGGTGCAAAAGAAGAAAGAAGAGACTGCACAGGTGTAGACGGATTGGCAAGTGTCGTGTAAATGGAAGGAAATTTGTAAAATGAAGTCTCATGTTCAATTCTCACTCGGATTTACTCGTGCGCCATTCTTGCGGTTTGGGTGGTTGCACCTAGGGTTACAGTGGTAGCCGACGGGGATCGACCCCGTGTCACGCGAGTACGAGAACCGCAAGTTACCGATTCTCCCAATTAAAAAAAGAAAAGAAAAAAAGAAAAAAGAAGAGACTATTTTGTTGCCAAACACAAATAGAGGATTCTCATTCAGTTTATTGCAGAAAAAGGGTGAAGGACAAATTTAATATATATGTTGAGTTTTTATGCACTACTACACAAGAAGAAATAGTAAAAATGTAAGTCTGTTGCAAATTCAAAGAATACTAGAAGTTTCCAAAAGAAATACTGCACTTAGTACACTGTTGAATTTTTTCTAAGGAATATATTGGAGAATCATCATCAGGGAATATCAACTTAAGCATTAATCAACAGATTTTAGTTCCATTTATTTTAGAAATTTCTCCAAAATAGTTCGTAATTGGTATCCAAAGATTTCATTAAAATATTACGTGTGGAGAAACTGTCGCTGTAAACCCAACTGCTACAAAGTTGGGTTCCACCTTTACCTTTCCGTACATCTACCATTTCTCTTCCATGCATTGTCATCGTGGTTTGCATTTCTAATTGTGTCATGAAGAGAATAACACAAATTCACATGGTAGAATAAGGTGACTTCACACTGCCATTAGAATATTTTTTGGGTTGTGCCAGTGGAACGCTTTGATTTTTAGGAAGCATCGTGACAGTTCGAGGTTAAACTAAGGGTGAATTTGGAAAAAACGTTGTATCTATCAAGCCGCCAAATTAAAAAGAACTATCACCACCACATGTGCAACAATTCACAAGGGTTATATTAAATCCCGATGATCATGCCAATATTGAGGGGATTACACTATTGTTGTCACCACACACGTCGACTGTAAGAGATATTAAGTGAATAGGTAAATACACATGTCAACCATACGCTGCAACGTTTAATTAGGGGTGTAATCATCCGTGTTTGAATAATCAATATGCGAAAACAAGGAAATGTTGCCATTGGATAATCTGGGTCAATTCAAGTATAATCGAGGGTTGGAGAATTAGAAGTTTATAAAATTAATTTAAGTTAAGAAGTGTTATCTATTACCTAATTCCCAAGGAAAAATTTGAAAGGGCTTTTTCGAAATTAAAAAGGGTGTACAAATTCGTAAGTTCCAATTCAAAGATTAAAAAAAAAGTACCAACTCAAAGTAAGGGGGGATTTCGGTCTAAAAAAAAAAGTATATTTAAAATTTGTGAATATAATATTAAAGTGCTTTGTATTAGAGTACAAATCTATATACGACCATATTAAAAGAAGATATATATTGGAGAAAAGGGTATTTTATATAAGATATTTATTTATAAGGTGAAAGGAGTATAAGGAAAAGGAATTTTTCTAAAAAGGATTGAAGAAACATTTAAAAATAATTTATTATGGAAGAATATCAAGGTAATTCAGAAATACAATCACGAATATTGGAAGGAGAACTAGGGCAATATAAAGCAAGAAATAAACAATTACAATTTGAAATTGAGAAGGAAAAATATTTTAATGGGTTAACACAGAAAGATAATTGCTACTTCAAAGAGTGTATTCGGGAACTTATTGCACAAAATGAAGAACTAAATACCGAAAGACAAAAAATGGACCAAGATTTACTAGAAAGAGATGGAGAAATATTACGATTAAAAAATCATAGTTAAAAACTTCTTACTCAAATTATGAAGTCAAGGGATACAAAACAATGTGTCCAGGAGTTGGAGCAAGAGAATCAAGATCTCGTGAAGAAATTATCAGGAAATGATGAAGAAATTTCTCGTTTGAATAACCTTAATCAGAAGTTACTAGAACAAATTAAAAGCTTACAGGATGAAAGAAGGGAGAATCTAGAATCAAAAAATAAAGATGACAAGTCAGAAGAGAAAGAAGAACGTTTACGATTAAGACGACATAATCAAGATTTATTAACTCAGATTAAAAATCTCAAGCACAATAAGAAGTCTTTACAAGGAGAGTTATATCGCAAAACATCATTAATCGACAAGGAAACAATGATTGATCCAATAGAGAATTTATCCAACATTCAAATCTTGACAGTAGAAAAATGAACCAATACAAAGTCAAATAATGTCCATATTCAAAAGAATGTTTACATGTATAGATCACTACAAACATCAAAAGAATATGATTCCAAGGAAAAGTCACAAGAGATTAGGATGCCTTATCATCATCCAAATCACAAGAGTCATTATGACCAACAACTAGGAGAAGAGGAAAATAAACAATGTTCTTCTTACCAACAAATAAAATANACATAAATAGATATTCATAACATAATAATTAATTAATAAATAATAATTATTAATAATGAAAGGTCATGTCTCAAAGGACATGACTATTAGTTAAGGGCACCCCTGCGTGGGTATATAAACGAGCCCTCATTCTCAATTGTAATCCTACATGGATTGTTTACAGTCCTACATGGATTACTTTGTTATATCCCAAGTATTTTGGATTATTCTTGTGTGAGCGAACTTTGTTCGTCTCACGAGTACAACATGATCCCTTGAATTAGTTGTCATCATGAGAATTACGACCTGATATGGATCATACATAGATATGCAGATCCTCTGGTAATGATTTTGGGTGTTAAAACATGATCTCGGCAATGTGGTGCATGCAGAATTATCATTACTCCTGGCGCTGCAAGAATAGCACTATTCTTGTATCACCCTTTCCACTTTGACAAATATGAAAATTAAAACGAGGGAAAGGACAACTGATGTGATAGAAATCCTTTTATATCATATCCTAACTTTTAAAAAATTAAAAACATTTAAAATGTGCATAAAAGAATGAAGACAATCTTTCAAACCAAGAAGGGGAAAAAACAAAGTTTAACAAAAAACATGAAAATGGGTAGAACAGGGATTAAGGACACCCAATCAGTCAAAAACAAGGTTAAGGAATAACAATAGCTCATTTTGGGGATACATTTTCATGATGAAACTTTAAGAACTTGCTTACCAATTCATTCATATCCCTCTTATTCCACTTTATTTCCCTGCTCTGTCATCTTTTATTCAAAACCACAAAATTGTAGAGAAGCAATTCCATTGGGTATATGGAGTCTTTATTTGAGCTCAAAAGTAAAACCTATTGTACAAACTAAAATTTCTAGTTGATTTTAAAATAAGTAGTGTTTTAGGAATCTCCCATTTACTGGGCCTCCCAAAATCTCATTATTAGCCAAGTTGTGTAAAAGAAATGTATTTTTGTTCATGACCTTAGCTACTTTGAAAGGACCATACCATAAATTTTCAAAATTACCATGTTTACATTTGTCCACTCTTCTAGCATCCCACCTCAATACAAGATCTCCCTCTTGAAAAATATCCTTCTTTGTCTTTTTATCAAA
The DNA here is from genome assembly GCA_009831015.1 of Picea engelmannii. NCBI lineage: Eukaryota > Viridiplantae > Streptophyta > Pinopsida > Pinales > Pinaceae > Picea > Picea engelmannii. The sequence goes on along the minus strand of ML800919.1, from coordinate 206,884 downwards.
AGTTTCTTTCAATTTTCTCTAATGAATAACGGCTTTTTGATCCAGCTTTTCTCTAGTCTGTTGAACCTATATGATTTGGAAAACTCTCCTTTGAATGTCATTAGGATATTCTAACTCCTCTTGTATAAATTTAAGATCAGGTAAACCCAATTGAGTTGGGAAAACAAACTTTGTTCCATAAACCATTTGGAAAGGGTAAGTTCCAATGGATTTCTTAGTAATGAGTCGATCAACCCATAGGGAAAAATTTAATTTGGAATCTCATGACCTTTTGTTTTCTGTAAGTAATTTTTTAATAATCCTTATGAGGATTTTATTGGATGATTCTGCTAACCCATTGCTTTGGGGATAATAAGGAGTGGAATGGAACAACTTGATGTTATATTTATTGCAAAAATAAACCATTGAATTGGATTTGAAATATTGAGCATTGTTAGTAACCATCTTCTTAGGACAACCAAATCTAGAAAAAACATGCCCCTTAAGAAAATTCATGATTACCTTATCTGTTGCATTTTGGGTTGGGATTTCTTCAATCCACTTGGTAAAGTAATATGTTGTTGTGAGTATCCATTTGTGTTGTCCAAAAGATGAAGGATGTATTTATCTAATGAATTCTAGGCCCCACTGTTGAAAAGGAGAAATGATGGGTTTTAAAGGTAGAGACATAAGTTTATGTTTCTCTGCAAAATTTTGGCATGGTTCACATGCCCTCACCTGAGAAAATATATCAAAAAATAGTTCAGGCCAGTAATAGCCTGCTCTTAATATTTTGAAAGAAGTGGATTTCCAATGGTGATGTCCCCCACAAACTCCCTGGGGTAAATCACAGAAAATATGTTTTGTGTCTTCTTCATCAACACATCTCAACAGAATTCCATTAAGATCTTTCCAAAACAAGGTTTGATCGATAATGCAATATTTCACTGATTCCAATTTAAATGATTTGAACTTGGATTTATCTAAATCAGGAGGAGATTGAAGATTTAGCATAAATTAAATAATATTTGTATACCATGGTGAAGAAGAATATATGTTGCTCACCTATGAACCAGTTTCCTCAACCTGAAATGATGAATTGTGTGATTTTCTAGAGAAATCATGTAATACAATTGCTCTACAATTTGACTTTGTCATCAATTTGGTAAGGCCTTGTCCCTTTATTAACTGGGTGGGATTTATGGTCAAGTTGTATTCCATAATTTTAGTTATCCATTTCCCCCTTTTTCCTTCAAAATCAGGTTGGAATAAAATTTCCTTAACTAGACTATTTGGAACATATGCAGTAATTTCAGATTGTAGGACATACACTCTAAAAGATTTTAAGGCTTCCACAAAAGCATATTCCTTCTTCTCCATAATATCATATTTTAGTTCATAATCCCTAAGAGCGTTGTTGAAGAAATAAATGGGTTGTTCATACCCCTGGTCATTTCTTTGTAAGAGAACAACACCTATAGTGTCTTAAGATGCAAATGAAAAAAAACAAAAAATCCTTAGAGTAATTAGGTTTGATGAGGACAGGTGCCTTAATTAAATCTTACTTAATATTTTCAAATGATTCCTTTGCTTCTAGTATCCATTTTATTTATGCATCTTTCTTCAACATATCAGTAATATGCTTGATGATTTCTGCAAAATATGGTATAAATCTTCTTAAGAAATTTATTTTACCTATGAAAGATTGGATAGAATTATTATTCCTTGGAATGTATATCTATTGAATGGACTTTACCTGTACCAATAACCTAAACCATGCATCAACCATGTGTCAACCTGTACCATAAACAAGTGTATTAACCATGCACCAACCTATACCATAAACAAGTGCATCAACCTTGCACCAACCTGTACCTCAACCTATATCATGAACAAGTGCATCAACCATGCACCAAACCTATATAAATAACATGTCACAACAACCTGTCCAAACAACCTATCACAACAACTGGCCTCGTCAATCTTATCAACCAAATTGGATCTACTCACCAATATCAATCACCAAGACAACTCTCAAAGATGTGCATCAACCAAGAATAACACAACAACTCATAATTATCACCAAGATCAATATGTGCTTATAATAATATACCAATACAAGTATGCTACATCATCCATAAACCATGTGTCAACAATACTACTAACAAGTGCCTCCAACCATGTACCAATTATGTACCAATCATGTATCAACTACTCATCAACTATGACTCGTCAATATGTACCAACATCATCAACTATACACCTCATGTATGTTCCAACTCATCAACAACTTGTCTCAACCATGTACCCAACATGTACCTCAACCAAAATCCCTCATCAATTTCATCATCCAAATCTGATTTGTAACTCTGTAATAGACTTGGTGTATATGATCACATACTTTCAAACATTTCATAACTTTAACAAAAAGAGACTAGCATTTTCATCAAACTTTACTTTAGTCTCACATGACTAGTTTTGGATTAGTCAACAACCCTAACTTGAAATAATCATAGCTATGTACATGTAATGAATACATATATGAAAGTAGTACAAAATGTTCTTCATTTTGTTTTATGAAATTCGTCCAGGTGTCACTACTTGGAACCTCTTAGAAAAGGAGTTATAGCAAAAATGACATACCTTGTTGAATTCTAGCTTATTCTAGAGATCAAACTTGTAGAGTGTGCCCCGCACAGAATATTTGTTGTATGGATATGAAAATTTTACACAAAATACTACTAAATTTACTCTAACCAACACATTTTTTCATACATAATTTTCATATGTTATGAATAATTTATGATTTTTTTACCTGAAACACATGTTTTAGACTAGTTTCAGGACTAGCCACAAACCCTATTTTCCACGGAGTGTAACTTAAACAATACAACGCCCCACAAACTAAAATTCGTACCACATATACGTGGATATGTTTTCTCAATGTCCTATCAATTTCATAGTCTAAATCATTCTAGAAAAAATGTTATTGCGGAAATGGTGAGATGACATGTAAATAACATACCTTAGAAAGCATCATCAAAATAATTTATCCTCCCTTGAATTTTGGCCTTCTTTACTTCACCTTCCCTCTGAAATTCATCTTAGATATCCTTTGGTTACCTCAGTCACCTGTAGATATTTAATATTCTCAAGTGTGATTAAAATGAGAGAGCCTTGCCTGTTATTTATACTTTGATGTAGCTTCCTCAAGGGGTTACCTTTTAACCATCCTAACCCACTTTCCTTATTTTAGGGTTAACCAACTTCTAACCACTTGTCCAAATATTAATTTATCCATTAAATTTATTATTTAAATAATTTATTTTGTATCCACTTTGACTTATAGTACACTCATCACTTCACTTTACCTCAAGGGTTTACCTTCTAACCATCTTAAACCACTTTCCTTATTTTAGGGCTAACCCATTTCTAACCACTTGTCAACTTAGTAATTTCTCCATTAACTTTATTATTTAAATAATTTATTTTGTATTCACTTTGAATTATAGTACACTCATCACTTCACTTTATTATTTACCTTCTAAAAATCTCTTAAACCACTTTGACTACTTTGACCTTTTGGGGCTTCTAGATGACTCGTGAGGGTTCTCCAATTTCGCATGGCCATAACTCTCTAATCATGAGGAGTTATGTGATGTTCCACATACCATTGGAAATTGCATGACATGTAATATCCATATAGAATAGTATTACCTATAAATATATCTAAACTCATACCATTATCCAACAAACAAACTTGGGTGCATTACCCAAACCTGGGTTCTCCAACTTCACATGGCCATAACTCTCTAACTGTGAGGACTTGTGTGACATTACACATACCACCAAACATGGAATGACATGTACTAACCATATAGAGTATTATTACCTTCAAATATATTAAAACACATACCATTATACATCAAACAAACTTGGGTCCATTACCCAAACCTTTGTGCTACCGGAATTCGCTACTAGACTTTCTCCAAGGGTTGACATCAATCACTAAGGGTTGAAATCAATATACAATATCACTCTCCAATGGTTGACATCAATGAAAACCAATAATCCATACCAACTTTCCATCATCCTAAGCCAATTGTCTGACAATCTCCCCCTTTGGCATTGATGACAACAACAACATTGATGGAAATACTTAGTCATGATAACATGCATGCTTATACTCCTCATCAATGTGTCTATGTCTCCCCCTTTGTAATCAATGGGAAAGAGTATATCCCTTTGGGGATTCTCCCCCTGAATTAACTCTCCTTGGGTTGCTCCCCCTGAATTAACTCTCTTTGGGTTGCTCCCCCTGTCTATATGCCTTTTTTCTCTCTCTCCAATCATTTCTATTCTACATCTGATAAATATCTCCCCCTTTGCCATCAATGGAAAAGGTATCTTTCCATCCAGGGATTCCCCCCCTAACTGAACTATGCTTGGGGATACTCCCCCTGACTAAACTCTTCCTGAAACTTATAACCTGACCAGAACTGTCATATTTATGGTGCTTCCTCATGTAAATATAAGACATATAAGATAAGGATTCAGAAGAAATCATTTTGGAGTAGAAATTACTTTGAGTCTCTGGCGAAGATACTCAAAGGCTTCTCATTGAAGCAGTTTTGTAAATATTTCTGCCACTTGTTCTTTTGTGCCCACATATTCAACTTTGTTGTTCTTCTCTGCAACATGTTCCCGTAGAAAGTGATACTTGATTGGAATATGCTTCGTCTTGGAGTGCATCACTGGTTTCTTTGAGATACTGATGGCGCTTATATTATCACAATAGATTGAAATGGGCTCATCATACTCAACTTGTATATCTGTCAGAGTTTGTTTCACCCATAGAACCTGTGTACAACATGTTGTTGTTGCAATGTACTCTGCCTCGGCTGTAGATAAAGATATTGATGATTGTTTCTTTCTTAGCCATGATACTAAACCCTCACCCAAGTAGAACGTTTCTCCACTGGTGCTTCATCAGTCATCAATGCAACCTACCCTATCTGCATCTATGTAGGAAATAAGTGATATATCCTTTCCTTTTTTATACCATAATCCAAACTCTTATGTCCCTTTGAGATATCTGAAAATCTTGTTCACTGCTAATACATATGATTCCTTTGGTGCTACTTGAAATCGTGCCACTTGTCCAACTTCCTGCATTAAATTTTGTCTAGATGTTGTCACATATAGTAGGCTACCAATCATTGACCTGTATTGCCTCTGATCTACATACTTTGAATCATCACCTTTGTTCAACTTGCAACCAGTTTGCATGGGAGTGATAACTGGTTTGCAATCTTCCATTCTGACCCTCTTTAGCATTTCTCTGATATACTTGGTTTGAGAAATAAAAATTCCTTGGTTGCTTTGGTGTATCTGAAGACCCAGAAAGAAGGATAGTTCTCCAAGTAATGATAGTTCTCCTTTGCAAATTTTTGGCTTAACTAGTCATTAGTACTTCCAAAACAATATCATCAACATAAATTTCAATTAATGAAATACTACCTTGAGTTACATTGATGTAGAGGTTGTTGTATTTTCTTCCTTTCCATAGTTCATAGGGAGTTTTTTCATTGTTGTTTCTGAGCATTACTATTTTTTGAATGTGAACTGTTGTATGCATTACATGTGTCCAAAAAATATCTTTCAATTTGGAATCCATTAGCATTGTTTGAGCCATTTTATGTGTAATTATCATCCATTATGATAATGTTCCTTTGTCTATGAACCATTGTCTAAACCAATATATGAATCCATGCTCTCGTCCACTGTCATATATCTGTCCAAACCTGGTAAGTATTCTTACGAATCCATCTCTGTCCATACTTTCCAAGACTTTACTTGCGCAACTGTCCATAATTCCGACCCACTTATCACTATACTATCATGAAGTCTTGATTAATCTATCAAACTGTACTTCTGCTAACTGACTGCTCTGAATTTGTCGTCTCAAACTCTGCAAGCTGCTCGAAGGATGGTTCTTTGTCTATCACATCTGTTGTTCCTGAGTCTGTACTTAAGGCTTTAAAGTACAGTGTCAAGGCATCCGAAAGTATACTAAAGATTTATAAAAAAGATTACGCTAACCTTCGGTATAGGAAACTAATCATGGTTTCTACGTTCTCGTTGTATAGCTTCCAACTGTTCCTGGGTAGTAATATCTTGTTCAATGGCTGCCCATGAACATTCCAGTTTTTCCCAGGTGTTAGCAGTTTTAAGGATTGTGTCGAAAAGATTTAAAGCAATATGTGTTTGATTAGATAGTCTGGGTTGAATATTAGGTTGAGTTGTTCCAGGGACGGTCATTGAGGAACAGTACCAGTAAGGAATGATTTAAAGATAGATTTCAAAGCTGTTTCAATTTAGTCGAAATAAAGAGAGATTTTTGCATGAAGAACAAAATAGAAATGCAAAACGAAGGCCCTTTCCCGTAACTGTATTATTTTAGTAAAAGATGTGGGGTGAGAGAAAAACATTTAGCTGTAGATAAAGTAAGTTTCCTGTCAATAGAAAACTCACGCATATACAGAAGAAGAAATTAGTATAGAAATAATTGACATAGTGTAAATAAATATATAATTCTGTAAATGCAAATTGGTCTTACACCCACTGATAGCTGGTGCAGAGGAAAGACAAGAAACAATTACAGAAAGATGAAATCCCTTCACTATAGTAGTGGTCGTACTAAAATATAGCGATACACATCAATTATGAAAAGTGGAATGAAATGAAACAAGAAACATAATGAAACAAACTTGTAACACAGTCGTGACGGAATCGAGAATCTTCAAATTTGCTAGAATTAACTTCTCGAATGCAAAAACTCTATTACAATCACTACCAAAAAGGTCCCCCTTTTCTTCTTCTTTTTGTGATATATTTATACCCATTTTCATATCCGTTTAGCTACTCAACAATTTCATAAATTCAGTTACAAACGAGAGGAGTGAAATCACTCCACCTCTCCTACTCTATTTTCAAAAAGTGTCAGGTGCTTACCTTTGTGTGATTCGGTGCATATGATACATTTGTCCACAAACTAGGATACAAGCTACGAAGGTTCCGCTTGATAGCTGGGAGGAGTGAAATCACTCCATCTCTTCTACTCTATTTTCAAGAGGTGCCAGGTGCTTGTCTTTGCGTGGATTCGGTGCATATGATACAATTTTCCACAAACTGGGATACAAGCTGTGAAGGCTCCACTTGACAGCTGGCCTCAGCAAAATAACACTCTCGGGCCAACTGTGGAATTTTATCACCTATTTGTGCATCAATGATGTCAAGAGCACTGAGTTGTGCGCTCGGTTGAATCAAATGTTTATCAACTTGAGCCATGTCTACCCTGTCCATCTTAGAGATATCCGTCGAATATCTTTCATTCTTCTCCTTTAGATCGAGGGATATCTGATCTACATTCATTTGCCTTAGCGTCTCTGAGTCACCTCCATTCTCCATTTCTAGCAGCTTGCCATCTATGGCATTGAAGGCTTCTTCTAATGAATTGGTTACTTTTTGAGCCTGTTCCTTGCTTAAGGTAATATTATGTTCCCAATCCTTTAACAAAATATTACCTCTTGTTTGTTCAGCGATGGTGAGTCCTGGAGAATCTGTCGAAAATCTGTTGTTGGTAGCTATCACCGCCTCTTGGAAAGCAACCCGAGCAGCCTCTGCGTTCCTTTCTTTGACAATCAGATTTTCTAAAATACAATGCATTAACACATAATATTCTCAGATCACCCCCACTTTGTCTAACAAACTTTGTTCTACAAAATAGATCCTGCCCCTGATATCAATCGCTCGGGATTTAAACCCCTCGACATCGATCATTTTTCTTTCAGCAACCTCTAACTGAGCCTGCAACCCTGTGATCATACTCCTCTGCTGACTTGCCTGTATCCGACCATCTCGGATCACTGAATTCGCTTGTTCCAACTTGGTTTTGAGGAATTCAATTTCCTTTTGATCAGCCAATCGGGCTAGTTCTGATTCTCCACTCGCCTGACTCTTAGCGCTTTCTGCGGCCGAAGCTACTCAGGCTTCGAGTGTCTTGATCAGGCGATTCTTTCTTTTGAGCTGATTTTTCAACATCCCGACCGAGAATTGATTTGCCGACGCATACGCTCCTAGCGTCCTTGCGATCTCTGTGGTGAATTCCTCACTCTTTTTATTCTTTCCATTTATCATCACTTTGAATTTTTTAGCTGTTGATCCTTCATCCTGGTAGAAATCCCTTTTCACAACTGCTTTCCTCTTTTTGTCAAAGAAGAACTCATTTGGGAGAAGCTCTTCCTCTCTGATAGGCATTAGCTCCTCACCGAAAATCCATCCCTCTTCTATATTCCCTTGCGTTGACTGCAAGGGGGTGACAGAAGTAATGGGTTCTCTGATCTGTTTCACTGCCTTTCCTGGTGTGACGACTGAGTCCTGCTTCTTCGGAGGATCAGAGATCTTCATCTCGGTTTCGGGATTCTGGGTTTCTGGTGGGTCTATGTTATTAACTTCCATCTCTGGACTATGTTCCTTGGATGGATCCTTGGTCTCTTCCTCTGCTTCGGGATTCTTCCCAGACCCCCCTTCCTGGTGTTTTTCAGGGTTAGGAATTTTCTCTTCGGAACCTTCAGCATCCTTCCCTTTTTCCTCGAAAATACCCAAACCTCCCAACACAGTGGGAAGGCTTCTTCATCTATGCTCTTGGAATTTCAAAATAGAGGTCATGTCTTCGGGTGCTAAATATCGGATTCGAACTAGAACTTCCCCATAAGACCTCGCCCCTCGGAAAATATCATCCGAGGGTGAACAATCGTGTTCAAACTTCTTCAGCCCACAATTTGCCAAATGGTTACTTACAATTCTCTGAGGATCATGCTTTTTATACTCAATAGAGACCAAACTCAGGTCTTCCAGAGCTGCAGCCTCAGCTTTAGCATGCTCGAAATCCAATAACGAATAAGAATTTATCCGAACAGGGAAAAACGACCATACCTTTTTCGAAGATGCTTTGAGCTCTTTACTTACTCCGTCGATCACTGTTTGTCAGGAAATCTCGCAACATGACAGCTTGTCGGGGATGAACAGTGGTAACGTAAGCGGGGGAACAGTAGCTCCGAACACCCTGAAATAGGAAACCTCTGCTTCTACGTACCAATCAGCTATACCGCTCAGATTTTCCACAATTCTTTCGGAGATACGAGGTGGCGAACAACCAAAAATGGCGATGTGGAAAGGCACCATCACCCAGTTGAAAACTTAATAAATAAATTTGTTTGCTTTATTTTCCCACAGTTTGTCGTGATACTCATGCATCGGCTTTTCTTGGGCTGGACTCCAAGCCCAGTTCATCAAAGGGAATGGAGTCATAGAACATATCACGTCCATGATATATGCAGACATGAAAAAAGAGGATGGTCTTCCGCTTTCTTTCTTCTCTCGGTATTCGATGACCCGGTTGAACAGACTGTCCGAGAGTATTTTTGCCCAATTAAATGAGCAACCTTCTGCTACCCGAAATATGAGAGGTACCCACACAATGTAGAAATGTGTTGTATCCTCCTTTCCAAAGAGTCAACATGTCATCATCGCCACATGCATATACTGTGGCTCCAACGAAGCAAATGAATATACACCTTAGTCATTCGCTCTGAATTTTGTGGAGCGCAAAACCCAATCCTTTATCAAACCTGGCATGGTTTTGTCATATTCTGTGCACTCCTTTTTGAATTCCTCTAGGAATTCAGCATCATATGTGTATTCAGAAGTTGCTGGGAGCTTGTATATGCTTTGGATATGCTCTGGTCTAAAAGTTCCGACTGTGGTCCGTTGGTCACTTATGATAGTTCTGGTGGGTAGGTCTATGTGATCCAATGCCCATTGGATCATGTCGTAGTATGGGAGAAATCATGGTCTGGTTCCAACCAGGTGCATTCCCGACTGAACAACTATCTTGTATTTAGTGTTTAGGTCGTCTTTTTCGTTATCATTGTCATCGGAGTCTGAGTAATTCACCAACTCAGATTGAAGAATATCTGAAACAAACGACCAGCTGGGTACTGAGCCGCCAGTTTGAGGTGAAGTATCAGAGACATTGTCGGAACCCTGCACTGCGATCTCAACCTTTGCCTTCGCAGCTTTCCGTGGAGCCATGGATGAAGCTTGTTTTTTCGCTCTTCTATGATAGACCTGTGTATACATGCAGAAATTAGTTCACTCATAGAAAGGTGAGCTCTGTGCACTTATGAGAAATGTTTTAAATAAAATGAAACTCCTGTATATATTTGAAAATTTTGTACTATTCGAAATAAGTCTGTCAAATTGCAATTAGAAACAAATTTATTGCGTAAATCCGATCTTATTTATTCATGGATTTACCCTAATTCTTCATTAATGTCATCAATGTTCGGCGGCTTGACAGGTCGTCGGGGTATGGAGAGCAAGTAGCTACCTCGTGAAATGTGCAAACCTCGATGCGCGGGACGGGACGCATCTCGTTTTATTTTAAAATTTCAAATCTTAGCAACTTAAATAATTTTCCCGTTGTTCGCTGCATCGTGAATTTCCTTTTAACATTTTGACTCTTCAACTCGCGAGACTGGGAGGGCCGATTTGGATTCAATTAATAGTAATCATGATTTGGAGAGTGTTAAGTACCTATACCAGATTTGCAAATATACTTCAGAAATAACCAAGAATAAACCATAAACCATTCACCATATCATGAACACAAGAAATAGAGAAAACCCTTGAGGTAGGGTAACACCATATATTAATCCTTATGGAAGGATAAAACTCCTCAAGAAATCCTT
>ML800919.1:136696-147361 GCA_009831015.1 Picea engelmannii | reverse complement strand
TCTACCGTTAGATCTGCGACCTTATAATGAACGGTCCAGATTTACAATGAAATTACAATATACTTTTATAAGGCAATTTTTGCTTCGGGGGCTTCGCCCCCGAACCCCCGCTGGGGGCTCGCTTGCCCCCAGACCCCCCAGCCGAGGGGATGGACCCCTCGGACCCCGCAGAGGGGGTACCCCCCCTCTGCACTCCCCCGTGTGGAAGAGTGTACGTACTTCTAGGGTGTAAATACTTCATGGGGTATAAACACGGCTGAAAGAAAGGACCTCTAAATCAGAAAGATAATCAGGCTCCACAACCAACATAACCCTAACACTAGAGATTCATACTCACATACGTTATTAATGTGTTCAATGTTCTATTGTATCCTATAAGAGAAAGGGATAATGAATTGGTTATCAGGTACCACAAAAATTACTCCAGCCCCAGATCCAAGATAAGATGAGGCACCGTAAAAAAATATTTTCCAAACCCCCATGCTATATACATCCTGTTCTATTTGTTCTTTTTATTTTTTATTTCCTGTACAACTTTCTTATATACATGCATCAACATTATCATCTATATATAATATACAATTACCTAAATCCTGATCAATGATATATACAGGATAATTATTTGGGCTGAGAGGGTCACTAACCATAAATGCTAACCTGGTTTCCATGTACAATCGCGTGAATTGTCCTCCAAAAACTGGAATTGTTGCATACGTTATATCAAGTTGAAGGGAACCTCCAAGTTCACCACCCCAGGACCGGGACAAGATCATGCCATATTTTGGGGGTATATCTACAACAACTACATCCATTAGAATGCTTTTTGCAAGTACCTGTGCAAGGTTTACAACTAAGTCCTTTATCATGATTATACACTTGACTTTCCTCGAATCAAATGAATATAAATCTCCATAAGGCTTGGTGATTTCAAGGCCAATTCTATCCATGATTTCTTTAGGCATCACATTGTGAGAGGCCCCAGAATCTAACATGCAGTTATGGAGCAAATGGTCGAAAATAGTCAAAGTGATGTAGAAAGCGGCAACAATGTCTCTGGCACCTTCGAAGTGTGGGCCGAAAATTATGTTAGGCTTATCATATTCTAAGTTTATAACATTGGCTTGACTTTCATTTTTCCGAAAAACTAATCATTTTAGCAATTTGTTTTTGGTATATCGGGTTTTTGGCCAGTTCAACAAGGGGAATAGGGATTTTGATCTTATTGATTTCATTCTCTATATTAAAGCTTCCAATGGTTTTTTTGATTTCCATGGTTTGAGTCTTCATCCCTTTCTTTTCATCTTTCCTTGGTTGAGGGACCTTTGTTTCAGTAACATGGGTGTCTATTTTCTGCGTGCTTAAGGGTGGCGTTTCCATTGTCTTTTTTTTAATAGACTGTATGTTAGCTGTCTTAGTCCCTTCATTCTATTTTCCAGTGATTTTTGAAACTTCTTCGTCAGTTTCAACCTTCGGCAGTATATTTTTAACTGGAGCGGTTGTGGAAACCATGTTTCTAGGTCTTAGGTTACACTTCGGGTGAAGCTCGGCCATTATACCATCCACTATTCCCTGATAGGTCAAATCTTCTGAAACACTATGGTTCTTGTTACTCTTAGTCCTATACTCTATAGTCAGAGACTTTTCATAATCATGTCTTGTTACATAAGGTTGTAAGCAATCATCGCCAAGATTGTTCATATCCTCTTCTAACTCCTCGAAACCCTCCACGTCTTGACCTCCTATAAATTTTTTTCTTTTAAAAGGGGTTTGGATTTTTTGATCTTCATTCTTAATTTTTTTTTGGTGTTTTTGAGGATTAGGGTTCTTCCTGAACTCCTTTCTAGGGTAATTCTCATTCTTAGCTTGATCTAGCTCCATTCTCGATATTTTTTTTTACATTTCTTTGATGATTCTAGCCATATCATCCATTTTGTCTTCTGAAGATCTTCCTGATCCAGAGGGTCCTCCTTGCTCCCTGTATCTCCTGATTTCTTTGTTTCTAGTCTCGAATTTGGTTTTCAGCTTCCCCGATGCCATCATGTTAGATTCAATTTTCAAGGCATCATCTTGCATCTTGGTGAGATCTGTTGATCTTCTCTTCCTTAATAATAGGGCGAAGTCGGGGTCAAAAGCTCTAGTGAAAGTCACTTTCACTGTAGGTTGTGAGGGTTTGACCTCAGATGGGATCTTATTGTACAATTTATTGAATCGTTGGGTAAACTCAAGAACTGATTCGGAGTTTTTCTTTCGAAGAACTCCAAATTCGGTTAGATAATAAAGATGGTCTTTTTGCTCACCCCACTGTCTGATAAAATCATTTTCAAGTTCATCGTACAATGGTATAGATCCTACTCCTAAGCCTCGAAACCAGGTTATTACTTTCCCTTCAAAGGTTTGAACCAAGAATCTGGAGTAAACATCTTCATGTTCCAATCCAAGAATGTCAGCGAATTAATCGAAAATATTTATGTGTTCAGTTGTCATTAAATCGCCCTCTCCCGTGAACTTGGGCAGGTTTTTCATGTAATTTTCTGGTAAATCATGGAGAGGGACTAGTAGAACCATAGGGACATATCTTGTAGCAACCTTTGCAAATATTCGAAGAGGTGGTGCTTGGCTACCTGCTCCTCCTCCTGGACCACTTGTGGTAGCACCTCCTGCCCCACCTGCTCCAGCTACAACCATTGTGGCTTTAGTGGTAAAAGTTTGAGGGTTATAAGGAATGGTTTCAAGAAATCAATTATCGACGAGGAGGAAACTTGAGAAAGAGGAGCTTGGGGAATGTGTACTAGTCCCTTCAGAACCACAAGGTGAGAATATAGGAGAATCAACAGAAGTTGAGTTGAGATATATAGGATAATTTTTTGAGTTTTGAGAGGTGGGAAATCAAACCTCGAGAAGAGAAGGAGAATCGGTCACAACAGGAAGTGAGGCATATCTTCATTTTCTATTGGTGTGGGGAACGACTAAGAAAAATTTGGTCTTAAAAACAGGCAAAACCAAATCTGGTTCAAGGGATGTAACTTTATCAGTGCAGTATTTCCTGTAAGGGGGTGGAATACTTGATTCATCATGTTGATCTTCAGATTCAGACTGTGTAAATTTAGGTTGATAATTTTTATTTGTTGATGAGACAATCTGTTGGAAGTATCTTCTTGATTTTAGAAATTTTTATGGGTCAGAAAAAAGGTGAAATCTGCTTATCATCTGGATTCTTCCTAGTGTTCTTCTAGTTAAGAGCTAGTTTAAACAACGTGGAGTTTCCAAGTGAAATATAAAGGTAGCCTTAGAAGGTTTTCAAACTTTGTTCACTATCAAAGAAGGAAAGTGTCAATGTCGTTCTTCCCAGGGAAAAAGCTTCATTTCTCCGTCCCCAACAACGGCACCAAAAAGATGTTGTTCCTGAGTTTATACTTTAAGGCTCTAAAGTATACCATCAAGGCATCTGAAAATATAGAGGAAGTTGAGGACAGAAAAATCAATGACTAAAAGGTGAGGACTATAATTGGTTTCTCAACTGTCTCTGTCGAAATTCCCAGTTTTCCTGAATGCTGATATCTCTCTCAATTGTTGCCCATGAACGTTCTAACTCAACCCAGTTATTTGTTGTTTGTAAGATAGTGTTAAATAAATTTAGAGTGATGTTGGTTTGATCCAAAAAACTGAGTTCGATGTTAGGTTGCCTTGAAATTGGTACTGTCATTAAGGGTGAAGGTAAATAAGATACAATTCTATGTTTTCTTTTTAGGCTTCGTTATCTCTATTTCACAATGTAAAGAGAATGATTTTAAAACACGAATTAATAGGATGACTAAATTGTAGGTCATTTCTTGTATCTGAGTTAAAATTAGAGGAAAAGAAACATGCATGATATGAGGAAAAACATAAAGCTATTAACAAGGTGAGGCCTCAATTTAAGAGGAATATCACATTGTAATAGAAGTCTATGAAACAAGAAAAATATTAATGAAGCATATGATATTGGAATCTAAACATTTACAGGTCTTGTATATGTTGATAACCGATACAGAGGAAAAACTGTAAATGGTTTAAATAACAAGAATAATAATTTCCACAGTGGAGGGTGTACTAAATTGTAGCCAAGCATTCATCAATTAGATATATGAAAGAAAGATGAAATGATGGGGAAACACATAACTCAGACGTGAAAAAATCTAGAATCTTCAATCTACATTTCTATTAATTTAGAGTCTCTTCAAAATTCTTCGTCAAAATGCCTTTTTAGAGAAAGAAAAAAGCCTTATTTCAATCTTTTCTCCTTGTATTTATACAAGGTCATCAATACTTGATGGTTAGAAATCTCCTACATTTTAGGAGAAAAATATTTACAAAACTGCAACCTTAACCATTGCATGATTAACTTTTGTTTGTCTATCATTTCAATAGTATAAGCTTTCAAATGATAGTTCATTGTTTAGTTGAAGTCTCTCCCTCCTTTGATGCTATACAGTCAATACATTTCTCCAGAAAATGAAAAAAAAATCTAGGAGGTGTCGAAAGCTCCTTAGTCTCAAACAAATAAAACTTTCTTTGTACCTTTGGAAACTGGTCTTCAAAACATTTATCGGAAAACCTTATCACTTGCAACTTTAAATTGGGTTGTACCAGCCATCTGTCTATTAGGTTGGCGTCGATTTCATTCAACTGTGAAATTTCCGCCTGAATCTCCTTCAAGCCCTCTTTGCAGTTCAAATACTATTTCACAATGTTTGTCTGCCCCAGTGGCTCAAAGAAATGATTTCTTTCAATACCTAACATTTTCTTATCTAAAGAATCAAAGTTTCCCTCATAGTTGTCTTTGATTTCTTTAACTATCTTCTTGTTTTTTACTATGTTTGTTTCCCATACCTTGAGCATGATGTCTCATCTTATCTGTTCTGTGACATAAAGCTTTAGATTTTTCAACATCTCCCTATTTCATGAACATGCAACTGCTTTCTGGAAGGTATTCCTTGCTACTTTAGCCTCCTTTTCCAGTAAAATAATGTTATCAAGGGATTTTCTTACCTCCTGAAAGTAATTCTGGATGATCTCTATTTTGGAGATCATTTTTTGTTGCTCGACTTCTATCTTTGTATGTGCATCTAACGAGAGGGTCTACAAAACCTTTAAGTCTACAACCCGTCCTTCTATCAAATTTAACTTAGCCTGTAATTGTTTTATGAGCTCCTTTTGTTGAGTAGCCCGCACCTGACTTGCTTGTATCCTTTGGTTCACTTCGTCCAGGCTTGATTTGAGTGATTGAATTTCTTTCCTTTCAACAACTCTAGCCTGCTCCAATCTTTTATTCACCTCTTCTCTAATGTTTTTCTCGACATTCTTTAAATGGTCTTGCAATTTAGCTATTATGTGGTTACTCTTCTTTATCCTTTTTCTCATGTTTTCCACAGTAAAAAGGTTTGATGTTCCCATGGCTCCCATGGAGCCTACTACCTTTGTAGTGAAATCCTTCTCTTCCAAATTATGGACATTTACCAAGGCCCTATGCTTCTTCACCATACCCCCCTCCCTCATATACATCTCTTATTTTAGGACAACCTTCCTCTTTTTGATGAAAAAATGATCAGAAGGAGGGATCTCATCTCTGGGGATAGGGGTGAGATCACTAACATATATGGCTCCCCTCTGTGGGAGTCCAAAAGTGGACTGTAAAGGGGTTAAGGAAGTTATGGGACTTCCTAGCTCTGTAGATCTTGTCTCTCCTATGGCCTTAGGTATATTGACATCAACTGCAGGTGATGAAGGGGGAGTGGACTTACTGGAATTGTGAGGTGTCCCAGGCCTCTTCTCTACTTTTGTCTCTGGATTTTCTGTCTGTAAGGCCTCTTCATTTTGTGAAGACCTTTCAGTCTCCTATGGAAATTATTCAGGATTGAATTTATCTTGTGCTTCTTGTCCTAATCATGGAGGAGTATCTTCTTGTTCCTGAGGATGAGTGATTTCTTATCCTTGCAGTACTTTGGGTAGACCACTCCATCTATGCTTCTGGATGACAATGTCTGTACCCTCTCTAACACCTCCTCATAGGTCCTAGTCCCTTTGAACATGGAATCACAAGGGGACTTCCCGTGTTCATAAGCCTTCATATTACAATGGGCCATGTGTTTTCCCACTAACTGGTAAGGTTCATGCTTCCTGTGTTTGAGGTCTACCAACTTGACCTCCTCCAGCACTGTGGCTTCAACTTTGGAATGACCCAAGTTGAGAAGTGAAAATTTTCCAATCTGAACAGGAAAAACTAGCCAAGACTTATTTTGAGCCATCTTTAGTTCCATCCCAATTACACCTACTACTATTTGATGAGCTACCTCCCTGCACACCAGTCTGTCAGGGAGGAATTTTGGGAGCACAAGTGGAGGGATTGAACATTCAAAAACTCTGATGTAGGAGAAATTCTCCTCTATAAACAAGTCAACAATTTCCTTGAGGCTTCCTATGACCAACTCTGAAATGCGGGGAGTTGTATAGTCATACAACATATGATGTAGTGGTATTACCACAAAATGACATATTTCATAGAATAAGTCCTGGGCATTTTCTTCCCAAAGTTTAGAATGATATTCATGAATAGGTTCTGGGTAAGTCGGATTCCAACTCTAGTTCATCAAATGGAAAGGAGTTGAGAAGAATATAGCATCCATGATGTATGCAGACATATAAAAGGCTACTGGTCAGCCTTTTGATCTTGTAGTTTGATATTCCATGACCTCCTTCACTATTTTATCGGATAAAATATTATCCCAATTGAAGTTGTAACCTTATGTTGCCTCGTGCAAAAGAGGTACCCATTCTGCAGGGAAATGGGTAGGAATTTTCTTCTCGAAAATTCTACATAACAACATCGCCACATAGACCATATACTCATTTAAAGAGGTTGTGGCATAAACATCATGGGTTTCGGCCCTGAATTTTGCTTTGTTTCTCCACCAGTCTTTGATTATGCCAGGATACGTTTTGTCTGACTCAAAACATTCTTTCTTTTGAAACTCACTCACGAAATCTTTATTATAAATATACTTGGGACTGGGAGATAGTTTATACATTACTTGTATATGTTTCAGTCTGAAAGAGCCAATGACGACCCCTTGGTTTTCCAGAATGATTATTGTTTGCACGTCTGTTCACTCTAAGGCCCAACTGATCATGTCGTTATAAGTCATAAGTCACGGTCATGTAGCTACTTTGTGAAGGTCAAACTCTGTTGTGTCTCGGAGTTTGTTGTCGGCATCATGAGGGAAATTCTTAATTTCATAATCCATAGTTTCAAAAATCTGCCTCCAGGATTTTATGGAATTGATGGCATGCAATACCGTATCAGACACAACGTCTCCATCTGGACTCGAGCTTTCTGCAACTTCCTCTCTTTTCTTGGTGGCCTTCTTAGGTGCCATGGTATTTGCACCAAACCAGAAACTTGTTTACAGAGAAAATGTGTATAAAACTGGATAAATGTGACTTGCTACAGATGCAAAGGATAAGAATGAAGTTCAAAACACAGGACTTTTATCAACCCTTAATTTGTATTATGACGAGCATACTGATACAGGCGATGAAAAATTAATGCTTTAATGGAAAGATATGCCTGGAGATACGCTTTCGCATCAAAAATATATATATATATATATTCATTTACCCGTTATTAATATTGTCGTATATCAGTGATTTCAAAACTGGAATTCTAAAAATCGCTACCTTCCTCAATTCCCAAAATGCGAAAAGAATCTTAGTTATCACTAATCATTTTTTGAAAACAACTTAACCTTAATCTTAGACTTTTTTAAAGAAAACACAATTTTTTCATTTCAAAACTTTGGGGATCCTGTTGTCAAGAGATATGTCATAAGAAAACCCCATATCGCGAAATTGCGATGGGATTAGTGAGGCGCTAATCATTCGTATTAAAGCTTTAATTAATCAAGATTAGTGAATAATTATTTTTTACTTTTACTTTTCGGAAAATCGAGGATTGAGAGTTCAAAGGATGAGAGTTTGAAAATGCTTTAGTAGAAAGAAATCTGAATCGTGAAAGATTAAGGGAAAGATGATTGTGTTTAGGAGTTTAATTAATTACAGATTAAAGAGTGCTTTGTGGAAAGCGACAGAAAATGTAACATTTATTTCTTCCCCCCTTTTTATTTTTTTTAATATGTTAAACGGTCTCGAGATTTCGGCACCGGGAAATTGGGATGGTTGAAGATCATACCTCGAGAAAAACCTAATCTCGAAACCTGAAAAGGAATGGAATACTCTGACTCCTTTTCTTGGACTAAGGGCAGCTCCATGACTTAGGAAAAGATGAAGTTTTAGTTTTAAAGGGTAGAAAAATTAAACTTTGTGTCAACATCTTCTATGATAATAAGGATTCCATTCTTGATAGAAGGATGAAACATAGCCTTTGAATTCAACCTGAATTTGTTTGCATCCCTGGTATAATTTCTTTTAGGGTATTTAGATACAGGCTCCTTATGTTTTCTCTTTTTCTTACCCTTTTCAACCCTTTTCCAGTAGATTGTTTCTTATGTTTAGTTGGACTTTGGACTGGGATTGTAGTGTAATCTTCATGTTAATCAAGTTCCTCTTTGATGTCTGGATCAACTTGAACATCAATCCCTTTATCTATTTTAATTTTTTTACCTCGACCTATAGTGATATTCTTGTTAAGTTTACCCATAGGCAAATATCCAATTTCTTTTTTTGTCTGTAACTTCCTCTTACCAGCACGAGTTATCCTCGCTGCAGGGGAGTTTTCTTTCACCATAATATCAGTGTCTTGAGAGTCATTTTTAACTTTTCTAGGTTTCTTCTCCTTAAAGTTTTTGGACTTAGTTTCATGTGGTTTAGGTTTTAGTGACTGAATTAACCAATCCCAAGACCTTTGAACTTCATTTAAAGAAAATATTACCAAATTTTTAATCATCCCTTGATGAAAAAGACTATTATTTTTTGTTGGAGGATGTGTATGAATCCTCTTAGACATCTTAGATATTATTTTCAATAATAAATAACCTAGATTAAGAGAATAGTCACCATTCACATGGATTAACAGTCTAATGTGATAAAGGTCAACTAGAGAAAAATGGCCTTCACAGGTAATGTACCTGTGAATGATCAACAGGGTTGTATGCCATTCTTTTCTCACCCAGCTATGTGGGATGCCTTGGCTCCAATTGGGGTTTTTCTTTTCTGGAACCAAAAACTGATTAACAAACTCCATTACCAAATTTTATTTCTTCCACCATCTTTACTCGTATACTAGTAAATTGCTTGCTTTTGCTATGGAATTCTCTGTCACGTGCATGAGGAGTTTACCAACCACAGTTTTGAAACCATCGAAATTCTTTGCAAATATATTGGAAATATTCTGGTCATGACCCTAAAATGTTGCGAAGAAGACGAACTAGCCTGCATATTTAAACTTATGTGTCATCTGAGGAAAATATTTATGTAATTATGTCCCTTCTAGCTCCAACCTGGTTATCTCCCCACTATTTTTGGGTACGATGACACTGATACAATTTTGTGGAAGGGTTCTTAGAATGTATCGGGTTCAATCACCTTCTTTCGAGGACTTTTGAAGTTCTAGAATTATTCATTCACCTGCATAACATGCATGGAGTAATAGACATACTAAAAATAGGAGGATTATGACTTCATACATAAGGAATAATAATCGGGCATTGTGATTTGGTATCAAGGTAGCGAGTCCAACCCGATCCCTCAAATTAGTTGTCATCATGAGAATTACGACCTGATATAGATCATACATAGATATGTTGATCCTCTGGAAATGATTTTGGGCATTAAAACACAATCTCGGGAATGTGGCACATGGATAATTATCATTACTCATGGCACTACAATAATAACACTATTCTTGTAGCGCCCTTTCCACTTTGACAAATTTTAAAATTCAAACGACAGAAAGGACAAGTGATGTGATAGAAATCCTTTTATATCATATCCTAACTTTTAAAAAATTAAAAACATTTAAAATGTGCATAAAAGAATGAAGACATGCTTTCAAACCAAGAAGGGGAAAAAACAAAGTTTAACAAAAATCATGAAAATGGGTAGAACATGGATTAAGTACACCCAATCAGTCAAAAACAAGGTTAAGGACTAACAATAGCCATAAGAAAATACAATGTGTATATTTTTCATAGTATACATAAGGAAGACAGATGGAACTAGTGAGAGTTCCCATGTAGTCTTCATAGTACTCATATAGTAGTGATATACTCCATCGCAACTTGGGAGGGATAGAATAAAATAGTAATGCCCCTTAGGCCCAAGGTATTCAATCCAACCTTATCAATGGTACGATTATACAATATGTGAATATATGTGATAATATCGATCATGGTAGAAACCATCCAATTACCGATCATTGAATTATATCATTAATGGATGTGAAGGGACCCACCAATAATGAAAATGGACCCCAAGGTACCTAGTACAAACTAGCAAGTGCGAATAGAGTAGATGATGTTTAACACTAGTAGAATCATTCGATCAAGATATAGATGACAATTTGATATAATCTACCTTGATCAAGAAAATAAAGATCTACCAATACTTGCAAATAAATAATAATAATTCACAGACATTGGAGGGTAAAACCTATATATATATATATATATATAT
>ML800919.1:120153-133096 GCA_009831015.1 Picea engelmannii | reverse complement strand
GACTACGCCCTCCATGGGCTCATCAGTCCTAGATATCATAGCAATGTAAATCATATCTCATCATTAAAGTTATCAAACATATGCATGAAATCCCTAACATATCATCTAAGAGCTCAAATACATTACACAGATCTACTATACAAAGCTAAGGAAACCAACAGGACAACCTCTTGGGCTAATACCCACAAGAGATAGAAAGTTTCCTCAAAGGATTATTCAAGCCATGTGTAATGAGGTGATATGGTTTTTTAGGGATATCCAGTCATAGTAAGACCAAGGGCTGGTGTTGTCTTTGGGTGCCTTTGTAGGAGGCGAGTTGTACCCATCATAGATGCATTTTTTCCAAGCCCTTTTATTGCCTTATCTTTCTTTTATAGCTTTTTACTACAAGGTCTGACCAGAGGACACTACCTTGGATTGGTGGCCAGAGCTGACAACATTACCCACTAGTATCTTCGCAGAAATGAGAAGGTTGGATCGTGATGAGACCCCCTTTCCTTTGGCCATGCAACCAAAGGTCACTGCCCTGGTTTGGTGACCAGATAGCGGCAATGTCATACTGCTAAATACCTATGAACATAATGGGTTGGATCGTGATGAGACCTCCCATCCTCTTGGTTAGGGCTTGCATTTATTTATTTTATCATTTTTCTTAGGGTCCCTTAGTTTCTTATCGATAGGCTTTTTATTGCCTTCTCGGGGATCCCCTGGGCGAAAGAATCTCTAGGTTTTATTTCCTATGGATTTTATCTTTTACCAGTTGCTTTTACCCCCTGGGCCTTTAGCCCCTTCTTCCCACAAGACAAAATGTACCCTGAGAGGTCATCCTAATGGCTAGACTAGGGGAATGGGATGGATGAGTGGGGTATAAGATGTAAAAGTGATAAGATGGTGGGAGCGGACGATGGCTCTGCAAATCCCCATTGGTGGCTAACCAAAACCCATGAATACCAGCTTGCTAAGTTTCCCCATCAATCACCCCAACAATGGTCAAGTGGATTAGTGTAAGATCCAAGCAGTCATCTGAAATGAAAGGAGCCTAATGCATATATAATAAGGTTATAACAATCAAATATGACACATACCATGATACCTTGGACCAATTACCTCATGGAGCAAGAGCCCTCTCCGATGCAAGCCCAGGCCGGTGGTGATGGAAGCTGCTACCCGCTGACAGGACAAGTCTGGCGGAGAAGAAGAGAGATGGGCCCTCCAGGGCCATGCTCAAGTCACTCCTGCTCTTGGTAATCCATGTCTAGGACCATGTGGGCCTCGAGACATGATCTCCTAGTTATCCCTAGATATCGGGGATAACAATGTTAGTCTGAACGTTATCGTTAAGTCTGATGCCAAGAAGCTTTGTAAAGGAACAAAAAAACACCGCATAGATTTGGGTTTCAAGAACAAGAAAGCAAGTCACCTAATCTCTAGGAAACTAAGGAACCAAAACGATACTCATATGAGCTCGATCGATCTGATCGAGATCGATGAGGGATCAGACCCCAAGATAGATGATTTTCTAGTTCGTGAATATCCAGAATTTCAGGATTCTAGGAGGGAAGTTATTGTTCCTACTGAACCTTATGATTTCATGACAAATTTTCCACCATGCCTTAAAGGTAAAGAAGGGCTCTCCGGTATTAAGAAATATTTGAAGCAAACAGTCAGTAAGACTAATGCACCCTTGGTTGATTATGACCTTCATCGATCCACCATCTCCCCTGTACAAAGTGATGGTAGTTTCCATTGGGTCGAGAATTATTACACCGACATTCCTCTCTTACATACTCGAATTAAAACTCTTACTGCTCATAATGATTTGTTGAAGCAAGAAAACCTTGATCTCAAGGTGCATGCAGAGAGGAAGACTAAACATATCAAGACATCCGGAAACATAGTCATCAATAATACGACCAGTGTCAAGGAAATAATAAACTTTGAACTGTCTGACCCCTCTTTAGTTAACTTTTAATGGTAAAAAAATCTTATTTTCCGTTCATTTTTATTTATGTTATCTAATTCAAAATAAGTAGATTTGAAGTTTGATTTCATTTATTGAAATTAAGACTAGCTACAGAATATTTGATTATGTAGCCAAGTCTCTTTTAATAAAAAATTAGTTATTAGTAATTGGTTTTGTTTTTCTCAGGAAATGGGAGATTATGTTGTTGATTATTTGGAGGAAATGTTTTTAATCATACGCCCAAATGATTAGTAGTTTTCCTTCTTTGTGTTTTATAAGAACTTTGATTTAATGTTTGAATAAACCAACTCTGTTATGAGTGGTTTCCAATCCACTATTTTTGTAATATTACTTGATTTTGGGAGATCCATCTCTATCCTGTGAGATATGAGTATGTGGATCCCATGTTACTTTAAATACTGTTCACTTTGTTAGTGAAATACATCTTTGCTTGAAACAGATTATGGACATGTAACTCTCAGAACTAAATGGACAAGTTGTTCACATTTTGGCTTTAAACAAGTGTGACATTGTTCCATTTATGTTTTTCCTTTTATATTATGGGATATTAATATGTTACATAGCTTTAGCCTCCGTAGAATATAATGTTTCATTTTATTCAGTGCATTAAAGTTTGTCTATAATTTGTTGTTTCATATGTATTATATCTATGATCATTATTTCACTTTGATATCAGTGATTTATACTTGATGTTGATTCAATCTATCATATGAATGCTTCACATTAAAATTTATTTTACTGTAAACATTCATCATCACATGGTCACTAGATCTATATGTTTATTTTTCTGTTCTTCTATCCTTTCCCCCGAAGATGCTCTTGAGTTTACTCAAGAGATGTTAGCATAAGCTTGTTTCAGGTTTCTCTCATAGGCAAGATAACTAGAAGTTTGGATTGCACAGGGATATAGGCACAGTATGAGATTAATTTCAGGTTAGTGTTATTCGCATTCAATTTCCGTTATTAGTGTATTAGTGAAATGAGACAGTTTAAAATGGTTGTGAATATTATTATGTTCTTGTTTCAGATTATGTTTTATTAGTATCTACCGAGTTTTTAGATTTTAAATTATTAAACAAAAAATATAAAAATATGTGCTTTCTTTATCTACTTCGTAGACAATTACAAAAACATTGATTTCACAAGGAATCCTCCAAAACTTGCAATCTGTAAATATCTTGTTTATAATCACATGTTCATATTAATGTTTTTGTTTAGCATTTGTAAATAACCAGATTCATACACATAGTATTGTAGTTGTAACTTTATAATAGTTTATTTATTTTCTTTGTCTTAGGACCTTAGTTGGCTAATGGAGCCATTAAACCCATCAGGATAGATCACAGCAAACGGCTTGGGTTAATTAGACAAACCCAGACTAGATCTATCCTTCCAATTGACGGTGTGTCATTTACACCCATCAACAAATGGAGCTAGAAGGAGGGCCTGAATTCAATTGATGGAACGTGGAGGTTGCAAGACTCCTCCCCCACACACTTGCTCCCCTATTGTAATGCGTAGTCACTCAGAAAACAATGTTAGATTCGAAACAGCAACTACCTCAAACGATAATCCTGAGATTCCCATTGAACGAGTGAGACCGGTTCCTCAAGGCTTCGACGTCCATGAAATTGTTCATCAGTCACTCATAAGAATGCCTAGTGATTTAGCTCGTATAAGACAACTTGGTAGGCCACTTAATAAACCCCTTGAATTCTCAGATATCCAAGAAAAACTTCAAGGCACTGGTTTTCTCCAAAACCCGTTAGGTGAAAATACTACCAATCCTACTGAAATGCCCATCCTTGGAGTCAAGGGATTTGGTATTCCACCTTCCCCACCTGATTCATCTCCATCATCTTCAGGAGGAGAGTCTTCATACAAAGGTAGTTCCTCATCAGAACCATCTCTGCCTTCTACACCACCACCTCCCATGGAAAATCAAAACAATCCTACCAGACCTTGGCTCGATCAAGATGTCGTGGTTGTACTCAGACCCCAGCATCCACTACCGAAACATCCAGAAATATGGCTGCCTAAATTTGATCCAGACTCAAAGAAGTTTGTTGAGGATCATATCAAAAAGTTTATGTTGGCCATTAGACTCTGGAGTGTCGAACATGAGGATGTAGTATGTTGATTATTCCCTTATACTTTTGAGGGAAATGCCTCCATATGGTACTTCGCTCAACAACCCCAAACCATTGTCTCTTGGGACAAATTTGAAAATTGTTTCTTGGAAAAATTTGGATATGATAAATTTCTGGAAGTTTTAATTATGGAACTTTCCAGCTTAAATATGAATCCTAAGGAAAAAGTGAAAGATTTTAACCAAATATTTCTTACTTTAAAAAATAAAATCCCTGCAAAATCAATGCCCGCTGAAAGTTTAATCGTTGCATATTATGCTAGAGCCTTGCACAATAATATATCCATATGGATCAAAAGGTCTAAAAATAACACTTTTCTTGAAGCCTTTGAGGAGGCAAGCTAGATTGAAAAAGATATTTTGAGCATGAAAGATAATCTTAGTAGTGAAGTTGAAACAACTACATCTTCTAAAAAGAAAATAGAGATCCTTACTAGGCCTCCTCAAACTAAAAATCAACCGGAAAATTTGGACTTAGAAAGCTTGTAGAAAGCTTTCCAAAAACTATATAATTAGGTCATTGACTTGAAGAGATTAGTCGAGGAGGCATCAACAAGTAAAGGAAGTTTTAAACCCCTTTTCAGAAAACATTTTCCTCCCAACCGGCCAAACCTGAACACTGAAGGTCTAAATTTCAAAAGTCTACAGTACACTTTGCAAACCATTTTAGAAGCACATGATAATTCTGCCTCTGCCCCTCCCAAAAATTTTGAAGACGTAGTTGAGGAAGAAGAACCTGAAGAAGAGGAATCGTCTCCCAATTTCTTTGGTCACTTCTCAGACAACATCTTCCAAGCAAATTTTGAAACTGCTCACCCCTACAACACAAGAAGCAAAACACAAAACAAACCCTCTTCTGAAGTCAGTAAAAATGTGTTTCCAAAACAATCAAAGCAGGATGAAATTAAACAGATCTTAGCATCTCCAGTTTTAGAATACGATTTGATTAAGTATCTAAAAAAACTAAGAGCTAATATTTATGTTTTCGAGCTGCTGAAATTTCCCTTTATTTTGCAGAAAATGCTTCAAAATGTCGTTGAAAACAGTAAAAACAACGATCCTATCAGCAAGAAATCAGCAAAAATTGATTCAAACACAGCTAGAAAAATCCCAACTAAAATGACATCTGAACTTCCAGATAAAAGGGATTTAGCAGGAAAACCTATAGCAAATGTAAATAAAACTATTTTAGGGACGACAACTAAAAATCAACATAATTTTGTTGTTAACGCTAGAAAAAATATCCCTCCTTTTTTGTTAACCTTTGAAATTTTTAATAGGAATGTACATAATTGCATGGTCGATTCCGATGCATAATTAAACATGATGCCTCTATCTGTTTGTCAAAAAATTAATGTAGAAGTTAAACTTTCTGATCTCAAAATCATTCATCTTGATTGAACAAACGTGAAGGTAATTGGTGAGCTTAAGAATGTTTTGGTTAGATTATCTTCCAATCCTAAGGTTCATCAAATAATTGACATTATCATTGTAGATATCCCTGAAGTTTATGGTTTTTTTTTAAGCAGGGACTGATCCAAACAGCTGCATGGTTACTTTTCCACAGATTGGTCTCATTTGTGGCTTCCTGAAAATGGACATCCCAACAAAATCAAGATAAACAAAGAATGTTATCTAAAGAATATTGTGACAGATCTAAATGATCCTAATGAACCTTTCATCACATCTACAAAATAATTTTAAACATAGGGAATGAATACCTTATTTGGTAATTTCATGACCGAAATTTCTTCTATTACTAATCCTGGGCAGCAATCTGAAATTATGACTTATACTCAGACATCAGCTCTGTCGAGTATGCAAGTAGTATTGAGGAAGCCCAAATCTGGTCTTTGTACTTTGATGGATCCAAATCCAAAGAAGGAGCAGGCGCAGGTTGTGTACTCGTCGATCCTGCACGCAATAAGACTTTTATTGTCTGTCGGCTAGAGTTTGAGTGCACTAATAACACTGTCGAATAAGAAGCACTTCTACAAGGGCTTAAGAAAGCTGTAGATATGGACGTGCAAAATTTGATGTTATTTGGTGATTCGGAAATTGTGGTTAAGAAGGTAAGAAACGTCATACATTGCTTATCACCACATCTGAAAAGATACCAAACTGAGGTATGGGGTTTGATGCAAAAATTTTCAGCATTTAACATAAATTCCATTCCTAGATTAAGTAATTTGGAAGCTGATTTATTGGCCAATGTTACTTCTAAAATATTACCCGCTAAAGGTCTTTCCCCTAATTCTTTTTCAATTGAAATATTGTTCAGGCCGTCGATCCCGGATAACATCACAAATTGGAGAGTATTCGATGATGATCAGCAAATTATCAAATTCCTGCATATGGAAGATACTTTTCAAGGTGTGGTCATTGATGAAGGCACTCACGATGAAATTCTCTAAAATTTCACAGTAATATTAGATCCTAGATCTCCTAAATCGACATTTGATCTGGAGAACTCTATCCCTAGATATGTTGTAAGACTAGAAAATTTTTATGACATGCATGATAAATTTAGAGGGACGGTTAATTTTAAAATGAACATTTCTTCTTTGATTTATGAGACGGTTAATTTAGGAACAAAGGAAAATCCTCAAAACATAAATTTGGGAACAGGATGCTCCAAGCAAGAACGATATGCTTTCATAAAAAATTTTAAATAATTTAAAGACATTTTTGCTTGGATGTATGATGACTTGAAAACATTCGACCCTAATATCATACAACATATCATCCCCATGAAACCCCAGACACAGCCTTTTCAACAAAAATTGAGGAAGATGAACCCTAAATTGGAACCCACTGTTAAAAAAGAACTAAATAAATTACTAACTGCAAAGATAATTTTCCTAGTAAGGCACACGCAATGGGTGTCTAATCTAGTCCCTGTAAGGAAGAAAAGTGGTGAAATTCGACTCTGTGTCAATTTTCGGAACCTTAATCGAGCATTTGATAAAGACAATTACCCTGTTCCTCCAATGGAACAAATTCTCCAGCAGGTGTTTGGTTCCGAAAGACTATCTTTTCTAGATGGATTTTCGGGATACAACCAGGTCCTCATGTCTCCCTCAGATCATCTTAAAACCACCTTTCACACCCCATGGGGCACTTATGCCTACAGAAAAATGCCTTTTGGACTGATAAACATCGGTGCCACTTTCCAGAGAGCAATGGATATTTCTTTCTGTGGCCTCATAAAAATTTCGGTTGTGGTCTATCTTGATGACGTCACTGTCTTCTCTAAAAACAAGAAATATCACTTGTCTCATCTCAGGGCTATCCTGGAATGATGTCGCAAGTTCGGTATATCTGTCAACCCTAAGAAATCGATATTTGCACTGGAACAAAGTAAATTGATTGGGTTTATAATGTCTAAGGATGGAATGATTATTGACCCTGAAAGAACCCAAGCTATTGCTAAACTTCCCCTCCTTCTTCCAGAAAATCCATGCAGTCCTTCTAGGGCAAGATTAATTTCGTCAGAAGATTTGTCCCAAGTTTCTTGGAAATGGTAAGACCATTACAGAATTTAATTAAAAAGGATGTTTTGTACCATTGAGAACCATAAGAAATTCATGCTTTTGACTCCATTATAAAAGCAATAATATAGCCTCCTTCCTTGATGAGTCCCAATTTTTCTCAGGATTTCACTCTTTACACCTTTGCTTCTGATCGACGTTATGTTGCAGTGTTAACACATAAAAAAACTAAAAGCAATGAGATACCCATTGCCTCCATGAGCTTAGCTTTCAAAGGAGTAGAGCTTAATTACTCAGCAGTATATCAATAGGCATATGTTGTTTTTAAATAAGTGAAACACTTCCGATCATACCTGCTGAAATCCAGAACTAAGGTTATTGTTCCATACCCAGCTATAAGAAACATGTTAGTAAAAAAAGAACTAAGTGATAAAATGGAAAAATAGATGACATTATTACGAGAATATGACCTTGAAATAACCCCTGCACAAATTGTTAGAGGTCAAGGCATGTGTAAACTAGTGGTTGATTCAATTAAAGAACAGGAAATTCAAATCAACACCTTAACTAAAAATCAACATAACGAAAAACAAATCAGTTGTGCACAAGTTATTGCCAATTCCTGGTATGAGAACATTAAATTTTATTTGACACATGGATCTGCTCCCCGTAATCTTGATCCTAAAATTACAAGATCACTTAGACTAAAATATCCATCTTTCCATTTAATCAATTGATCAAAATCTGGACCAGGGGGCAAAAATTTGCTCAATTTTCAAAGTGCTCGGAATGCGACAAAAATAGTTCCATTGTGTCCATCCCGTCTTCCCGATTTCGACGGTATATTTACTTTCTCAAACAGAGTCCGTATGGAGAAGTTGTCGCGATCTGTTCGCCGAGCCAAACAGGCAAAAATTTGATGCTGACTGTACCTATCTGTACAGTCCGTACAAGACATGTGGCAGGTCCGTACAGTTCCATACAAGACATGTGGCAGCTCCAAGGTGTGACATGTGTCATGCATTTTTGTACTTTTCAGCATACGGTTTGGCCAATCCTGAGGTGACACGTGTCACCACTGGAAGGGTGACACGTGGCACATGATGACGTCAACATCCTGCGTGTCGAATGACGTCAGCAGCACGTGTGGCGATGATGTGGCATGCATTTAATGGTTGGTTGCTAGCAAATTGGATTGTGACATGTGTCAGATTTTGGGCAAATGGTATGAGGACACGTGACCCAATCGAAGGGTGCCACATGTCCCCCTCATTTTGGTTCATTTGGTTTGTTTATCAAAATTGAGTGGAGCCAACTGGATTCGAACCAGTGACCTCTATATCCGCCCAAGTTTTCGTGCACCTCCGCTAACCATTATGCTGACTTTGTTCTTTGTTTGATATTGCAACGAACATATATTTAAAGTCGCGTATTGTTTGTATGGAAAGGGGGGTCGGGCCGGGGCTTAGCCCCGACCCGTGGTTCCACCGTTTATTCCATATGGCCACCGTATTAAACGTGCACGGGAGTATTTTTATGTGTTTAAAAGTTTAGCCCGTGGTTCTTTGCAATATAGTATATGACCATGTGTTATGTATATTGTAATCCGACTGTTGGCACGGGTTTTGGCCTGTGATTTAGTTTTATAACCGTGTTATATTATGTTACGCGCAGGGTTAAATATATCCGTGAGTTTTATTATAGAACCGGTGTATAATATGTAAACGGTTATGCATGTGGGTTTTTTTAATATGGTTTGAACGGTTTGGCATATGGTTATATGCCATTACATGTGACCAACCAGTAGCGCGGAGGTTACACGGTTCAATAATGATTTAACCGCTTTTGTCCAGCGTGAGGTCCTATGGACCCATGTGCCCACGAGTTTGACGGTTGGGGGCTGGAGGTGCCCTAACCGTCCTACATTTTGCACGGTTATTTGGAACCGCTTGGTGCTGGGTTTAAACGCACGTTTTGGAGCGTGTTCCAGGTTCATGCACACAAAGGTGCGTTTTGTAGAGCTAGTTCCAGCAAAGCTTGAAGGAGGAAAATGGAGGAGGCCTAACTTATTCATCGTTTGGTCGATTGAGGTGCCGTAAAAGCCCAGCTAGGGGTTTTTGGATGTGCTAGATCCACTGGTTCTATTTTCAAGGCCATTTGAAGACTTCTTCTGCAATTTTTTCACCATTGAAGTTCCAGGAAGCTCCAGGGAGCTTGAAGCCCTATTTGATGGAGGACATGGTTTTGTGAGCCTATGTTTGTTTTCTGTGAATGAATAATCATTTTTGGCTAATTGATATGCTCTGAACACATTGGGAAAGGTTTTAAAGGCTTTTGAGGACTTTTACAGGTGTTTTTTCCAAAGAGAAGCTCAGGGAAGCTTATGGCCACATGTAGAAGAGGTCATGCCCGGATGAGCCATGATCCGTTTTCAGAGTTTTATTAGTCGTTTTTGGGGTTTTTATGTGTTATGATCTCAATGGTATAGTTTGTTTTTCCATTGGAGTTGAGCAGCATCTTGTAAAATAACTTTTGAATAATTAATCCTAGAGAGCCAAGTCCATTATGGAGGCTCAAGGAGATGTAGCCCGGAGGGGGGTGAACTCCTTTATCATGTTGTTCTTGTTGTGCGTTTGCTAGTTTATTTGCTGAAAGTATTGTTGTTGTGTATTTATTTGAAGTACATATTTAACCATTTAAAAGAACATTTGCTCACACATAAGCATTTACAAAAAGTTACAAGAACTTAACACATAAGTTTATATTGCATATTTATACACATGAAGCAAGGTCCTGTAAAGTTTATTTTAATGAAGTAGGGGTGCTTGCATAGCATAACAAGGAAGCCTTCTATTTTCAGATCATCAATGATGTCTTATTTCGAAATAAATTTGATGGTGTTCTTATGCGTTGTTTGGAAAAGGAAGAGTCAGAAAGAGTGTTATCTAAACTCCATGCAGGTGAATCCGGTGGTCATTTTGGTGGAGATACCACTGCTAACAAAGTGCTAAGAGATGGATACTATTGTCCAAATTTGTTTAAAGATGCCCATGCGTTGTGTTGCAAATGCATAATCTGCCAAAAGGCTGCAGGACCGGTGAAAAAGGCAGTATTCCCTTTGCAACTTGTTACTGTAGATTCACTTTTTCATCAATGGGGCCTTGACATCATAGGACCAATTTATCCTTCTTCTTCACATCCACACAAGTATATTATTACAGCAACAGATTATATCACCAGATGGTCCGAAGTTGCACCCTTGAAAGTGGTGAACACGAATCAGGTAGTATATTTCCTCAACTCTCATATCATCACTCGATTCGGCATTCCCAAATGTCTGGTCTTTGATAACGCCTATTACTTTTCATCCCTTGATATCAACGTTTTTTCTTTGGAAAAAGGGATCAAACTTTAGTATTCTGCAAGCTACTATCCTCAAGGAAATGGCCTAGTAGAATCAATGAACAAAAATTTAATCAAGATCATTAAGAGGACAGTTTCATAAAATCATAAGAACTAGCACAATGCACTTTGGGCTGATAGGGTAACCCTGAAAACCTATAATGATCCCAAGCCATTATGCAAGGATCATCATGGTTTTGGTGTCTTTTTAAAACTTTTCTGAGTGAGGTATTTCATCAAACACTTTGTAGTCCTACATGTTTAGATGTGTTTACTTGCTGAATGGCCTCTTGATTTTGGACTTCAGGTTTACTAATGTGATATATATATGTGTGTTGTAGCAATAAACAAAAGATATAACCATGGAACATACCTCAACCATATGAAATATGACAGACAAGCCAAAACATCTCAAATCTGCTTTTATTCATAAGATGGAAGAACCTGCTACAATGGAGATGTCGATTTGGAATGCTTAATAGATGGCTATGAAAATAGACAATAGAGCTACTACAAAAAGATCCCGATAATACAAAATAAGCCTCCAAGGGCTAGATAAGAAATGAATACCAATGCCACGTCCTGCTGGATAGCTGGAGCTCCTCAACAATTCGGCCCTGGTGCCAAAGATGTCCAATCACCTCAAGAAAGATGCCAACAGTAGATCAGGTGATGGCAAGAACAACCCAGGTGCCTGAATCTCCAATATCCCTCTCAAACCCTGTAGATCTGAACTCCTCCACTGAATGGTGCGCCCCACTGGATGACTGAAACACTAATAATTTGGCCTCTCTCCTTGAGACCTCCAACAGCTCCACCAATCCACTAGAATGATATATCGGGGCACGAAAATGAATACCCAAGTGCTCAAATCATCAAAATACCTGCTAGATCCTTAGATCTAGCTACCCTCCAAATAATGGTGTGCCCTCCTCTTGGGAAATCATCCCACTGTCAATACAAATAAGCAGGCCACCGCAATGCCTCTGGAAACTACCAAGAATGATGTTAGGAGACATGCAAGGAAAACCCAATACCTAGAATTCCCTAAATCACTTCTCCTCAGCTAGGATGAATCATCCCTCAATGAATGGTGTGCCCCTTGTTATCGCACGGTTTGTAGGAAGGTTTTAGGTAGCTTGAGTCAAGGCTTAAAACCGACGTAACAGGATCTTCCCCACCCACTGTCACCTCGATGGGGGGCTCTTTCTATTTAGGATGGCTAGTCCAATGGAGACGTCCCTATGTAATCTGGGTTCTGAAGGGCTAAAGGTATAATGGATCAAAGTGATAGATTCCCTTTTACAGATTACTGCCAAGGATGAGATAGTCAAAGGAAATGTTCCACTGATGAGGCACCTTCTTGCGAGACAAGACAAACAAAGCTAGAAAAGTGCTTGCAGTGGGTTAGTACTTCATAATATCAATGACTATCCTCAAATATACATATGAGCAATGATTAGATATAATTATTGACGAAGTCAATGATTATTAAACAAAGATAAATAGCTTATATCACTTCTTCAATAAGTAAACCAAGAGATAAGAGCATTCAATGTGCAAAATCAGATCTTTATTATATCACAATGCTACAAATATCAAATCTTCTCATAATAAATAATGTTGCTGCGTCACCTATATTGTTGCTGCTATAGATGTGACGTCAAGCATTAATTAATAGGTCAAATTGAAGACAATGAGTGGAATGTTTGCTTTAATAGGCTTACAGATGTAATTAATGACTCAAAGTCTATCAAATGAGGTGAGAAAAGTGACAACGTTGCAGGCCAAACAAGAGATCTAAAAGGTGTGACGTCACCTATAATGTTGCTACATGCAGTTTAGGGTTAGCTAGCCAAGAAGTGGACGTTTTAGCTAATTTAACCAATGAAAATTTATGAAACCTCTATGGCTATG
>ML800919.1:87931-98389 GCA_009831015.1 Picea engelmannii | reverse complement strand
CTTCCTTTTAACATTAGGGCCGACCTGACACTTTCTTATTTTGTAATTTTTTTCTTTAATTGTCTTCAGGGCCTACATGTACAATTCACTTTGTCATCTTCAAAAATTCATTTCTCCTCAACCATGAGGATCCACGTGACGTGACACATACCACCGGAAAGAGCATGATGTATACTATCCATTCATGGGTGTTGTATATTCATTTTCATTTTCCTTCATGTCCAAATAACTTCATCAATCTTCTGGTCCAAAACCCATGACTAGGGTTGACATCAATGACAACAACCAATCTTCCAACAACTAGTGCTATAAACGATTCACTCAGATCAACAGAAGAAATTTTTTGTTCAAAACAGTGTTCCTGATTTCTTTTTAAAATTACGAGAAGACGTTATTATCATTAATAAAACTCTTAACGTTGTCCCTATTTTTAAGGAAAACAACTCAATTATACATTCTTGTCCTCGAGATGATTTCTTAACAGAAATCTAAATTTTCAGATCATGATGAAGGTTGTCAAACGAGAAAATAAGTTGTAAAAGATCAATTTTAGTTTTCTAAATCTGATATTTTTTGCATCGCCCTGCTCTCTTGAAAATCATAAAGTTTATGTGAAAATGTAAACAAATTCTAGAGAGTTGAAAGAACCGCAAGGTGTGGGAAGTGTCTGTAAACCCACCAAGACATTGAACAGTTATGTTGGCAGCGGGTAAATGCATGCATGATGCCAAGGAAACTTCGTTGGGGTACTGAACAAGCTTGCTGGCAGGGAAGAAATGTCGAGTTTAAGAAAATTATCAAGTATGCCTTTTTGGAATTGATCGAAAATAAATATGTTCATTATCTTGAATGGATGACTTTTGGATAGGATAGAGGTGTTAGAGTGGGCTAAATGACATCCCTTCCGAGGCTATGGATGTTTGTTGGCAACAGTGGCCCTGTCAATAGTACTGGAGTCGGCTTCCTAAACATAGTCTTTCTTGTAATCTAGATTTGATACTGTTATCGCTCAGTTTGTAGTCTAGGTCAAGTAGCTGGAAGGTAGGGACCAAACTGGCGTAACAGGAGCTTCCCCACCCACTGTCACCTCGATGGGGGGCTCTTTCTATTCAAGGTGGCTAATCCCAAGGGAGACGTCCCTAGTAATCTAGGGTATTGAAAGGGAAAGGATCAAGAGATTAAGGCTCAAAAGGTCAAAGTAGGTTTTTCCCTTCACAGATTACTGCCAAGAAAGATATTCAAAAGAAAGTATTCCACGGAATAGGTACCTGTTTGTGAGACAAAACAACAATAAAGCTAAAATATACCACAGTGGTTAGTACTTCAATTGTCAATGACTATCAATATGAAATACACATGAGCATAAATAAAAGTAATTATTGATGAAGTCAATGATTGTAATAAAGGATATGGCTTATAATATTACTTCTTCAATAAATGCAAAATGATAATAGCATTCAATGTACAAAATCAATCCTTGGATTATCACAATGCAATAAATATGCTCACATATAATGTTGTTGCATCAAGACTACTAGGGGTGACGTTAGCTTTATTCTAGGTTAGTTTAGTCGGCAAAGAGGTGGACGTTTTGCAAAATAAGCCAATGAAAATACTCAACACTTCTATGTCTATCATTAGATGACCTAGCCGCAACTTTAATACCAAGCAAGATTTCAAAAGAGGCAAGACGTCATCATAAAATTAGGGTTAGTAAGTCGCTAGGGTTAGTTAGGGTTTCAAATTTTGGAAGTTTGAAAGGTTGTTTTAGCACAATTGACTCAACGTTCGAGTTCTAGACTAGTGCCTTAGGGTAAATGGAGTCAAGGAGCAAGGATAAAGTCTCAGGAGAATATAAATTTAAGGACAAGAGGATTAGGATTTCTAGTGCTGCAATGGCAGGGCCACAAAGTCAAAACCCTAAGGGGAGGAGGCTCATTCCGGTGTTTCTTAAGAAAGGCCTCATGCTCCTCCCTCTTTCCTTAAAACTCTTTGGCAAAAATGGCTAGCTTCAAAATATAAATCTAGGGATGAAAAGTGTTGTAGGGCCAAGGCTTTTCAAACCCTAAGAGTCAAACCCTAGGTGTAAAATCAATTAGGCCTAGGACGTCTTCTTTCTTCAATTTATATTTCAAAACTAACTCCGAAAAAGGGGAATTAGTGTAGCAATGGATAGGCTATATTCTCCTTAATCAAATGGCTAAGCAAGATTTCTATCATGGGGACATGAAGCAAGGACCTACTTGTGTGCTTGCTACCTAGGGTTTCAATGATTAAGAATAATAATAACAATGTAACCATAAATGTAATATATTTAACCTACAACCATTCAATCAAGAAGTTTTGCATGATAAATACACTTACAAATCAATGAAGAGCTTATCAAACCCTAGTTGTAAACCTTCCAAATGATAAAAAACACCATAAACATGCCAAATACGATCCTCCACAAGTGTAGCGCCTCAACTCCAAGAGCCAATACCAAGACAAAAGACTAAAAATTATCCTCTCACAAGAGAGTGAGTTGTGTTATTTTCAAAATGAGGCTCAACGTCCTCTATTTATATCATTCAAATGACCTTTAATTACAAAAATAGGTCATTAAAACAGCCGACAAGGCTGATTAACAATAGTTACATTAGTTTTCACATTAAATGTTAAAATGTCATAATTATGAACTAAAAGGGAGAGGTCAGGCCCCTCTGAGGGGGACGTTGGCCCTTTTTGGGCAAGATCGGCATCCAAAAGGCAAAACGTTGGCCCTTCTAGGGCTCTTGCAAGATGCCACATGTGCCAAATGATCCCAACACACTCCCACATGCTCCAGAAAACGTCCAGCCTACCTTGGGTGGCATCCTATCCATCAAAGCCATCATCTCATCTGCATTTGGTGATCCCCCTAGGTCGATCTCTGCCAAAGTGTCCTGGTAAGGCCATCCTTCTATCTTCTTCATGCAATGGCTCATCACGATGTTGTCTTGCCTCTGTCGTCCCAGCAACCATCTGATGGGCTCTTCAGCCCCATGGAGGTCCGAACTAATCATATCCCCATGTGTATCGGTCAACTGGTACCTGTCTGTCGGGTATGGTCCTGCACATCAAAGACTACGCCCTCCACGGGCTCATCAATCCTCGGGATCATAGCAATGAAAATCGTATCTCATCATTAAAGTTATCAAATACATTCATGAAATCCCTAACACTTCATCTAAGAGCTCAAAGATATTACACAGATCTACTATACAAAGTTGAAGAAACCGACAGAGCAACCTATTGGGCTAACATCCACAA
Organism: Picea engelmannii; assembly: GCA_009831015.1. Lineage (NCBI taxonomy): Eukaryota > Viridiplantae > Streptophyta > Pinopsida > Pinales > Pinaceae > Picea > Picea engelmannii. The sequence continues at coordinate 95,098 of ML800919.1, read as the reverse complement.
GATAAGGAAAGTTTCCTCAAAAGATCATTCAAGCCATGTTTTATGAGGTGATATGGTTTAGGGATGTCCAGTCACAGTAAGACCAAGGGTAGGTGTCGTCTGTGGGTGCCTTTGTAGGAGGCGAGTTGTACCCATCATGGATGCATTTTTTCCAAGCCCTTTATTGCCTTTATCTTTTTCATTTATTGCTTTTCTTTCCTTTTTTTTTACTTCAAGGTCTGACCAGAGGAAACTGACTTGGCTTGGTGACCAGAGCTGACAATGTTACCCACTGGTATCATCACAGAGATGATAAGGCTGGCTCGTGATGAGACCCCCTTTCCCTTGGCCATGCAACCAAAGGTCACTGCCCTGGCGTGGTGACCAGATGATGGAAATGCCATACTGTTGGATACCTATGAACATAATGGGTCAGCTCGTGATGAGACCTCCCATCCTCTTGGTTAGTTCTTGTTTTATTATTTTTCTTAGGGTCCCTTTAGTTTCTTATCGAGAGGCTTTTTATTGCCTTCTCGGGGATCCCATGGGCGAAGCATCTCTAGGTTTTATTTCCTATGGATTTTATCTTTTACCAGCTTCTTTTACCCCCTGGGCCTTTAGCCCCTTCTTCCCACAAGACAAAGTGTAACCCTCAAAGGTCATCCTAATGGTCAGACTAGGGGAATGGGATAGATGTGCGGGCTATAAGATGTAAAATGATAAAATGGTGGGAGCGGATGATGGCTCTGCAAATCCCCCTTGGTGGCTAACCAAAACACATGAATATAAACTTGCTAAGTCACCCCATCAATCACTCCGACAATGGTCAAGTGGATTAGTGTAAGATCCAAGCAGTCATCAGAAATGAAAGGAACCTAATGCATATATAAGAGGGTTATAATGATCAAATATGACACATACCATGATACCTTGGACCAATTACCTCATGGAGAAAGAGTCCTCTCCGATGCAAGTCCAATCCGGTGGTGATGGAAGTTGATGTTGCTGACAAGACAAATCTGGTGAAGAAGAAGAAGAAAGATGGGCCCTCCAGGGCCATGCTCAGGTCAATCCTGCTCTCGGTACTCCATGTCTAGGACTTGTGGGCCTCAAGACATGATCTCCCAATTATCCCTAGATATCGGGGATAACAGATACCATATTTCATTTCTGATAGAAACACATATGATGATAGACTGCATTATTTTCTGAGTTTTTATCAGGATGCTTGACCTGCTATCAATTATTTCTTAAAAAATCATTCTTTCTGATTCACTCTAACATGAACTTTTTGGTGATGCAGAGATAACTGCTTCGTCCAGTACGTCGCCATTTTTAGCATCCACACATGAATTTGATATTTAACATGATCATATGTCAATTACATTTTTTTGTAGCTGCCATCACCTCAATTTTGTAAACATTTTTTAGAATTTCAAAGTGATTGTTGTATTAAAATCTTTCCTTATTAATTTTTTGCGGTTTCCATTTTCGTTTGTTTTATTTTAATTCATGACTGCAAGCATGAATTAAACATAAAACATAACTTGGTGTTATAAATTTTTTTATGCCTTAGAAATATATTTTTGTAATTGAAATTTAAATCTTATTAAATGGTTGTTGGATCCATTTTTATGTTAATATGATTATTATTGTTTCAATGGTTTGATAGTTCATTATCAAATTGCTTTGGTACATGAAAAAATTTGGTTAATTATTTGGTATTATGTCATGAGCTTGATGGTCACATCAATGTCCATGCAAATGGGTACAAACCTGTTGTACTCTCATTCTCACCTCACCTGGCTGGCTCCAAGCATTAATGAAGGTATTCATTACCTACATAGGGTTTTGATAATCTATAGTTTTGGCACTCATCACAAGAGATGGTAAGGATTACAACGAACCTTCTGGTTTTCTCTCCCACTATCCGAGTTATGATAACACATAGGTTTGGTTATTTTTCGTGTTCCCACTCTCCATTCGGACTTGTTTCTCTTGCTCACGCGATTCAAACCTAAAAATATTCCAAGTAATCATCGTTGCATTCTAGTTACAGTGGTCATGGTGCCCATTGTTCTCATAGATCCGAATGGATTTCAGGCCTTACTATCCCATGACAATGCCATCAATGACTTAAAGAGTCATGGTTGGGATGCATTTCTCGAGAAATTCTAGGGTTATGATCTTCAGGTGGCAAAAGAATTCACCCAAAACTTTGATGATTTCAGAGTTAAGATAGGAGGCATCCAGTTAGATTTGACCGAGGAATCCATGAGCAAATCAATAGGGCTCCTCTCAAAGGGAGAGAAATGGTTCAAGAACGCCCAAATAGAACAAGTCTCGTGGAGTCTGTTCATGACATCTCGTAAAACCACTTACTGCATTAAAGGTATTCCTATCGCCCTATTAAAACCTAGATGGTGTATTTTGTTGTTGATTCTGAAACAATTCGTTACATGCGAGGGTAGATACGGATTGTTTTTTCTCTACCATATTCATTTTCTCATGAATTTCATAGGTTTTGATTTAGATATGCCTTTTTACTTATTGATGAGTCTCTATAAGATGTCGAAACGATACAAGCGACAAAGTGTCGACTCAAGCCTGTTCCATCATGGGTTGGTTAAAATCTTGTTGATGCATCATTTGTCAACCATAGGTGACAATTGGGAGGTATTATTAATGAGGAATGGTTTTTTCAAGGCTGATCCTACAACAAACCCTCTTTTGACAGTAAACCCTAACTTAGAAAAGCCAATGGTTAAATGTCAGTTCAGTAATTCAATTAATGGACCAGAGTTTACTGACAAAAACCCTTTAGACGAAGGGACATCATGTAATTCCCCACCTGCAAGAGATTGATGAATTGAAGGTAAATGACCCTCTTGTGCTTGTGAATGATGCTAGTTTGAACGTTATCATTAAGTTTGATGCCAATAAGCTTTGTAAAGGAACAAAACAACACTGCATAGATTTGGGTTTCAAGAACAAGAAAGTAGGTCACCTAATCTCTAGGAAACTAAGGAAATGAAATGATACTCATCTAATCTCGATCAATCTGATCTAGATCGATGACGTTTCAGACCCCGAGATAAAGGATTTTCTAGTTCATGAAGATCCATAATTTCAGGATTCCATGAGGGAAGTTATTGTTCCTACTGAACCTTGTGATTTCGTGACAAATTTTCCACCATGCCTTAAAGGTAAAGAAGGGTTCTCTAGTATTAGGCAAGATCTGAAGAAAACATCTGGTAAGACTGATGCACCCTTGGTTGATTGTGCCCTTCATCGATCCGCCATCACCCCTGTTCAATGTGATGGTTGTTTCCATTGGGTCGAGCGTTATTACACCGACATTCCTCTCTTATAGGCCCGAATTAAAACTCTTACTGCTTAGTATGATTTGTTGAAGCAAGAAAACCTTGATATCAAGGCGCATGCAGAGAGGAAGACTAAACATATCAAGACATCCAAAAACATAGTCATCAAGAATGAGACCAGTGTCAAGGAAATAATAAACTATAAACTGTCTGACCCCTCTTGAGTTAACTTTTCATTTTTGTTATCTAATTCGAAATAAGTAGATTTAAAGTTTGATTTCATTTATTAAAATTAATACTAGCTACAAAATCTTCGATTATGTAGCCAAGTCTCTTTTAATAAAAAATTAGTTATTAGTAAAAAAAACATTAATTTATCAAATTGGTTTTGTTTTTCTCAGGAAATGGGAGATTATATTGTTGATTATTTGGAGGAAATGTTTTTAATCATACACCCAAATGATTATTAGTTTTCCTTCTTTGTGTTCTATAAAAACTTTGATTTAATGTTTGAATAAACCAACTCTGTTATGAGTGGTTTCCAATCCACCATTTTTGTAATATTACTTGATTTTGGGAGATCCATATCTATGTTGTGAGATATGAGTATGTGGATCCCAGGTTACTTTAAATACTATTCACTTTGTTAGTGAAAGACATATTTGCTTGAAACAGGTTATGGACATGTAACTCTCAGAACTGAATGGACAAGTTGTTCACATTTCATCTTTAGACTAGCGTGACATTGTTCCATTTATGTTTTGCCTTTTATATTATGGGATATTAATTTGTTACATAGATTTAGCCTCTGTAGCACATAATGTTTCATTTTATTCAGCGCATTAACATTTGTCTATAATTTGTTGTTTCATATGTATTATATCTATGATCGTTATTTCACTTTGATATCGGTGATTTATACTTGATGTTGATTTGATCTATCATATGAATGCTTCACATTAAAATTTCTTTTATTGTAAACATTCATCATCACATGGTCACTAGATCTATATGTTTATTTTTCAGTTCTTATATCCTTGCCCTCGAAGACACTCTTGAGTTTACTCAGGAGATGTTAGCATAAGCTTGTTTCAGGTTTCTCTCACATGCAAGATAACTAGAAGTTTGGATTGCACAGGGATATAGGCACAGTATGATATTAATCTCAACTTAGTGTTACTTGCATTCAATTTCCATTATTAGTTTATTAGTGAAATGAGATAGTTTAAAATGGTTGTGACTATTATTATATTCTTGTTTCAGATTATGTTTTATTAGTATCTTTTGAGTTTTTAGATTTTAAATAATTAAATAGAAAATATAAAAATATGTGCTTTCTTTATCTACTTCGTAGACAATTACAAAAAGATTGATTTCGCAAGGCATCCTCCAAAACTTGCAATCTGTAAATATCTTGTTTATAATCACATGTTCATATTCATGTTTCTGTTTAGCATTTGTAAATAACTAGATTCGTACACATAGTATTGTATTTGTAACTTTAGAATAGTTTATTTCTTTTCTTTTTCTTAGGACCTTAGTTGGCTGATGGAGCCATTAAACTCATTAAGATAGATCACACCAAACGTCTTGGGTTAATTAGACAACCCCGGAACTGATCTATCCTTCTATTTGATGGTGTGTCATTTACTCCCGTCAACACAACACTACAATGTTTCCTTGAGAATGTTGAGGTACCTTCTAGCTCCAAGCTCCTAATACTTCCTTAACCCTCTCTCTCTAATGTGACTATATCAACAATGTAATCTGAAGTCTATAGCAAGAGTCTCTCGCTAGCTATTTCGGTATCGTAAGGCTATCATCAATTGAGCTTCTTTACTGATTTATTTTCCACTCTTTTATAGAATGATGGAGGAGGTTTTAGAGATAGGTTCAAAGCTTGGAATTTGATGAAAAATAGGTCATAAACAAGTTCCAAGACCTATGATAGATTATATATATCCTATCCCAAGATGATCTCCTCACAACTCCTAAAATCTAGAAGGTTCTAGGGTCATTTGCTTGTTTCATGAAGGTAACAAGAAATCTATCGCACCTTGCAAAAGAGAAAAAAGAAACCAATCACTCTTATTTCCAAGAAAAGAGTGATCATGTTAAAAACAATGAAGTTTGTAAGAATGGAATGTAATTATGAAAAAATGACATCAATAGGTCCCCTATGAGGCCTAGTGTGACAAATAGAGTTATAACAGATGCCCCCTAATGTATGAGGTTAGAAGAGGAACAAATGGTCAAAATACATTACGAAAGTACATGGAAATGGAGTGACATAAGGAAGGATCTCATAGATCAAAGAACCAATAAGTACCTACAAATAGTTTTCAACTGACACAGACCCTCGACCCTCAGGTCGAGATCCGCACAGGATCATTCTTCCTTCACCTCGAGCCGAAGCAGCTCCCTCAGATCCCTATTGGAACCTCAAATTACATAATCCACAGGTCCTCCATGAAAACCTACCCTGCGCAACATAACACCAGGCACGAGCCTTACGTCTTCATGCGACCACAACCGGGCCTTAGTGCAAGCGCCTCTCGCAACTCGCGAGTTCGTGAGTCAATGACCCTCGACTCCTCTTCTCCAAGCCTCTAATACCCAAGATACGATATGGGTATGGCTCCCTCCTCACTAGCGCCTCTACAAGTGACTGTCACCTAGGGCCTAACTCTAGCACGCCTCACAACTCGCAACTTCGCAAGTTGGAGTGTTGAGCCCTCGTGCTCCTCCTTTACGAGTCCCCGATAAGAGATAGTCAACAATGGGTTGACTCCTCCCCAGGTGACATGTGTCCACCACCTGTCACCCGCTTCCACCTTTCTTTGGGCACTAGTTGTTACGCCACTTGTCAACCACATGGTCAACACCTAATGGATTTTCCACATGTTCACATGAGCCCTCGGCGCTCAGCACTTTGCGACTTCTGCAGTCGAAAATAAATTCTTTCAACCCCCAATACGCGATACCCCACGAAGGTTTTGATCCAATGGTTATCATGTGGCTTGGATCCAATGGTCTGGATCTCCTTCCTAGCTCCTCACAACTTGGGAAGAAACCAAGAATTTGGTATGCCCTCCAAACTCACGAACCCTGAATTCACGAAATGATCCAATGACGTGGGTTGAAACGAGATCAACGACTCTTATTGACCACGATCAATAGTTTACGTTGATTCTTGATACTTGGGTGGTGAGTTCATCCAACTCCTAACCACCTTACAGCTCCACTAGATCCTACGGTCCTCGCGACTTCGTCAAGCTCTCCACGGAGAATTATGACTGCTCGATTCACTCCTCAATGACTTCTGCCCAATGACTGAGTGTTCTCCCTCCTGAACTTAATTTCTATGTGACAATTTCGATCTCCCTCTCCCTTTGAACACTTCAAAGGCATTATCTCTCCTAAGCGTTCACTTGCAAACTCAAGCCTTCCAAAAGGGTTCCTGCCCGCACTCCTTGCGACAAAATTTCAAATAACCTTTGGTTATTTGAGTCTTCGACCTTGTGCAATATTTGCAACAGTAGTCCTTCAACTTTCCCCTTGGTCGATAAGTTCTAAACCCTCAACTAGCCTGCGCACACCTTGCACAGCTCTGTACTTCACCTGGACTTCTGCGGGTATGAGAACAATGATATCTCTCCTGAGCTTTTGTAGATAAAACTCAGATCCTGTTGATGGGCGAAACTGACCGTCCGTCAACTGGGAGAGTGGAACCGGTCCGGGGTTGTCTAAATAACCCAAGCCGTTTGGTATGAACCACCCTGACGAGTTTAACGGCTCCGTTGGCCGCTCTAAGGTCTCGTAAGGAAACCAAAGAGAAAGTGATCTGAGCTAAATAATCTAAACT
>ML800919.1:60028-79406 GCA_009831015.1 Picea engelmannii | reverse complement strand
TATTTTGTAGACGTATAGTAGTTAGTAATTTGTAGTTAGATTAGTTTGTTAGTTTTAGTTTGTTTTATTAGTTTCTAGTTTCCTTAGTTTAGATTATTTAGCTCAGATCACTTTCTCTTTGGTTTCCTTACGAGACCTTAGAGAGGCCAACGGAGCCGTTAAACTCATCAGGGTGGTCCATACCAAACGGATTGGGTTATTTAGACAACCCCGGACCGGTTCCACTCTTCCAGTTGACGGATGGACTGTTTCGCCCGTCAACAGACCCTCATCGACGCAGACCTTTCGGACGTTCACTGCACTCCTTGCAGGAATTCTCAAGGAGAGAAACAATTGAAACTCATTCTTCTCCTCTCTCAGACTTCATACATTCAACATGAAATCATACACACAATACAACATTGAGATAAATGCATAACAGAGAAACAAAACAACTGTAACCATACCATTTAACTAATATAAATAGTAAGCATCATAACACCATGAAATTTGAGTCAAAGTCTCATATATTAAATCAAATGGTCCTGTACATGGGTTCTTCTCTACAGCTCTCCAGCTTATGAATTCTTAATGATAATAATGTTCTTTTTCTTTTTTTTTACAATGATACAAGGGTGAGGGTGTCTATATCCGTTTTCCCTCCTATGCTTCTAAACTGTCTAATCTAACATTCATATCTACCTACTTTACATTAACAGACTTAAATGCCTATTACATCTGCAAATGAGAATAATTTCTCTAGATCTGTTCATATCTCCAAGACATAAATGTAAGTACGCTTCTCCTAGCTATTACATTAATGCTTCAGTTTTCAAAATTCAAAATGTTTTCATAAAAACGTGCCCCTTTTTCATCTGCATGTCCATTTGTTCCTTTGTCTAGGCACGTGCTTTGGATTTGTACGATGCTCCTACATCATACTCCATCGCTTGAAATTTTTCATGAACTCCTATTCATGAGATCTTGCACGGTCTATCCATGCTTTTGAATTTTTGCTTCATCCTCCCAACTGGCATCTTCAACTGGATGTCCCTTCCACTTGACCAAGTATTCAAAATACTCCTTTCTCCTGGTCTTTCTGCTAATCCTTTTGTCAATTATGCTTTCCATCTGCGGCTTTTCAGCTACAGGCATTTGTTTTGTCCATTTAACTTCTTCTTTCTCATCCTCTACTCCTTCTTCTTTATCTCTGTAAGGGTACAAATCCGTGACATTGAATATTAGTGAGATTCTGACCCCATCGGGTAATTAAATCTCATATGCATTTGCCCCAAATTTCCTTATGACCTTGCATGGTCCAGTCTTTTTCATCTTCAACTTATTATACGTTCCCCTTAAGAACCTTTCCTTCCTCAGATGCGTAAGAATCAGATCACCAACTTCAAATTGAAGTTCTCACCTGTGTTGATCTACTCTCCGCTTGTATTCTTGACTTGAACTTTGCAATCGCTCCTTAATTTGGCTATGAAGCTCCTTCATTCCTTCTGCAAAGTCCTCTGCACTAGCACTTCTAAATTCAGCTTGTTCTACATCTTTCAATTCAGAAACTCCCCTTGGTTTCATTCCATATACAATTTGGAATGGGCCTTGTCTTGTGCTTCTATTGAGTGAATCATTGTAAGCGAATTCCGCTTGTGGAAAAATGTGATCCCATTGACTGTGGTGTTCAGTCACTAAGCTCCTCAGCAAATCTCCCAAGCTCCTATTTACGACCTATGTCTGTCCATCCATTTGAGGAAAATACACTGAGCTAAAAGACAAGTTTGTCCCCATATTTTTCCATAAGGTCCTCCAAAAATGTCCCACGAACTTGGTATCTCTATCAGAAACGATACTCCTTGGAAATCCATGAAGTCTAACAACTTCTTTGAAAAACAGGTTCACAATATGAGTTGAATCGTTGGTTTCTGACATGGTATGAAATGTGCCATCTTTGAAAATCTATAGAATACCACAAAGATTGAATCACATCCTCTTTGTTTCCTTGGCAGTCCCAATATAAAATCCATGCTCACTACATCCCACAGCCTTTCTGGTATGGGTAATGGTTGATATAACCCTGTGTTCTGCCTTTTTCCTTTCATGTGCTGACAAATTCTGCACCTGTCCACAAATTTCTTGACATTTGTCCTCATCCCTGGCCAAAAATATGAGCCATTCAACTTTGAGAATGTCTTATCATGATCGAAGTGTCCAGCCAATCCTCTGTTGTGTTTTTCCTTCAGAAAATTCTCCCTCATGGAGCATTTTGGAATACATAGTTGATTTCCCCTAAACATTAATCCATCTTGGATCATGTATTCATTCCATTGGCTTATGTCTCTGAGAATTGGATACTTAGATGCCTCATATTCCTCCTTAAAATCTAGATCATCCCTATACATTTCCATAAGGTTATCAAAACCCAAAGTCTTGACTCTGAATTCCTGCATAAGCAAACATTTTCTGCTCAAAGCATCAACAACTTTGTTAGCAGTTCCAGAAATATGCTTAATCACAAAAGTAAAATTCTGCATGGATTCAACCCATTTAGCATGTTTTTTGGTTCAACTTCTCCTGTCAAGTTACGAATTGTAAAGCATGATTATCATTGTACAAAACAAACTCCTTGGGAACCTAATAGTGTCTCCATTTCTTCAGCGCTTGTATGACTACATAGAATTCCTTGTCATATGTGGAGTACTTAATCTTTGCTTCATTTAGTTTTTCACTGAAATATGAGACCGGCCTGTCATCTTGGCTTAAGACCGCTCCAATTGTCATCTTGGTCACACCTAACCTAGAATGTCTTGTTACAATCTGGCAAAACCAGAATTGGTTGCTCAGTGATCTTCTTCTTCAACAGGTTGAAACTCTTCTCTGCTTCCTCCATCTAGTGAAAATATTTATGTCTTTTCTTCACCATATCCATCATCGATGCGCTAATTCCACTAAAGTTTCAGATGAATTTCCTATAGAAGCTAGCGAAACCATGAAAGCTTCATATTTCAAATACACTCTTCGGCGATGGCCAATTCTTAATCGCCTCTATCTTTTTTGGATCCATCTTCAACTCATTTGCAGAGATAACAAAACCCAAATAAATTAGTTATGTCCTCATAAATGATGATTTCTTCATATTGATCAACAATTCTCTTGCTGTAATATCCTCATTATTGCAGCTAAATGCTTTAAGTTCTCTGCTTCAGTTTTGCTGAAAATTAATATATCATCAAGATATACAATGAAGAATTTCCCAATGAAATCCTTCAGGACTTCATTCATCAACCTCATGAAAGTATTGGGCATATTAGTTAATCCAAATGGCATGACAAGCCATTCATACAACCCCTCATTTGTCTTGAATGTTGTCTTCCATTCATCACATTCTCTCATTCTAATCTGATGATATCCGCTTTTCAAATCAATCTTTGAAAACAAAAAATATCCACTCAAGCAATCCATCAAGTCGTCCATCCTTGGCAATGGAAATTTGTATCTGATGGTAATCTTATTGATTTCCCTTGAGTCTATACACATTCTCCAGCCTCCGTCTTTCTTTGGGCTGAGCACTGTCAGAACAGCGCATGGACTCAATCTCTCCTGAATCAATCCTTTGTCCATTAAGTCCTGGACCTATCTCTTAACTTCTTCATTTTCCTACGGCGTCAACCGATATGTTGCTTTGTTCGGTAAACTGGCTCCGGGTATAAGATTGATATGATGGCTTATACTCCTAATAGGTGGCAACGAGCAAGGTAGTTCATCCACTACTATATCAGCAAACTCTTCCAACAACTCCTGGATTTCTTCTGGTAAATCATTTATCCTCGTACTGGTCAAAACAATTTTGGGCTTCCTGACCACAATAAATTGTGTGTCTTCCTTCTTCATAACCTCATCAAGAAGTTCCTTCCCACTCATGAGAAGTATAGTGTTTCTCATTTATGTTTTCACCTCTTGGTTCTTAATCGCCAGCAACATGTGAGTCCTACCATTTTTCTCCAAGGTGTACATGTTCTTTCTCCCATCATGAACTACGTTTCTATCATATTTCCATGGTCTACCCAGCAATAGATGGAAAACATCCATGGGAATGACATCACATAATATTTCATCTTTATATCCTCCTATTTTAAATTCGACTAAACACTGTTTAGTGACATTTACCTGATGTCCTTTTTGTAGCCACGAAACTCTGTATGGGCTTAGATGTGCAACAGTCTCCAGCTCCAGCTTTTCTACCATCTTTGTATATAAGAGATTATATGTGTTACCGCTGTCCACTATGACTTTGCATACTCTATCCTTAGTTTTTCAAGTAGTCCTAAACAGACGGTTTCTTTGGGCTGGGTTCTCTGCCTCCTTCTCTGGCTTTAAGAGAACTTTCCTCATCATTAAGGATCTTCCACCCTCAGTGTCTTCTGCCTCAACATTTTGTCCTTGAGCTTTGGCAATGTGATTTTCACCACCTTCTTTCTTCTTATCTGAACACTCATAGGATTTATGTCTGATTTTTCCATAGACAAAGCATTTCACTTCACCTCCTCTACCTCTTCCTCTTCCTATGGCTCGAGGAAAAGTATTTCTATCAGCATATTGCCTTCCTTGTGAGCTTCCTCCTCTCTCAGGTTGAGTTTGAGGCTTCTTCCCTTATTCTTTAGGTTTCTGAGTTCTATCTTGGGAAATTGTTTTGCCTCTGCTTTGACTTCTACCTCGACCTCTTTGACCTTGCTTCTAGCTCAACTTCTCTTTAGCTTTCAGAGCCATCTGATAAGAATCTTCCACAATCTGAATATTCATCATTCTCATCTCATATTGAATGTCATATTGCAGACCATTCATGTACTTGTCAACTTTTTCATCATCGCTTTCCTGATGACCTGCTCTGATGTTTATCCTATATAATTCTTCAGTGTATTCTTTCACTGACATCAACTTCTGTCTCAAATTCTCCATCCTCCGAAACAGAGTGATTTGATAATCCCTGGGTATGAATTTGGCTTTCATCTTTGCAACCATTCTATCCCAGCTCTTAATTTTCTACTTGCCTTTGCAGCGTCTGTCAACCTGCAGTTCATCCCACCATAGTGTTGCATGCCCTTTAAGTCTAGTAACGGCATGTTTGAATTTCTTGTCTTCCTCGAAATCCTCATAGTCGAAGTATTTGTCTAGAGCTCTAATTCAGTCTAGAATATCTTCAACATCTAAGTTTCCCTCATACGTGGGAATGCCCATTTTTTCTCTGGCACCTATCCTTGCAACAACCCTGAATAGGCATTCTTCTGCAGCATCTTCGACTGCAACTTCTTCTCCTCCATTTCTAGCTTAATTTTCACTTTCATCTTTGTTGATATCCCCAACGTCAACTATGCGCCTCTGTGTTGTCTCCATAGCATCAAGCTTGGCACGTAATTCATGCATTTCTCTTTCCACTGTTGGATCAGGTATTTGCTTGTCTCTTCTTCTCGAAATTTCTCTTTCCTCTGCTGGATCAGGTATTTCCTGTCTCTTCTTATCGACAACATGGTTGTAAAATTTTCTCCCTTCTCTCTGCTACAGAAAGCAAAGAATTTGTTCTAGGATCTGATACCACTTGACGCAGACCCTCGACCCTCAGGCCGAGATATGCACAAGATCGTTCTTCCTTCACCTTGAGCCAAAGAGGCTCCCTCGGATCCCTATTGGAACCTCAAATTACACAATCCACAGGTCCTCCATGAAAACCCACCCAGAGAAACTTAACACCAGGTGCAAGCCATACGTCTTCATGCGACCACAATCAGGCCTTAGTGCAAGTGCCTCTCACAACTCACGAGTTCGTGAGTCGATGACCCTCGACTCCTCTTCTCCAAGCTTCTGATACCCAAGATATGATACAGGTATGGCTCCCTCCTCACTTGCACCTCTACAAGTGACCACCGACTAGAGCCTAACTCTATCACCCCTTGCAACTCACAACTTCGCGAGTTAGACTGTTGAGCGCTCGTGCTCCTCCTTTACGAGTCCCTGATAAGCAATAGTCAACAATGGATTGACTCCTCCCCAGGCGATGTGTGTCCACCACCTATCACCCTCCTCCACCTTTCTCTGGGTGCTGGTTTTTACGCCACCTGTCAACCACATGCTCCCCACCTAACGGATTTTCCACATGTTTGCACGATCCCTTGGTGCTCAGCACTTCGTGACTTCTGTAGTCAAAAAGAAATTATTTCAACCCTCGATACGTGATACCCCATGAAGGTTCTGATCCAATGGTTCTCCCGTGGCTTGGATCCAATGTTCTAGATATCCTTCCTTTCTCCTCGCAACTCGGGGCGAAACCAAGAATTTGGTCTGCCCTCCAAACTCACAAACCCCAAATTCGCGAAATGATCCAACGACGTGGGTTGAAATGAGATCAACAACTCTTATTGACCATGATCAATGGTTTATGTTGATTCTTGATACTTGGGTGGTGATTTCATCCAACTCCTAGCCACCTTACAGCTCCACTGGATCCTATGGTCCTTGCGACTTCGTGAAGCTCTCCACGGAGAATTTTGACCGCCTAATTCACTCCTCAATGACTTCTACCCAACGATTGAGTGTTCTCCCTCCTGAACTTAATTTCTATGTGATATTTTTGATCTCCATCTCCCTTTGAACACTTCAAAGGTGTTATCTCTCCTGAGCTTTCACTTGCAAACTCAAGCCTTCCAAAAGGGTTCCTACTCGCACTCCTTGCGGAAAAATTTCAAATAACCTTTGGTTATTTGAGTTTTTGACCCTGTGCACTCTTTGCAACAGTAGTCCTTCAACTTTCCCCTTGGTCGATAAGTTCTAAAGCCTCAACCAGCCTACGCACACCTTGCACGGATCTGTACTTCACCTGCACTTCTACGGGTATGAGAACAATGATATCTCTCCTGAGCTTTCTAAGATAAAACTCAGACCCTCATTGATGCACACCTTGCGGACGTTCACTACACTCCTTGCAGGAATTCTCAGGGAGAGAAACAACTGAAACTCATTCTTCTCCTCTCTCAGACTTCATACATTCAACATGAAAGCATACACACAATACAGCATTGACATAAATGTATAACAAAGAAACAAAACAATTGTAATCATACCATTTAACTTATGTAAACAGTAAGCATCATAACACCATGAAATTTGAGTCAAAGTCTCATATATTAACTCAAATGCTCCTGTACATGGGTTCTTCTGTACATCTCTCCAACTTATGAATTCTGAATGATAATAATGTTCTTTTTTTTTCTTTTTTTTTTTACAATGATACAAGGGTGAGGGTGTCTATATCCATTTTCCCTCCTATGCTTCTAAACTGTCTAATCTAACATTCATATCTACCTACTTTACATTAACAGACTTAAATGCCTATTACATCTGCAGATGAGAATAATTTCTCTAGATTTGTTCATGTCCCCAAGACATAAATGTAAGTACGCTTCTCCTAGCTATTACATTAATGCTTCAGTTTTCAAAATTCAAAATGTTTTCATAAAAATGTGCCCCTTTTTCATCTGCACGTCCAGTTGTCCCTTTGGCTAGGCACGTGCTTTGGCTTTGTACGATGCTCCTGCATCATCAAATAGTACACACACACATATCATCCCCAAGGTAGGAATACCCATGCTTGGATGTAGGAAAAAGCATGGTCACCAACACAATACATTGCAGAGCCATGAAATGGTATGAAATACCATGGCCATGAAAAAATACAAAGTGGATCCACGTCATCAAAGAGATCATAGCCACGAGAAAATACAATGTGGATATATCTCATAGTATACATCAGGAAGACATCTAGTACCAATGAGAGTTCCCATGTAGTCTTCATAGTACTCATATAGTAGTGATATACTCCATCACAACTTGGGAGGGATAGCTTAGATTGTGACAGTCAGAGTGAAATCTTCCTAGAGAGGAACCCATCTTGTCATTCTGGTACAAATCATATCGATGTTCAGTATAATTTTTTCAAAGACATGGTTGAAGAGAAAAAGTTGTTATTGGTGAATATGGACACTGAATAATGTTGTATATTAATTAACAAAGTCCTTGAGCATTGAGAAGTTCTCTTGGTGTAGAGAATCAAAGGGCATTTCTTCCCTGGATTGTTGATCATGCAATTTTGTTACCCCTATATGCAAATAAAAAAACAAGTGGGAGAATGTTGGGTATGCGTTATATTCATTGCACTATCGTGGGTCCCCTTATTAGGGGTTTCGGGGGCAGATCCCCCGAAAAACAAATTTGGGGGGTTTATTCACCAAATTTTTGGGCAGTCTTTGTAATGTCCCTTTCCAAATGATTGTTCTAGGAGGAAGAATTAGTGATCTATCCGATTCTCATAGGCCATAGTCATTTAAAAAGGGGGAATTAATAATTATGTGATGTCATTAGAAGAAAAAAAAAACATTATAAATGGCATTGAGTAATTAAAAGGTGATTGGGGAAATAAAGTGAATAAAAATTTATAAAGTCACTTTAATCTTTGAAGTAAATTAAAAAGGTGAAAAGGTCAACTAAAAAGAAAAAGGGTGAGAAGGATAAAAGAGAAATGAGGGTTCATTTCTCTTATTATATTGATCATTTTACTAATAAAATTGGAGAGATTTTTTGTAGCTTAACTTTCTATGGTTTCCCAACAAAACCCTTGTGAATAGTTGGGTTCAATGGTGAAAGACTCCACCCTAGAAAATTTAGAGGAAGAATCACTCAGGTTCTTCATTGGATTTCATTGCCAGAGACATTCTTCATATTTGCAGATTTTTGGTGGCTTGGAGAAATTCAAATCCCTTCATTTGTAGCAGTGTTGGGAAGAGATATTGGTGTGGGATTGAGACTTGTTAAAGGAGGGGAAAATTATATTTTTCAAAGGGTGTTCTTTCATGAGTGGGGGGAAAGTTATATTAGAGAGGGGCCATTTTTCGTTTGTTGGGACAATTTTTTTATGTGGAGGGTGCTACCTGTCAAAGGGAACTTAGATCTAAAGAGTAGGGGGCGAATTTCCTATAGCATCCAAGTTTAACAAAAAGGAGGTTGTTTATCTTTAATGGTAGGGCCACCCATCCTCTTCTAGTATGAATTTATTATTTTTGGGTGAAATCTACTTGAGAGAGGTTGTTTTATTTGTGGAAGGGGGTCGATCTTCCTTTTGTTAGTCGAGTTTTGTTGTGTGGGAAAAATCTATTGTTGTAGGGGACTCTTATCCTTTCCTAGGTAGAATTCTACTATAGAAGGGTCGAATCATCTTAGTAGAGGTTGATTTAGTTGCAACAAGATTTTATTTTAATGTAGAGGCCAATTTGAGTATTTTTGGTAGCGTGTGGGAGCATGGAAAATAAAATTTGAACCATGCATGTTGGCACTAGGGCAGACCCAGGGTTCAGCTCTAATGGGGCACCAATAATCCCTAACTATTGGCCCTTTCAGAAACACCTACAAAGAATATGCAGTCTCACCCAAAGTAACTATAAGGGGTTGTAGGACACAGATGTCTACAACCAGAGGAAATGTAAAGTGGATCCAATACAACAACAACACAACACCTAGATATCAATTACCATCTCAGACCTACTTCTCACATTTATCTGTCAGATCTAACACAATAATGTATCAACCATATAAAGAACATAATATCAATCACACACAACAACAAGATCTATGTGGTTCACCCTCTCCCTAGGGATACATCCACAGAACTGTGCTTTATAATATATTAAGTGAAATCATGTAGTCCTATCTGCACTCTTAGCTAGTAGATATTCTCTCTTTCTCTCTTCTCTCTTTCTCCCTGTTGAGTCTCTATTTTGACATGTATAATGCCCTATAGTACCTTGTATCCAAGCCTTTTTGCCTATGCTATAAGCCCATACTTGACTGTTTACCCCCAAACACATACCTAATGACCTAGTTCATGTTCACAAGAGGTAATTGATGATTTAAAGCATGTTTTGTTTAACTTTCTTGAATTAATTCGATTAAAGTGTTCTATCTTGTATAATCCTAATAGTTTGATTCATGAGAAGCTTATTCTTGTATCTCAACATTCTGGTACTACAAGTCATCATGCAATCCACTACTAGCCTATTCGGGTACCATCCTGTGTGTATTCCGGTACTAAACAGCTACCTACAGGATTCTGGTACCAGCATTCTGGTACTGGATTTTCTCCTCAATTTCTAGGAAGATGATGATGAATGTCCAAATTTATGGACATGGGTTTTGTCCAGACATGTGTTTTCATGCCGAATCATGAGCCAGAATCTCCATATCTCGCGCATGTGGACCTCCAACTCAGAGGGAACGATTCAGCCTAAAATCATTAAATATTTCTAAACTGTCATATTGCGCATTGATTTTCATACATACGGAAGAATATATTACGAAAACATCCAATGGGTTTTTAGAAACGATATCCAGCTACACAACACAGAAATGGTTTCTCATGATTCATAACAGATAGACAGATATCAAGGGATCCTTAACTCGCGTTTGTAATATTTGGTGAAAAACCCAGATTTTGTGCATAAACAGTTTGAACGAATTTTGAGTTGGGGGATTTGTTCTAATCTATCCCCATTGAATTTCCTTGTATAAATATGAAGGAAGGAGTACTTAGAGAGGAGGAATTACTGTGATGTAATATTGGTTCTTGGGAGAGCTTGAATATATTGTTATGCTGAGAAACTGAGTTTTGAATTACTGTATACCTATCAATTGAAGGAATATGAAGTCCAGCCTTTGAAATTCCTGGATATGATTAAAGTGTGTGTTTTGTGATTTCCTAGAGCTACCTGATTGGTATGGGAAGGGCCCACCGCCCCAACCAAGGTAAGTCTCCTTGTATTTGTTTATGTGTGTGTAGGTAGATGTACATGATTGTTAGATAAGAAATTATCATTTTCTGAGTTTAGAAACTTTAATATTTGTGTTGTATGAAGTAAGTGCAGGAAAAACTAGGCTCCATCTCTCACCTACATGAACCAATAATGGAGTGTCTTTTGTAATTTTTCCTGTGTAGGGACAGATTTTCTTCCAGAATTGATTAAGTTATGAGTGATTGCCTTTTTACTGTGTGTTGAAAGTTGATTACAGTTCACTGTTGAAATTAGTTGCTACAGGGGATAAAGTCATAGCCCATCTCTATATTTCATGAGCCTATAATGAGCAGATCCATCCCCTGAACAAGAATTCTAAATTAAACATTTGTTAATTAGTTTTTCTTTCTGAATTTTGAATTGTATGTGTGGAGTGTTATTTGAAAGGTGTGAAATAGAGTATTTTGTTATTGAGTGTTTCTTCTTTATGTTATACTCATCAGACATAGGAACCTATCTGTTATTGGCACATATAGTGCATCAACTCTACTGGTTACGAATCCCGGTTGATAATTTATGTTTGGTAATATATTATGCAAATGATTGCACCAACATTTTGGGGCCGTTGTCGGGGAATTGTAAACGGTTATAGGTAGCATTTGAATTTAATGATTTTGGAATGGTTTTATGGATGACCTAAGGGCGAAGAGAAGATGGTAAGACGTGCGGGAAGAGCCCATGCATCCACTTTGGTGGGGTTGCTCCAAAGTTAGGTTGTACTCTCTTCTTTTGATGCAAGTGTGTTTTTCCTTCTTTTATGAAAAATTTTGTTTTCATGATTGGCTAAAATGTGCGAACCGATAACCTGGTGACAGCAGGGTCCCAATAATGCAAGGAATTCAAGTTTGGTGTGTTTTATTTTTGCAAATAGTTTTAATTTCTTAGTTTTAAAATTTAGATCTTTAATGATAAATCATTTTTGGGGTGCTATAAGAACCCCCGAGTACTAAAGTTGTGTTGCGAGATAGGGATCATCAACCAGCTAAAGTAATTCAAGGATGATCAAGATATTGAATAATGTCCCTCCAAGAACTTTCTCACATTCTAGCAGCAACTGGGATATCTGCCTCTCAGGAAGAGCATATCTTGACAACATTCAAGAATTCAGTTGTCTCGCCACAAGAAGATTTAGAAGTCCCTTCGGATTCCTATTGTCAATTTGTTGAGAAGACTCAAGAATCATGGATAGAATGCAATGGAGAGCAACCATTGGAACCTGATATTGAGGATTTCTTAGCATGCCTCTCAGTAGATCATGCATGTACCCTAGAGACCAATCAGCTTGAAGAAGATACTATGTGTGGCATGGAAAAGGAAGACATAATGTGTGACCTAAACAAAGAAGAGAAACAAGAATATAGTGATCATATTGAAATATGGTTTCAATTAGTTATTAGTTCACATCACTCTTTTATTTTTCATTATTTATTGATCTCATCATCAAAGCAGCTAGCCCTTCATAATCTGGTATGCATTAAAGTTTATATTTTAAACCTGAGTATGGATATATTTCTAACCTTGTTGCGCACATGGCTTCACTGGAAGTATTTATATACTTGAAGGACATTGTATCTTGTTCAATTAGAGTAGGATAGGTAAATAAATAAATAAATGTTGCAATGCAACCTATCTTTCATACTTTTCATAAATGGGAATGTCAAAAGCTAATAAGAAGTCAGTTTAAGATCTTTCATTCCTATAGTAGATTGTTTTCTAAAAGTTATGATAATTTTGTTTGGAATCTTATGAGAAGGGAATTTCTTCATCCTCCAAATACAGACATAATACTAGAAGGGTTTCAAAAGCAGAGAATGCATCCTTGTCAACCGAAGATAACATTTAAGGGAGTGCTTCACGACCTATTTCTTCAAATTTCTTCTTTTCTTTAAGTTGTTAAAAATGATGCATTCGTGATTTATCATTACCTATCTATTTTAAGAACACTATTTCACAAGGATGATCAATTCAATGATCCTTTTAATAGAAGTTGAAACTGAATGCTAATTCCAAACTATTTTATTCATAGCTAATAATTCAACTTTTGACATTTTCCCTAAATTTTATGTTTGTGAGTATGAATAAGAATCTAGTTTTAATTAGTGATATTGGTTTGTTTTTAGCAGATGTTGGAAACCCTCTAAGCAGCCCTTTTTTTAGCATCTCACATTGTTTGCATGAATCCATGCAAAACCTCAAGCATGGGGGAGTGGTTGCTGAGACAGTAGTAGTTAGGATTATTATTTTTGTAATAAAAAGGAAGTGCCAACAAGAGTAATGATCATCCTGGCTCCAAAAGAGGAGGGTTATGAATCTTAACATATGGTCATCCAATTACAGAATACCCTCTTCTCACAGATCTTGGAGCCCAGTCACCAAATTCTTTTGCATTATTCTGATGCAAACCCAGAGTTCCTACATCTAGTGTTGGTATTTGTTCCATGTACATGGTTTTTCAGTTGAATCAGATCACAGGTCCTCTTACAGAACACCAAAAAACACCAGCTACTTCTACAAGGTGCAGCCTACAAAAGTTTCAGAAGCACTACCACCAGGTGATCTGGTACTGGTAAAACCTCAATGAACTTTCATGAGAACCCTAATAGGATTAACTAGAGGGACATCTTAGTCATTATCCGACATGTTCCATTATACATTGAATAGCTGATATTTAAGTTGAATGTGGATGATGTCACCCTTGGGATAATTGAAAACAATTAATTATGTGCCTAATAACTCTAAAACACTCTCATACCACGTACCTTCCTTATACTCTAAAACTGTCAATGAACAGTATACATCATTCTAAATCTTTTGAGTAATATAATAAAAAGGAAGTATCAGGAAGTACAAGTAAACCCATCGAGGTACTGAACAGGCCTGCTGACAGCGGGGCCAAGCTTTTATGGTACTAAGGTAAACTCGTCGGAGTACTGAACAGGCCTGTTGGCAGCGGGTCTATGTCGAGTAAAGGGAGTTGAAAAACATGAAGTGGCACACCTAAAACTGAAACACAACCCTTGGGTCTCATTCTGAAGCATTATCAAATCAAGGCTAGGAGATGACCTTTATATCTTTCGGATGATGTTCTTAAGAACCTTCAAGTATCCACTTTAGAGTTCTATCCTTAAAATAAATAGGTTTGCATGAGAAGTGGGACCCTCAGTATGTGTAATTCACCTTACCTAAGCAAGAAGAGCTTCATTTCTAAAAACTTGGATTAGAAATGAGTTAATCATCTTGGGATGTATTCTTTTATGTGCTCCTCTCTTCAAATGAGATCTAAATTATGCTTCTATCGCTTTTGTTTTAAAGGTAATCTAAACAGGGGGGCGGGGGTCTATTAGTAAAATTCATTTTGAAAACTCTTCGCCACTATCCTATAATCATATTAGATTCATATCCAGGCCATTCTCTTAACTATGATCAAAAATAGATTGGATAAGACTTAACGTCAAATCACTAGCAGATCTAATCTATTACTCATGACTCCCCTTTTCCATCATAACTACTTTTCCATGGGTAAGAATGTGAAGCATAGGCCAGGAATTTTATACGTATAACAGGAACTTAAGGAGCTAAAGAAAGGTGGAACTTCAGGGAATGCTTGATCGAGTGAGGAGTATCATCAATTTTGAAATTTTGAAGATCATTGTTGCATAAGGACGTGCAATGACTTAAGCATGGGGGAATGTTGAGTCTCTATTTTGACATGTATAATGACCTATCTTACCTTGTATCCAAGCCTTTTTGTCTATGTTATAAGCCCATACTTGACTGTTTACTCCCAAACACATACCTAATGACCTGGTTCATGTTCACAAGAGGTAATTGATGATTTAATGCATGTTTTGTTTAACTTTCTTGAATTAATTCGATTAAAGTGTTCTATCTTGTATAATCATAATAGTTTGAATCATGAGAATTTTATTCCGATATCTCAGCATTTCAGTACTACAATTCATCGTTCAATCTGGTACCAGCCTATTCCGGTACTAAACAACTACCTACAAGATTCTGGTACCAGCATTCTGGTACTTGATTTTCTCCTCGATTTTCGGGCATATGACGATGAATATCCAAATTTAGGGACATGGGTTTTTCCAAACATGTGCTTTCATGCCGAATAGTGGGCTAGAATCTCTATATCCCTCACGTGTGGACCTCCAGCTCAGGAGGAACAATTCAGCCTAAACTCATTAAATATTTCTAAATTGTCATATTGCACCTTGATTGTCGTGCATATGGAAGAATAGATTATGAAACCATCCAATGGATTTTTATAAATGATATCCATATACACAACCCAAAAATAGTTTCTCACGATTCATAACAGATAGACAGATATCGAAGGATCCTTAACTTGCATTTGTAATATTTGGTGAAAAACCCATATTTTGTGCATAAACAGTTTGAACAAATTCTGAGTTCGGGGGTTTGTTTTGATATATCCCCATTGAATTTCCTTGTATAAATATGAATTAAGGAGTACTGAGAGAGGAGGAATTACTATGATGTAATATTGGTTCTTGGGAGAGCTTGAATATATTGTTATGCTGAGAAACTGAGTTTTGAATTACTGTATACCTGTCAATTGAAGGAATATGAAGTCCAGCCTTTGAAATTCCTGGATATGATTAAAGTGTGTGTTATGTAATTTCCTAGAGCTACCTGGTTGGTACGGGAAGGGCCCACCGCCCCAACCAAGGTAAGTCTCCATGTATTTGTTTATGTGTGTGTAGGTAGATGTTCATGATTGTTAGATAGGCAATTATCATTTTCTAATTTTAGAAACTTTAATATTTGTGTTGTATGAAGTAAGTGCAGGAACAACCAAGCTCCATCTCTCACCTACATGCACCAAGAATGGAGTGTCTTGTGTAATGTTGCCTGTGTAGGGACAGATTTTCTTCTAGAATTGATTAAGTTATGAGTGATTGCCTTTTTACTGTGTGTAGAAAGTTGATTACTATTTACTGTTGAAATTAGTTGCTACAGGGGATAAATTCATAGCCCATATCTATGTTTCATGAGCCTATAATCAGTAGATCCATCCCCTGAACAAGAATTCTGAATTAAACATTTGTTGATCAGTTTTTCTTTCTGAATTTTGAATTGTATGTGTGGACTGTTATTTGAAAGGTGTGAAACAGAGTATTTTGTTATTGACTGTTTCTTTTTTATGCTATACTCATCAGACATAGGAACCTATCTGTTATCGGCACATATAGTGCATCAACTCTACTGATTACGAATCATGGTTGATAATTTATGTTTAGTAATATATTATGCAAATGATTGCACAAACATTTTGGCGTCGTTTCCAGGCAGTTGTAAACGGTAATAGGTAGCATTTGAATTAATGATTTTGGATTAGTTTTATGGATGACCTAAGGGCAGAGAGAAGACGGTAAGATGTGTGAAAAGAGCCCATGCATCCACTTTGGTGGGGTTGCTCCAAAGTTAGGTTGTCCTCTCTTCTTTTGATGCAAGTGTGTTTTTCCTTCTTTTATGCAAAGTTGTGTTTTCATGATGGGCTAACTTGTGAGAACCAATAACCTGGTGACAACAAGGTCCCAGTAATGCAAGGAGTTCAAGTTTGGTGTGTTTTGTTTTTGAAAATAGTTTTAATTTCTTAGTTTTAAAATTCAGATCTTTAATGATAAATCATTTTTGGGGTGCTGTAATAACCCTCGAGTAATAAAGTTGTGTTGCGAGACAAGGATCATCAACGAGCTAGAGTAATTCAAGGATGATCAAGATCTTGAATAATGTCCCTCCAAGAACTTTCTCACATTCTAGTAGCAACTGGTATATCCACCTCTCAGGAAGAGCATATCCTGACAGCATTCAAGAATTCAGTTGTCTCTCCACAAGAAGATTTAGAAGTCCCTTCGGATCCCTATTATCAATTTGTTGAGAAGACTCAAGAATCATGGATAGAATGCAATGGAGAGCAACCATTGGAACCTAAGATTGAGGATTTCTTAGCATGCCTCTCAGCAAATCATGCATGTACCCCAGAGACCAATCAGTTTGAAGAAGATACTCTGTGTGGCATGGAAAAGGAAGACATAATGTGTGACCTAAACAAAGAAGAGAAACAAGAATATATTTATCCTATTGAAATATGGTTTTAATTAGTTATTAGGTTACATCACTCTTTTATTTTTCATTATTTATTGATCTCATCATCAAAGCAGTTGGCCCTTCATACTCAGGTATGCATTAAAGTTTATATTTTAAACCCGAGTATGGATATATTTCTAACATTGTTGTGCACATGGCTTCACTGGAAGTATTCCTATACTTGAAGGACATTTTATCTTGTTCAATTAGAGTAGGATAGGTAAATAAATAAATAAATGTTGCAATGCAACCTATCTTTCATACTTTTCATAAATGGGAATGTCAAAAGCTAATAAGAAGTCGGTTTAAGATCCTTCATTCCTATAGTAGACTTCATTCTAAAAGTTATGATAATTTTGTTTGGAATCTTATGAGAAAGGAATCTCTTCATCCTCCAAATGCAGACATAATACTGAAAGGGTTTCAAAAGCAGAGAAGGAATCCTTGTCAATGGAAGATAACATTTAAGGGAGTGTGTCACGACCTATTTCTTCAAATTTCTTCTTTTTCCTTAAGTTGTTAAAAATGATGCATTTGTGATTTATCATTACCTATCTATTTTAAGACCACTATTTCACAAGGATGATCAATTCAATGATCTTTTTAATAGAAGTTGAAACTGAATGCTAATTCCAAACTATTTTATTCATAGCTAATAATTCAACTTTTGACATTTTCCCTAAATTTTATGTTTGTATGTATGAATAAGAATCTAGTTTTAATTAGTGCTATTGGTTTGTTTTTAGCAGATGTTGGCAACCCTCTAAGAAGCCCTTTTTTTTAGCGTATCACATTGTTTTCATGAGGCCATGCAAAACCTCAAGCATGGGGGAGTGGTTGTTGAGACAGTAGTAGTTAGGATTCTTATTTTTGTAATAAAAAGGAAGTGCCAACAAGAGCAGTGATCAGCCTAGCTCCAAAAGAGGAGGGTTCTAAATCTTAACATATGGTCATCCGATTACAAAATACCCTCTTCTCACAGATCTTGGAGCCCAGACACCAAATTCTTTTTCATTATTCTGATGCAAACCCAGAGTTCCTACATCTAGTGTTGGTATTTGTTCCATCTACATGGGTTTTCAGTTGAATCAGATCACAGGTCCTCTTCCAGAACACCAGAAAACACCAGCTACTCATACAAGGTGCAGACTACAAAAGTTTCAGAAGCACTACCACTAGGTGATCTGGTACTGGTAATAAGGTGATTGGTAGCCCTACTCATATTTTCAAGTTGTTGCTTGATTTTAGTACTAGGATATACAAATTCAACATTTTTTTGTTTTATTAATGAAATTAGACTGATTATGCATTAAACATATGGTTACTCTCGAATCATGACACACCCCCTACCATGAACTTCTGTAAAATCCTCCTACATTTATACATTCAACCCTAAATGAATCATCCTTGCTATCCTTTAAGAAGATATGTCCACATTTAACTAGATATGATAATGGGTGCACTTGTCTTATTACCTCATCATTTTGAAAAAGTGATTGTTAATTGAAATATCCATTGAAAAGTGGTGACACCATTATGTATAATACTAACCTAGTTGATTCAACAAGTTCTTATCCAAGGTTATATTTATAAGTTTCTCTTGGGAGGTATTGATGAAAACCTCATGTGGTGGACCACCCTTGCAAAACCTCAATGAACTTTCATGAGAACCCTAATAGGATTAACTAGAGGGACATCTTAGTCATTATCCGAGATGATCCATTATACATTGAATAGTTGAGATTTAAGTTGAATGTGGATGATGTCACCCTTGGGATAATTGCAAACAATTAATTATGTGCCTAATAACTCTAAAACACTCTTGTACCACCTACCTTCCTTATACTCTAAAACTGTCAATGAACAGTATACATCATTCTAAATCTTTTGAGTAATATAATAAAAAGGAAGTATCAGGAAGTACAAGTAAACCCGTTGGGGTACTGAACAGACCTACTAGCAATGGGGTCATGCTTGTATGGTACTAAGGTAAACCTGTTATGGTACTGAACAGGCCTGCTAGCAGCGGAGCTATGTCGGGTAAAGGGAGTTGAAAAACATGAAGTGGCACACCTAAAACTGAAAAACAACTCTTGGGTCTCATTTTGAAGCATTATCAAATCAAGGCTAGGAGCTGACCTTTATATCTCTCAGATGATGTTCTTAAGAACCTTCAAGTATCCACTTTAGATTTCTATCTTTAAAATAAATAGGTTTACATGAGAAGTGGGACCCTCAGTATGTGTAATTCACCTTACCTAATCAAGAAGAGCTTCATTTCTAAAAACTTGGATCAGAAAACGAGTTAATCATCTTGGGATGTATTATTTTATGTGTTCCTCTCTTCAAATGAGATCTAAACTATGCTTCTATCACTTTTT
>ML800919.1:33923-59836 GCA_009831015.1 Picea engelmannii | reverse complement strand
CAAATTCATTTTGAAAACTCTTGGCCACTATCCTATAATCATATTAGATTCATATCTAGGCCATTATCTTAACTATGATCGAAAATAGATTTGATAAGACTTAACGTCAAATCACTAGCAGATCTAATATATTACTCATGACTCCCCTTTTCCATCATAACTACTTTGCCATGGGTAATAATGTGAAGCATAGGCCAAGAATTTTATACATATAACAGGAACTTAAGGAGCTGAAGAAAGGTGGAACTTCAGGGAATGCTTGATCGAGTGAGGAGTATCATCAATTTTGAAATTTTGAAGATCATTGTTGCATGAGGACATGCAATGACTTAAGCATGGGGGAATGATGACTCTCTATTTTGACATGTATAATGCCATATCTTACCTTGTATCCAGTCCTTTTTGCCTATGCTATAAGCCCATACTTGACTGTTTACTCCCAAACACATACCTAATGACCTAGTTCATGTTCACAAGAGGTAATTGATGACTTAAAGCATGTTTTGTTTAACTTTCTTGAATTAATTCGATTAAAGTGTTTTATATTGTATAATCCTAATAGTTTGAATCATGAGAAGATTATTCCATTATCTCATCATTCTGGTACTACAATTCATCGTGCAATCTGGTACCAGTGTGTGTGTATTCCTGTACTAAACAGCTACCTACAGGATTCTGGTACCAACATTTTGGTACTGGATTTTCTCCTCGATTTTCGGGCAGATGATGATGAATATCCAAAATTAGGGACATGGGTTTTTTCCAGACATGTGTTTTCATGTCGAATTGTGGGCCAAAATATCCATATCATGCACGTGTGGGCCTCCAGCTCAGGGGGAACGATTCAGCCTAAAATCATTAAATATGTATAAACTATCATATTTTGCCTTGATTTTCGTGCATATGGAAGAATAGATTACAAAACCATCCAATGGGATTTTAGAAACGATATCCAGATACACAACCCAGAAATAGTTTCTCACGATTCATAACAGATAGACAGATATCAAAGGATCCTTAACTCAAATTTGTAATATTTGGTAAAAAACCTAGATTTTGTGCATAAACAGTTTAAACAAATTCTGAGTTGGGGGATTTGTTCTAATCTATCCCCATTGAATTTCCTTGTATAAATATGAAGGAAGAAGTATTGAGAGAGGAGGAATTACTATGATGTAATATTGGTTCTTGGGAGAGCTTGAATATATTGTTATGCTAAAAAACTGAATTTTGAATTACTGTATACCTGTCAATTGAAGGAATATGAAGTCCAGCCTTTGAAATTCCTGGATATTATTAAAGTGTGTGTTATGTAATTTCCTAGAGCTACCTGGTTGGTACGAGAAGGACCCACCACCCCAACCAAGGTAAGTCTCCTTGTATTTGTTTATGTGTGTGTAGGTATATGTTCATGATTGTTAGATAGGAAATTATCATTTTCTAAGTTTAGAAACTTTAATATTTGTGTTGTATGAACTAAGTACAATAACAACCAGGCTCCATCTCTCACCTACATGCACCAAGAACGGAGTGTCTTGTGTAATGTTTCCTTTGTAGGGACAGATTTTCTTCCAGAATTGATTAAGTTATGAGTGATTGCCTTTTTACTGTGTGTAGAAAGTTGATTACAGTTTACTGTTGAAATTAGTTGCTACAAGGGATAAAGTCATAGCCCATATCTATATTTCATGAGCCTATAATGAGAAGATCCATCCCCTGAACAAGAATTCTAAATTAAACATTTGTTGATTGGTTTTTCTTTCTGAATTTTGAATTATATGTGTTGAGTGTTATTTGAAAGTTGTGAAACAGAGTATTTTGTTATTGAATGTTTCTTATTTATGCTATACTCATCAGACATAGGAACCTATATGTTATCGGCACATATAGTGCATCAACTCTACTGATTACGAATCCTGGTTGATAATTTATGATTGGTAATATATTATGCAAATGATTGCACCAACACTCCCTTCCTTGTGCACCCAGCTATAGGGTTGATCTTCGCACCCAGCTAAATATCTTATAATACAGAATGATCTCTTAGCATAATAATTTCCTCTCAATAATAAAAAAAATCACTCATCATCACATCATCGAACTAACGACAATCACCTCCACAACAACAACCTGATCCCATCTCCTCTTAACCTTTATTTATACATTAAAATAACTCATCGATAGCCTTAGGCCGAAGGTTTCTAAAACCCTAGATACCAAAACCATAGGTGTCTAAAACCCTAGGTCAACTTGACCTACATTTTCAGGGCTTCGCCAGCCTGTCTTTCCTTCCTTCCTATGAGGTGCTCCAAAGCATCTACTGATGTCTTTTTCCACTTGTTGAGTTGTCCATGATCCATCTTCCTTGTTGATCTGTCTTCCTCAATCTCCTTGTCCAACGACTTTCTTTCTCTTACTTCACTCCATCTTTTCTACTCTTTTGCTCACTTCAACCCAATATCAGTCACTGGTCTTCCACGCAGTTCACATTTCATCTTTTTTGCCTTAATGTTTTCTTTCTTCCAGAACCAAGGGCCAATAGGCCCCCAACACTCACCTATGACTCGTCCTGAGGCACTCTGATCTGAACCTTTTATTTTTCTTCGACTTCAGGCTACACAGAGTAGCCTTTTCTTTCTGCTCTCTCCTCTCCCACTGTGTGCAGACTATATTTTCAGTGTTTGGTACCCAGTTTCAACTGCACTTTGTACCTAGGCCCTTTCTCCTTCTATTTTTACTGAGAACTGCGAGGAAGTTGGTTGTCATAGTACAATTCCAGCCAGCTTTCATTCACCAATCCTTCCTTCCATTTTCCATTCAAAGTCTTCAACTTTGCAACTCCTCCTTCTGTAACATAGACAACCTCATATGGTCCCAGCCAATGGGTTCTAAACTTCCCTGGATGCTTCATGAATTTGTTTCCATATAGTAGTACCAGATCTCCTTGCTTAAATCATTTCTTCTTGATATGCATGTCATGGTAGGCCTTTTATATTTCCTTCTGCACCTACTGATGGAATCCTGCAATGACTCGATCTTCCTCTAGTTCAACCAACTACGTGAGCCTCTCTTGAACAACGCCAATGTCATCCATATATGTAAAGGATGCGATTATTAATCTAGGGACCAAATATTCCATGGGGACAACTGCTTCTAGACCATAAACCAACTTAAAGGGGTCTACATTGTTAGCTTCTTGCAAGTGGTTCTATAGGCCCATAGTATTGTTGGTACTCTTAAATCCTAGGCATCCTTGTTCATTCTACAAATATTCGTCGGTGTTTTTTCCAAGATATTATTGAATGCTTCAACAGTCCCATTCACTTGTGGATGGTAGGGTGTGCTCTTCTAGTGATGAAGTGAAAAATCCTCAGTCAAGGATTCAATGGTTTTATTAATAAAATGTGTGCCTTGATCGCTCATAAGGATCTTTGAGCATCCAAACCTGGTTATGATGTCATCAAATATGAAGCATGCAACTGTAGTTTCACTACAGTCCTTAACTTCTCTTGCTTCAGCCCATCTGGTCAAGTACTTTGTCGCAGTGATTATGTACATTGCTCCTGTGCACTTTCTTGGTGGGTTTATAGGTCCCACGAAATCAGTGGTCCATTTATCAAATGCTTGTAAGGTTAGTTGGGGTGCTAATGGCATGCCATCTCTTATGGACGGTTTCCCAACTCTTTGGCATACATCGCAGGATCTGTAGTAGTATTTAGCATCTTTGTGTAAAGTAGGCCACCAGAGGCCAGCTCTAACAACCTTATGCATTGTTTTTTTTCCTGTGTAGTGTCCTCCTACGATGCCTTCATGATATTCTGCTAAAATCAATGGTCTTTCTGCTTCTAAAACACATCTCCTCAAGATCTCATCAGGCCCCATATTATATAATTGTCCAGATATAAGTGAAAATTTTACGGCGTGCACTACCATTTATTTCTTTTGGGTGATTGTATATTCAGTAGGTGCCATTCCTGTTGACAGGAACTGGACTATCTCAATGAAGTGATCATCAATATTTCTAATGGCCAGCAGTGTATCATCCAAAATAGTAGGTTCCTCGCCATGTTCCAACCTCGACAAGTGGTCAGGGCCTTTGTTCATTCTCCCTGGCTTAACCACGATCTCAAAATCATATTCCTGAAAGAGCAGAAGCCATCTGCATATTCTTCCCCCCAACACTGGCTTGTTGACTAGGAATTTCAGCACGGAGTGATCAGTAAACATTTTGAAGTGTCCTCCCAACAAGTAGTGGCGAAACTTCTGTAGTGCATACAGCATGGCTAACCCTTCTCTCTCAGTGGTGGTGTAATTAATCTCAGTTGTTGATAGCTTCCTGGTAGCAAAGGCTAACGGGTTATCAATTTCTTCAATTCCCGATTTTGTAAGAACGTCTCCTAATGTGATAGAAGATGCATCCACATGCACATGAAATTCCTTGCTCCAATCTGGGAAAACCAGAATAGGCATAGTAACCATTTTTTGTTTCATTGTGTCAAATATTTGTTGGCATTCTTTTGTCCAATGAAACTAACAGTCTTTCTTCAAAATCTTCTCCATGGGTGTTGTGATCTGTGCATATCCTTTAATGAACTTCTTATCCAGTATGTCCCAGTGCAGTGCACAGTTGTTTGACTGAAGTAGGAGGGGGCAAATCAACTATAATAGCAATCTTACATGGATCTACCAGCAATCCCTCCTTACATACAATGTGGCCTAGAAGCACTCCAAAGGGTGAAAAGAAGATGCACTTCTTCAGGTTCAGGGAAATCTGACATTACATGCACTTATCCAACATTAGTCTTAAGCATTCAATATGATTTTGCAACAAACTAAAAATAGTCCAATCATCAAAATATGCTTCCAAAAATTTATGTAAAAACTCCTTGAATGCTTCGACCACCACCCTATAAAATATGGCTGGCGCATTCTTCAATCCAGACAGACTTACCATATACTGGTAGGATCCCCATTCTATGGCAAATGTGGTCTTGTGAGGATCTTCCTTGGCAATCCTAATTTGATGGTAATGGTATCCTGAAAATCCATCGGTGAAGGAGTAGAACTCCTATCCTCCTACATTATCTAACACTTCGTCAGTAAATGGTGTAGGGAATGGGTCATGCAAACAAGCATCATTCAACTTCCTGAGATATACACAGATCCTGATTTCTCCATTTTTCTTATCTTGCACCACCATAGGGCTAATCCACTCTGACTCTTCAAGAGGTTCTATGATTCCTACTTCCAACATTCTGTCTAATTCAATCATCACTTTCTCCTTATATTTAGGATTCAATCTGTAGGGTCTTGGTTTGACTGGCCTTGCATCTGGCTTCAAGGGGATGTTCATCTCTCCCATGGTCCCTTTAATGCCCTTCATATTAGTGAACTTAGTTGGAAACAAGTCCTGATATTCATGCAGTAACTCTGTGATCTTGCCAATATTGGTAGCATCCCAATAATCTCCAACATTGGCAAACTTCAGTGTTTGCGTTGTTCCAATATTGACTTTCTTGATTTTAATTGGTTGTCCAATGAAAGGTATCTCAACTCCTGGTCCTTCTATGTCTCTTTGTCCTTTTGTTTTGGTGATGTTCACCTTCCTAGGATTATGATCTTCATTAACATTGATATTGTAATAGCCCTACAATTTCTGAAGAGGTGCAGTCCATTCGTCCTCTTCTTTATCCAAAGGGAGGCTAGGTATCTCCTCAAATACTTTATGTCTTACAATTTGTAACACTTGATCCACTGTAGGGTATTGGATTTCAAATAAAAAGGTAGTTACAAAGTTATGAGTCATACCTTCCCAATCTGCAGTGATGAGGCGCAGCTATGCTTGAAGATACCAATTGATAGGGGTTGTGTCCAGTGTGTTAATGAATTTGTCCATGAGGTAATTGGTCCAAGTATCATGGTATGTGTCACTTTTGATCATTATAACCTTTGGATATATGCATCTGACTCCTTTTATCTCTGACGACTGCTTGGATCTTACATTAACCCACCTAGCCATGATTAGGGGGATTGACAGGGTGTCCCAGCAAGCTTGTACCCATGGGTTTTGGTTTGCCATCAGGGGGATTTCTAAAGAGCCATCGTCCACTCCCATCATACCACCACTTTTCCATCTTATCTCTCGCTCATCTATCCCATTCCCCTTGTGTGAGCATTAGGATGATCTATTTGTGGGGTTGCACCTTATCTCGTGGGAAGAAGGGGCTAAAGGCCCAGAAGGTAAAAGCAGCTAGTAAAAGATAAAAGCCTAGAAATAAAACCTCGAGATGCTTCACCTAGGGATCCCCGAGAAGACAATAAAAGACCTCTCAGCAAGAAACAAGAGGGACCCAAAAAAATAACAAAAAAGACCTAGTCAATAGGATATGGGGTCTCATCACGAGTCAACCTATTATGTTCATGTGTACCTAACAATATGACATTGCCACCATCTAGTTACCACGCCAGGGAAATGACATTTAGTTGCATGGCCAAGGGAAAGGTGGTCTCATCACAAGCTAGCCTTATCATCTATGTGAAAGTACTCGTGGGTAACACTGTCAGCTCTAGTCACCACACCAAGGCAGTGTCCTCTGGTTAGCCCTTGAATAAAAAGAAAAAGAAGAAGAAAAAGCAAATAAAGAAAAGAATAAAGGGAAGAAAGGGCTTGGAAAAAATTGCATCCATGACGAGTACAGCTCGCCTTCTACAAAGGCACCCACAGGTAATATCATGCATCCTTGGCTCTCACTCTACCCATATGTATGGTCATCCCTTAGCCACATCACCTCATTTACATGGCTTGGATGAAACCCCTTGGAAACTTTCCTTTCCTTATGGATACTAGCCCAATAGGGTGTCTTGTCCTTTTTCTCAACCTTGTATTGTAGTTTTTTGTAATTTCTTTGAGCTATTGAATGATATATCAAGGTTTTTATGCATATGTTTGATAATATTAATGATGAAATGTGATTAACATTGCTATGATCCCTGTGACTAATGATCCCATGGAGGGCATAGTTTTTGATGTGCAGGACCATGCTCAATGGACAAGTACCATTTGGACTGGTACACATGGGGAGATGATTAGTTCGGACCTCCATGGAGATGAAGATCCCATCAGATGCTTGATGAGACCCCGTCAGAGGGGTAGAGAAAGGACAGTGTTTTACTGAGGTTTTGCACCGGAGAAGAAGAGGATGTTTCACCAGAGGCACTTTGGTAGAGCTCGACCTAGGGGGAATGACCTCTTTTCAGTGGAACGTTGGCCTTGGAAGGCTCTGAGAGTCCCCATCCTTGCCATGACTTCGTCTAGCTTCATGGTCATTCTTGGAGGCAGACTGGGTAGCAGTGACCCGTGTGGCATATTGGAGAGGCCCCTATGGGGTCAACATTTTTCTCCTGGATGCCTCATCTGCCCTAAAAGGGGCTAGCGCCTCCCTTGAAGGGGATTTTACCTTTATTACAGCTCAGTTAGGGTTTTAATTTGACATTTTAATGTAAAAATAGTATGATTTTGGTTTAAAGCCTTGTCGGCTATTTTTTATGACCTAAAATTAATTAAAGGTCATTGATACAGTATATATTGAGTTTTATCCTCATTTTGACATAACACATCACTCACTCTCCTAATGAGGTCTGATTTTTGCGCCCTATTAGGTTTATTGGCTATTTTGAGGAAGAGGCAATTGTTTGGAGAGGATATTTTTGGCAATTTATGGTGTTTTTCTTGAAGGAAGGTTTACAACTAGGGTTTGCATGCTATTTTCTTGGTGATTTGTAAGTATTTTTCTGCAAAACTTCTTGATTTAATGGTTGTAGTTTAATTTCTTGCATTTATTTATAAATATTGTTGAATCAAAACCCTAGGGGACAAACACACAAGTAGTTCGTTGTCTCATGTCCCCTGATAGAAAAACCTTTTATCCATTGAAGAATAAGAAGAGAGCCTAGCCATTGCTACACTCTTTCTTTCTTCTTCCCTTAAGATATCAGTACCTTTAAACTTCAAGAGGAAGAGGACGTCCCAAGCCTAGGTGATCTACACCTAGGGCCATTTTTCTTTTAGGGTTTGATGAAAGAGCCTTGCCTTTGCAACACTCTCCCTCTTTAAACTCTCTTGTCTTGATTTTACTTGTCTTTGAGCTAGCTGATTATCGGGAAGGAGGAGAGAGCACAAGGCCTTCCTTAAGCAACATTGGAGTGAGCCTCTCTCCCCTAGGGTTTTGTCTTTAAGGCCCTGTTATTTCAGCACCTTGAAACCTTTCCCTCTTGTCCTTTAAATCTTATCCCCTTCAACTTGTGTGTCCTTCACCTTTTGACTCCATAACCCTTAGGCACTGATCTCTAGCCTCCAACGTTGAAGTGAAAGTGATTGAAACAACTCTCAAACTCTTATAAATTGAAACCCTAACTAACTACTAACCCTGAAAAATATGATGTCACACTTGGTTATTTCATCTTGACACAGCATTTTTTTATATATTAAGCAATTGGATGGTGTTTTAAGCATTTATTGAGTGAGGGATTGATTGGATACATTAATTTCTATAACATCTTGATATTTATTGGTGAAGTAACATTATTTCATTGCTATATTAACAAACATTGACTTCGTCAATATTTATTGTTGCAATTTCTTATACATTGATATAAGAGAGTCTATTGAATTACTAACCCATTGAATCATAGCTTGCATATATATCGATGTTTCTTTGTTCTGGGCAGGTGTTCTCATTTGGGTCTACACTTCATTATTGGCTATTTAGCCCGACTATCTGCTTTTGGTGGTGACATGTGAAGGGGGAACTTTACTTTGACTATTAAACCTTTCCCTCTTCAAAACTCCAGGTTACCGGGGACGTCTCCCCTAGGCCTAACCTCCCTAAAGAGAAAGAACCTCCCCATCATGGTGACATTGGGTGGGATAGGTTCATGTTATTTCAGTTTGGCCTTCTACTTCATAGCCACTTGACCTAGCTACAAATTGTGCAATATCAGTCATGACATTGACCTTCGACCCTAAGTCGAGGACCACATAGTCTATATCATACTGTATGATTTGAGCATTCAGGTGTAGTTCCTTATTTGTCCTTCTCTTTTTGGATAGTTGATCTACTGCTTTATTCAGTAGAGGATCTATCTTTCATAGATCATATTGTTTGATCAAGTTTTGTAGCTCTTGTACAGCGGTCTCCTCCTTTATCAATTTAATGCAAGAGCATGAAAATTCCATGAGTCTTACCTCTTTTTCTTATCCGGGAGAAGCGGACTGATCAAAGGCTAGGGGCATTCCATATTCTCTTATTTCTGGTTTTGCCTTTGATGAAGAATCTTGATCTCTTATAAACTCTTTTCTTGTCTCTTCAAATGTGTGCTTCTCTTTCTTTGGATCAAACTCTTGTGTCTTCTCTCCATATTTTCTAACTCCTAATTGTTCTATAGTCTTCCCTGGAGTCACCTTGTCTTCTCCTGTAGAAACGCCTCCTCTAGTGATAACAACAACTCTGGGATCTTCTCCACGAGGTTCTGTTGTAATTAGCTATACTTGATGGTTTCCTCCTCGTCTTTCCTGAAGTTTGGATAAAAACGCAAGACAGTCTTCTATGACATATTCAAATGAGTTGCAAAAGTTGCAAGTGGTACAAGGGTTCTGATAGTCCCTTGCCAAATGTCCTGGTTGTGCACTGTTATAACAAATTATTTGGCCTCGACCTCGACCTTGACCCATACCTCATGCCTATCCTCTTCCTCTGAATCCACCATGAGGGTTGAAGTTTCCTCTTCCTGGGGAATTATACTGCGTAGTGGTCCCTTCTTGTCGTACTTCACCTTGAATTTTGTATACGCCCCTTGACCTTTCATGCATGAGTTCGTAGGCCCTACAATCCCTATCATCATGCCCTACTGACTTATAGAACATGAAATATATATTTGTGGGTGTCTGAACATATTGTTTCATGTAATAGCATTCACCAGGTTGATGCC
Source organism: Picea engelmannii (assembly GCA_009831015.1). Taxonomy (NCBI): domain Eukaryota; kingdom Viridiplantae; phylum Streptophyta; class Pinopsida; order Pinales; family Pinaceae; genus Picea; species Picea engelmannii. The sequence goes on along the minus strand of ML800919.1, from coordinate 49,849 downwards.
TATTTCTACATACCTCGCACCAAGGTAGGGTAACTTGCTTCAAAGGGCTCGAAGCTCCAGATGCCAAGTACTCATGGAATAGGGGGTAGTTCTCTTTGTCATGGCCTTCAGTTTTGCATCTAATGCACCAGATATCTTCTCTCTTATCTTTTCCCTTGTCTTTTTTCATATCTTTGACCTATAGTGATAAGCTAGTTAACTAACTTAAAAGTTGACTCATACCTGAGCTGGATTCTCCCATAGGGGTTGATTTTAGCTTCATGGCAATATCTAGTGCCTCAGCCTGCGAAGCGATATTTTGTTGCATCAGAGGGACTCTGATGTGTGGTAAGAGGGCAGCAATGAACTATTCCTTGTTCTGTTCATCTGGGATCTGAAAAGTCAATTGGCTTGTTAAGGTTTTAAACCTTCGATCAAACTCCCAAACAGGTTCAGCTACTCATTGCTTTATTTCTTTCAACTCTGTAATTCATTGTGACTCCGACTTGGGTTTCTTGAATTCTGCAACCAACGCATTCTTAATCTCATTCAGCGGTTTAGGTTGTGCAGTTCCTTGGACAAGCTTCATGGTGCATCATTTTTTGGCACTGGGGCAGAACTAGGGTTCAGCCCTAATGGTGCACCAACAAGCCCTAACCACTAGCTATAGGGGGTTGCAGGACACAGATGTCTACAAAAAGAGGAAACGTAAAGTGGATTAAATACAACAACAACACAACACCTAGATATCAATTACCAACTCAATGCACGATCTCTCAGGGTAGTACTAAACTGAGTTCATTTAACAGCTTCTTCGGTGACATTCTTAATACTCCATATAGCTTCACACAGAAACCAATGTTGATCAGGATATTCAGATCGATCCTCTCTAAAGGTGGGTAACCTCATCTCATATTCCATAGATCTTCCTGGGTTTCCTGATTCAATGTGCATTGAACCACTTGTACCAGTGCTTTGAGTGCTCTGATAACTTAGGTTACTCTGGGTTCTTAGTGCTTTTGAAACAATAAGAGGAGTAATAGTACTTATTTCAGCAGTTGGTGCAGTGCTTGAATTTTTTGTCTCTTCTCGGTGAGGTTCTTCAATATTTCTTCTCTTGGCCCAATGGACCTTGAATGTTCCTCGTTCAGTATCTCATCCTCTTCTCCACTATAAAACTCTTATTCCTGTAGAAGAGGTTTGTGATCTTTCTCAAACAAGTTCACCAAAGGAACTTTCGTGAAGGTCCTTTCACTGCGTGTATGTCCAACCTCTGTTTCATTTTCGTTGTCTGAACTCTTGAACATTAGATTTTCAATCTGACCCACTACTGTATCTTCAAGATTTTCTTCTCATGCAATAGCATCTTGATCTTCAACTTCATAAATTGTAAAATTTTCCTCTCGGTCCCTTAAAGAAATATCTTTTTGCTTGGCTATATGACTCTACTTTGTCAATAGAAAAATCGATGATATACCCTCCAATGGTACTATAAAACCAGTGATATATTGTTCTTGACATGGCGTTGTCAACTCTCTTGACCTTATTGATCAGCGCTGACATCCAAACCACAGGTGGCCTAGATCTGATCTCAAACTGGGTATATGCTAACCTGGCTAACCACTCATATAGCTCCTTATGAATCCCTCCAAAGAAAACATCATGTATATCAGTAAAGATATACCTTCTCATCCAATCCTCGGTGCTAAGCTTAGGGTTCTTATTCTGGTCTTCTGCGAAGTCCTTTTCTTGTTCTTCTATCCACTTTTTAATCTCTATCTTCAATGGAAACCACCTTGACATTCCCTCAAGAAGATCCTAGTCCTAGCAACGGAACCATTTGTTGGCACTGGGGTAGACCCAAGGTTCATCTCTAATGGTGCACCAATAAGCCCTAACTACTGGCCCTTTCGGCAACACCTGTGAAGCAGATGCAGTCTCACCTGAAGTTGTTATAGGGGGTTGCAGGACACAGATATCTACAACCAGAGGACATGTAAAGTGGATCCAATACAACAACAGCACAGCACCTAGATATCAATTATCATCTCAGACCTACTTCACACATTTATCTATCAAATATAACACAATAATGTATCAACCATATAAATAACACAACATCAATCACACACAAAAACCAGATGTATGTGGTTCACCCTCTCCCTAGGGATACGTCCATAGAACTGTGCTTTATAATGTATTAAGTGAAATCATACAATATTGTCTGCACTCTTAGATAGCAGATCTTCTCTCTTTCTCTCTTCTCTCTTTCTCCCTTCCCTTCACACCCAACTGCAGGGTTGATATTTGCACCCAGTTGAATATCTTACAATATGGAATGCTCTCTCAACATAATACTTTCCTCTCAGTAATAACAACAATCACTCATCATCACATCATTGAACTAACGACGATCACCTCCACAACAACAACCCGATCCCAGGTCCTCTTGACCTTTATTTAGACATTACAATAAATCACCGACAGCCTTAGCCTGAAGCCTAGGTGTCTAAAACCCTAGGTCAACTTGACCTGCATTTTCAGTGCTTCGCCAACTTATCTTTCCTTCCTTCCTATGAGGTGCTCCAAAGCATCTACCGGTAGATTTTTCCACTTGCTGAGTTGTCCGAAAATCTGTCTTCCTTGCTTATCTGTATTCCTCAATCTCCTCGTCCAACGACTTTCTTTCTCTTACTTTTCTCTGTCTTTTCTGCTCTTTTTCTCACTTCGACCCAATATCAGTCACTAGTCTTCTGTGCATTTCTCATTTCATATTTTCTACCTTAATCTTTGCTTTCTTCCAGAACCAAGGGCCAACAATGCCAAAAAAAACAATTTGGTACATCCTTGTTTCTTCCATATATGGACCATCCTATGTATTGAGGTCAAAGTCATAATAAAATCAAAATTATTTATTATGGTAATCCATATGTATGTCGATGGCCTCCCACCTATTCCAACTGGCTCATTTTGGCAATTTTCCAGTTTGGCAGTTGTTTCCTAGTTTTGGGGTCCCTAACTTCCAAGGCCATTTTGAGGCCCTAAACAACGTTTTTAGGTCTTACCATAAGTAAATTGTAGTAAAAGTTAGAGTTTGATGACAACATGTGTATTCCTCGGATATACCCTTCCAATGGGCTATCATGCGCCTAAAACGGAGATCGTATGCAAAAGTTACGACCCAAAGAAGTTGATGTAGTAACTTACACCAACGGGGCCCACATGACTTTTGGTGCTTCATCTCCTAGGGTTAGTTTTTTGGATGTCCGGGGTTTTGGAATTCTTGTTTATTGTAAAAAATCTTGGAGAGCCTCATTGTAACCATCTTCTTGCGAATGAGTGCAACCATCACATCTCTTCTCAAAGATAAGTTGCCACCATTCTAGAAAGCTTGTTTCAGTCTGCATTTTACAGTTTCAACATATTTCCTTATTGAATAGAAACCAATTTTACTATATATATGTTATTTTTTCTTGTGTTTTTGTGTTAAGAATAATAATAATCTGTATTCATTTCATTCTTCTCATAAAATATGGACCAGTGGTATCAGAGTGGTCTTCTCCTTCTCGTTCTTAATGCATGTCCCCGACGAGGTCAGGGTACAAAGAATTGGGTCGAGCTTGTTTCTCTTGAGGAAAAAATCTCTTGCACGCCCAAGCGACCTCTCATGGCGGGAGAAAATAAAGATGAAAGGATAGGAGATCCTTTCAAAATGTTTCTTGAGGAATCCCTCATGCAACAAAGGAACGAGATGATGGATAGTTTTGCGCAAATCCTTCGATGGCTACCAACAAGTGACGCATATTCCTCGAGCGGAGGCACTGCCCCCTTCAAGGTGAAAATCAACTTTGATATTCCTATATTTGAAGGTTAGATAGATGCATATGTTGTAGAAAAGTGGTTGAATCTACTAGAAGGGTATTTTTATGTCCATAACTTTTCGAACAGAGAAAATATTACTTGTGCAGGCCTCAAAGTTGTTCCCCATGTCAAAGTTTGGTGGGAGAATTTCTATGAGAAAAAGGAAACAAAGGAACCGTCATTATTTATAGTCGTGGTCACCTGGGAATCCTTCAGGGATTTTATTAAGGAACACTACTACCCTTTCGGAAGTGATAATGACCTGTATACAAAATGGGCCACACTACGACACGAAAGAGACCAAGCAGTGCCAGAGTTCACAAATATCTTCCATACCTTGCACACAAATATGGGTATCAAATATTTTTAGCATCATCTGGTGCTCAATTATTGTGGTGGTCTACATAGACACATCTAGGCCAAAATGGTGTTTCTAGACATATCGTCCTTGGCAGTAGCCTATCGATATGTCGTCAAAATCAAGCAAAATATTAAACAAAAAGATGTGGCGATTTGGGCCTGGGAACCCCTCACAGCAAAAGCAAGGAAAGGGTGTCCCCAACCCATAGAAAAAAGGATAGAACAAATATGGATAGCCTCAAGATAACCAGTCTAAGCCGTAAGTAAATAAGGACACTGGAAAGATGAAGAAAGATATCAGGAATTGGTGCAACTTCCATAAAATCCCTTGGCATAATATTGTTGATTGTCGCTTAAAGAAGTCATTGGTGGTTGAGGTGAAATCCTTTGAATCAGATGCGATTTATGACTTTGATTCAGAATGAGAAAGGGGGAGACAGATCATTGACGTGGAACCCAATGCCACCATTTCTAGCACCAAGATCCATCTTGATGAACCAAACGAGCTAGAGGAAGGAGAGCACATATTTCATTCACAAATGTGGGTGAAAGGCAACCTGCTGCACTTCATCATTGATAGAGGTAGCCAAAATAACCTCATCTTAGTAGATATTTTCAAGAATCTATCCCTACCGACAACACCAGACCTGCATCCCTACACCATTGGATGGCTCTGCCAAGGAAGTGATCTTCGTGTCGGCCAACATTAATGCTTGTTGTATGGCATCAAGCCCTTCAAAGATGAGGTATTGTGTGATGTTTCTCCTCTCAAAGTTTGTGATGTTATTTTGGGCCAACCTTATTTATGGGAACGTTGTGTTGTATATGAGTCTAGGCCTCGCAGTGTTATTATTGCTTTGAACATGAAATTGTATAGGATACATGAGGTAGTCCCACCTAGTGTTATTTCCTTTATCTCTGCCAAGCAATGCAGGAAGGCCATCTTTCATACAGGGAAGTTTGTCTTCTTCATGATTTTCTCTCAAAGCGAGCAGGATATTACAGCCACATCCAGGGCATCTACGACCGACCTCTTCATGCAAAAAAAGAAAGTGGATAAGGTCATGTAACAATACAAAGATATCTTCTCCTCACCCATCGGGGTACCTTTTCACTGTCAGGTCAAGCATCCCATCAATATGAACCCTAGCGCACCACTAACCAATGTTCCATTCTACCATCACTCTATGTTAGAGAATGAGGAGATCAAGTGACAGATCTAATAACTGATCCATAAGGGGCACATCCATCCTATATCATATCCTTGTGGGATCCCAATCATCCTAGTGCAGAAGAAAGATGAGAATTGGTGACTCTGCAATGATTATCGGGCCCTAAATAAAATCACAGTCAGGAATCAGTACCCGATTCTCTGAATCGACGATCTCCTTGATTAGCTAAATGGGGCCAAATAATTCAGTAAGATTGATCTGAAGTCTGGCTACCACCAGGTCCTAATATAATAGACATATGTATGGAAGACTGCCTTCAAGTCAAAAGAAGGTATTTTTGAATGGTTGGTCATGCCCTTTGGTTTGACAAATGCTCCAACAAATTTCAAGAGGATGATGGACGATATCCTGTGACCTTTCACCAATTCTTTTGTAGTGGTGTATATGGATGAAATCCTCATCTACAATAAGACTTGGGAGGAACATTTGCAGCATATTCAACAGGTTTTGCAAACCCTGCGACAGCACAAGCTATATGCCAAATTGGAAAAATGTTCCTTCGGCGTGGACAGGGTCTAGTACCTAGGATATATCATTGATCAACATGGTGTGCATGTGGATCTATCCATGATCCAAGTCATCTATGAATAGCTATCCCCAACCACACTCATTGAGCTTCAGAGCTTCTTAGGCCTTACCAATTTATATCATAGGTTCATGTTGGTATTCTCCCATATTGCATGGGCCCTCAACCAAGTAACTAGGGGTGGTGGTAAGGTAAAATTTGTGTGGGGCTTGTCCCAACAACAAGCGTTCAATGATTGAATCAACGCTTGTGCTCATCCCCGGTACTTTCATTATCGAACCTACAGTAGCCCTTTGAGATTGAGACAGATGCTTTAGACTGTGTTTTGGGCGCAGTCCTCACTTAGCATGGCCACCCTTTTGCCTATCATAGTGAGACACTATCATATGTCTTTCGTAAGTACCCTATTTACAAAAAAGAAATGTAATCCATTGTGCAATTATGCCACCAGTAGAGGCATTACATTCTTGGGAAGGAGACAGTCATCCACACTAATCATAAGCCACTGCAATTCATGCAAACACAAGGAAAATTGTATAATGACCACCATTAGAAGTGGTCCACATACTTGCAGCAGTTCCACCTCAACATCAAGTATAAAACAGGAAGTACCAATAGAGTCATTGATTTCCTCAGTCGAACCCCAGTCGCGGCACTCACCACAGTGCTAGACTCTTGTGGCCATGATACCTTTGAATGGCCCCACATATATGAGACAGACCCTAACTTCACCACCACCTATGAAATGTTGGGCGCAAACTCAGTTGTCGCTAATTTCCATATTCAGGACGAGCTGTTGTGCCATCTAGGCCATCTCTTTGTTCCATCAAGTGAGCGAGTGAAGATGATTTGGGAATCCCACTACAGTTGGGTGGTAGGCCACTTTGGCATCGAAAATACAATGGAAGTGTTGTAGAAACATTTCTACTGGCCAAAACTTTGACAGGATGTCAGCAAGTATATTAGGTCTTACACTTCCTACACAATTTCCAAACCGACCACTAAGAAACAGGGCCTTTACACCCCTCTTCATACTCCTAAGAGGCCATGGGAATCCATCTCAATGGACTACATATCGGTCCTTCCATCCACCAAGAGGGGAAATGACTGTGTTTGTTTTATTGTTGATCACTTTTCCAAGATGGAGATTATGGATTCCTACAAGAAGAGAATCATAGCATATTCCACTGCAAAGATCTTCTTTGAATGAGTCTGGGTATATTTTGTAATCCCACAAACCATTGTCTTGGATTGGGACATTCGGTTCCTTTGCACATTCTGGTTGAGCCTCTGGTCACTTTTGGACACCAAGCTCACCAAATCCACTGCCTTCCACCCCCAGACAGATGGCCATACTGAGGTCATCATTCGCATGATCGTGCATATCCTACACATGTGAAATCCCAAGCACCCACACACATGGGATGATATTCTTCCCTATGTTCAACATAGCTACAACCAAGCCCTACATAGCTCAAATGGCCATAACCCCATTTAGGTGGGGTTAGGATTCCAACCATTGGGTCCCATTGATGTTGCACTACCCCTTGTGGCCACCCTGGCCAACTAGTCACCTGCTCCAACTGAAGCTGAAAAATACACTTGGTTCATTGAGAGGGTCCATCACATCTGCCAACAGGTTGAACATATTTTATAGAAGTCCACTTCCAAGTACAAGTAGCACCATGATCAACATCTAGTGCCACATAAGTTTCAAGTGGGAGACAAAGTTTGGTTGCACTTGTAGAAAGAAAACCTTATAGGGACAAATAGGAATCTTTGCCCACTCCGTTATGGACCTTACACCATCACCAAGGTTTTGAGTGGTAATGATTTTGAGCTCAACATTCCCCCTTTCCTTGGCTTGCACCCATTATTCAACATGGATCTCCTTCGACCATATTTCCCACCATTATTAGACACCTCAGAGATAGAAGAACAATTGAAATCAATAGAGCTCAACCGTGACTACATGAAACATGCATCCAGTGATCAGATTTTGGACACATCGGTCAAGGGAACTCTCCAGTAAAGGGTCCATCTTTATCAATTTGTCAATGTAGGGAAACTCCTGCACCAAGGCAAGTGGCTCACCCGGGGCCAAATTCAACAGAAATTTCCTCATCTGATGGGGGAACTCAATGCAATGAATACCATTGCTTCCTAAGGGGGGAGGATTGATCCAAATGGATTTTGGTGGCCTCCCACCTATTCCAATTGGCTCATTTTCGCAGTTTTCTAGTTTGGCATTTTTTCCTAGTTTTTGGGTCCCTAACTTATGGGGTCGTTTTGAGGCCCTAAACTGTGTTTTTAGGGATCACCATAGTCAAAACATAGATGAAGTCAAATTATAGTGGCAACATGTGTATTTCTCGGATAGAAATTTCCAACTGGATATCGTGTGCCTAAAACGGATATCATATGCAAAAGTTATGACCCCGAGAAGTTGATGTAGTAACATACCCCAACGGGGCCCACATGACTTTTGGTGCTTCATCTCCTAGGCTTAGGTTTTTGGACATCTAGGGTTTTGGCATTCCTGTTTATTGTAAAAAGTCTTGGAGAGCATCATTGTAACCCTCGTCTTACGAATGAGCACAGTCGTCACATATCTTCTCAAAGATAAGTCGCCACCATTCTAGTAAGCCTGTTTCAGTCTGCATTTTACAGTTTCAACATATTTCTTTATTGAATAGAAGCCAGTTTTATTGTATCTTTGTTATTTTTTCTTGGGTTTCTATGTTAATAATAACAATAATCTATATTCATTTCGTTATTCTCATAAAATCCGGATCATATGGTGTTTATTTGTTCATCATGATATTTCAATTTTTTTATTTCTATTGGTTCTAGCTGTAAAAATCTGGATGTAATATGGGAACTTTAAAGGGAATAAAACTCTCAAACTTCCATTAAAAGCACACCTAGAAACCAATCAACAAACATACATTTTCATAACAATAGTAACAAGCAGGTTACACAGTGGCCTTGGGGGTTGTTGTCAAAGTTTTTTATAATAAACTCGAACCAGAGGAGTCATAGAAGCAACAATTAAACATAGTTCAGTAGCCACCAGTAGAATTTACTAAGGATTTGGAGGGTGTCAATCAAAACTACAATCAAATAGGCCATTAGCACCTAGTTTAGCGCTAGAGTTTAGTGCATTTGAGGGCATGAATTGGGTCGATGGGAGGGCATAAAACTTTATGCTAAATGACGTGTTCACCTGGGCACCAGATTTAGTGTCTAGTTTAGCGCTCTGTTTATCTCCCTCTTTAGCGCCAGTTTTTTCTCCCTTTTTAGCGCCTAGTTTTTCTCCCTTTTTAGTGCCCATATTTTCTCCTTATTTATATCCTAGTTTTTCTCCTGATTTAGCGCCTAAACTGAGATATAGCTCCCTAAACAACGCCCAAAATAGATCATGTTTTAGCTCTTGGTTTAGCTCCTAATTTAGCACCTAGTTTATCTTCATGTGTGGCACCTTATTTAGATCCTAGTTTAGCTCTTGTCTTAGCACCTAGTTTATCTCCAGGTGTAGCTCCTAGTTTACCTCATGGTTTAGCACCTAGTTTATCTCGTAGTTTAGTGCCAAGTTTATCTCCATGTGTGGTGCCTAACTTATCTCCTGGTTTAGCACCTATTTTAGCTCCAGGTGTGGCACCTAATTTAGCTCATGGTTTAGCTCTTGGTTTAGATCCTGGTTTAGCTCCTGGTTTAGCTCCTATTTTAGCTCCTGATTTAGCTCCTAGTTTAGTGCCTAGTTTAGCTCCTAGTTTAGCTCATGGTTTAGCACCTAGTTTAGCTCCAGGTGTGGCACCTAGTTTAGCTCCCAATCATGCTTCATGTTTTTCTTCTAGTGTAGTGTCGAAAATATATTCTAGTTTGGATTCCAAATTAATGCCAAGATGGGATTCCATTATTGCATCTTTTTTTTCTTCCAAAATTGCTTGCTTGCTAGCTCCATGGTTTGCTTCCTTTTATTTCCAAGGTTTTCTTCCTTTTTAGCATCTGGTTTTGCTTCTTTTTTAGGTTCAGGGTTTGCTTCCTTTTAGTGTTGGGATTCGCTTCTTAATTAGAATCCAGTTTTTCTTCTTGTTAAGCAACCAATTTAGCTTCCTACTTAGATCCAGAAATAGCTCCAAGTATGGATTCAAATTGAATGTCAATTTTTACTTCCATTTTAGAGCCACATTTTTCTTCCATTTTAACAACTCATGTTGTGTCCTTTTTATCTTCCATTTAGTAATTTAAATTTTTTTATTTCAATTTAATTAGTTAAATATATCATGCATCTTAAAAAACTTGCATTATTATAGAGTAAGTCATATTGCATTTGAAGTATTTTATATGATAGCTTTTATAAATATTTTTTAGGGAATTGGACATCCATACAAACTAACAACATCATTATACTTATTAAATATCCATCTAAATAAAATCTACAACATACAGTATATATAAAATAATAAGATAATGATTATAACATGATCATCATCTATAATTAAAACTAGTCAAATATATCAATATTAGATAAGTATCATGTCAAACAACTTATATCTTTAATACTGGTGAGATCATCATCATATATAACTACAACAAGTGAAATTCAAATATTATAGTACATCAATAACATGTCAGAATGATACATGGCCAATAGTCGATGTAAGTTAAGATGATATATCTCTAAATGATATAAGTCAAAATGATAAAACTCAATAATATGGTATTGCAGGTGAAAATGATACATATGATAGTAGACATGAAAATAGTCATCATAATGATATATCAACAATGATGGAGTCTATATGATCAATGTCACTGGCTACTACCAACAACCAGGTCATCATCAATGTGGTCATCATCGTCGTCATTCACAGTGTCTTCTTCATCTGCCTCATCATCATCATCTCATGTGTCTGTATCAGAACCATTATAATCTGGATCTATCTCATGAGGATCAACTGGATCTTCTGGAAGACTCGTGTCCTGCAAAAAAGAACATTCAAAATGAAAACTTATTATTTATTTCATGCAATATGTAATTTTTGTGTTATATTTATAATATTACAAGATATGAAATGAAACCATAATCATATTACATTGTATCAAAGTGAACATACCATAATAAAAATTCAAATAAGTTACAAATAAGAAGTCATTCCAATGTTGTAAAAAATGCAACAATTCTAATAAACGTTAGTAAAGATCATAAAACAATGTGTTATACATTTTAACTATCAATTGTAAATTCTATTACACAACCATAAGTGCCAAACCTCTCCATTTTGTGTTATATATTATCATGTTTTCCTATAAAAATCCTTTGAGAGTTAATTGGTCTATATATCTTCTTCTCTTATATTTCACAAATGAATATTTTTCTAGGACATTTTAGCCCATTGTAATATACTTCAAAGGTCCTTTGAGAATTAACTAGTTTATAGGTAATTTTGAATATGCTCTCGATACTCATTCAACTAGATCACATCCATATGCCAATCCTTCTGTTAGAACACTTAGACTTTTGAGATTTTGTTCTATTTTTTTTACCTCTTAGAAATAAAATTTCACCAAAAAACTTAGGAAATGCCTTTTAATTAAATAAATCCCCAGTCATTATGTCACTTATCGATGAGTTACACTAATTTGATCGAATGGTCCTTGTGATCTCCGAAATGTAAAAGTTGCCCAAATTTTAAAAATAAATATTTTAATGACAACTTCAAAACTTATTGCACAGGAACCCTACTAGGTGAGGTGAATATGTCTTTGTATTCCTCGACTATTCTGTCCACCTATTGTTGTTGTGCAGAGAGAACCCATGTAGAGATTTTTGGTGGTTGCAGTGACCTTTCATTCACCTTCTGATCGAACCATATAGAGGAAAACTCTCTTGCTATGAGAAACCACCTTTATGTAGTGTTTTGCAGAGATCAAAGAGACCATTGTATTTGGGACTGCCTCTAGTACCCTGTAGAGTTGATCTCCCAAAGTAATAATGACACTACGGGGCCTAGATTCATAAACAACATGATGCTTCCACATATATGGTTTTCCTATAAAAACATCACAAACTTCAAGTGAGGAAACATCACATAATACCTCGTATTTGAAGGATTTGATGTCGCAGTGCAAGAGACATAGTTGGATGATGCATATATCTCGCCCTGGCTAAGCCAACCGAATGTGTATGGTTGAGGATGATGTGTTGTTTTCAGATTCAACCTCTTGAAAACCTCTTCTGATATCAATTTCTTCTAGATACCGTTTTCAATAATGAAATGGAGTGGGGTTCCCTTCACCCACATCTATGAGTGGAAAAGACACTCCCCTTCTTCAGGCTCCTCCGGTTCTTCTAGCTAGACATTTTTGGTAGCGATGGTGACACTAGGTTCTGCATCAATGATATGTCTTCCCTTTTCTTGATTTGAATCAGAGTCTGAGTTAGCATCTAACCCTTGGGATTTTGTCTCATCCAACAATGAATTTTTGGAGTGACATTCATCAATATTGTGCCAAGGAATTTTGCGAAACTCGCACAATTTTTCGGTGTCCTTCTTCGACTTCCCATTACCCTTCTTTGTTGGTGGCTTGGGATGGTTATCCTGGAGTTTGGCCATCCTTTCTCTATCCTTTGGCCTGTGATTTAAGGCCACCCTTACCATACTTTGGTTGTTGTGGATTTGTAGGCCCGAACTCCCGCTTGTTTTTCTGCTTGAATTTCTGCTCGATTTTGACAGCATATCGATAAGTGGCTCCCAATGACGAGATGTACAAAAAAACCATTTCAGTTTAGATGTACCTGTGCAGAGCCCCATGGTATTTTAGTATTATATTTTTCTCAGAGTATTTGATACCCATCTTGGTAAGCAAGGTATGGAAAGTATTTGTGAAATCTGACACCATTTGGCCCCTCTCTTAGCGTAGGATGGTCCATCTCGTGTACTAGTCATTGTAACTTCCAATAGGCTAATATTGTTCCTTGAGGGAATCAAAAAAATCCAACCAAGTGGGTCCTTGCCAAAAAATTACAAACTCATCCTTAGCATGGTTCTCACAGTAAGTCTCCCACCAATTTCTAACATGGGGAAGCACCTTAAGGAGTGTGAAGGTGATCTTTTCATTGTTGGAAAAATTGTGGACAAAGAAATAACCCTCTAGCATATTTAACCATTTTTCCAAAGTGTAGACATATATATGGCCTTAAAATAAAATAATATCAAAGTTAACTTGTACCTTGAAGGGCGTCACACCTCCGAAGTGATTGTTGGTTGAAGGTGTGTTTGTTGTTTCTGATAGCCCTTGAAGGATCTAGGAGAAATTATCCATCATCTCTTTCCTCTGTCGTGCGAGGTATTCCTCGAGAAACAGTTTGAAAATATCTCTTGGGCATGCAAGAACAATTTTCCTTAAGAGATACAATCTTGAGACCCAACTCTCTATACCCTGACCTCGTCGAGGACATGCACTGAGGACGACAAGGAGTAGACCGCTCTGATACCACTAATCTAGATTATTTTAGGAATGATATGAAGGTAGACATATAAAAAATAATTACATAAAGATATGGCAAGGAACACAATAATATAGTAAGTCTCATATTTTATTAATGATTGTCTGAAATACAAAATATTGTAAAATGCAAAATCACGCAAGCTAGGTAGAATGGTGGTAGCTTATCTCTGACAAGATATGTGTCGGCTACATTCATTCACAAGAAGTTGGTTACAATGAGGCTCCAAAAGCCTTTTTAACATAAAGTGTTAATGAGAAAAACCTAATCCTAGGAGATGAAGCATCAAAAGTCATGTGGGCCCCGATGGGGTAAGTTGGTACATCAACTTCTCGAGGTCGTAACTTTTGCATACGATATTCGTTTTAGGTGCACGATAGCTTGATAGAAATAACTATCTGATACATACACATGTTTCGATCACACTTTTTCTAAAACCTATAGTGTGATTGTGGTGTGCCAAAAAAACGTTGTGTAGGGCCTCAAAATGGATCTGGAAGTTTAGGACCCGAAAAACAAGGAAAAACTGCCCAAATGGAAATTGGTCTTTGAGCCACTGGAATAGGTGGGTGGCCACCGATATCCACCTGGATCAATCATCATGGTAAATTGTGTATTCCACAAGATGAAAGAGTGCATGTAATGAGAGAAGCACATACTTCTCTCATTTCCGGTCATTTTGGTGTAAGAAAAAAGTTCAATTAAAACACTATTGTTATTGGCCTCGAATGTATGAAACTATGTGCAAGGATGTGTGGTGTATGCCACTAGCAAAAAAGATAACATAAAATTGGGTTTCTATATACCACTTCCTATATGTTCTTTTCCATGGGAAAATGTGTCTATGGATTTTGTAGGGGCTCTCTTCCTATGTCCAAGAAAGGTCAGGATTATATATATGTTTTTGTGGACAAATTTAGAAAAATGTTTGTTTTGGTTATGTTATCACGTAGTTTGTACTTGGAAGTAAGGGAAAGGTGAAATAAAGGAAAGCTGGCGAAACTGGAGACTATCCTACCACTGTCACCTTGATAAGATAACTCTCTGTGTTTAGGGTGGTAGGCCAAGGGGAGACATCCCTGGTGACATGGGGTTTTGAGAAGGCAAAGGCTTATGGCTAAGTAAAAGTTTCCCCCCTCAAAATTCACCATTGATCAGAAGGTCCAGTTAAACAACCAATAAAGATAATGATAACTAGATGTGTACTTGCTCAAGACAAAGCAACAAGAAAACTATATATATGCACGATCACTTGTTGGTTAGTACTTCATATAATCAAGGACTTTCTGATATAAATAAATTGACCAATAATATTGATGAAGTAAATCAATGATGTATAATAGAGAAAATCACAATACGTCACTTTACAATAAATGCTAAATAAGATTCATGATGAGCAATAAAGATTTATCATTAATGTTACAATACCAACATTCATTAGAAGCAATGACTACTAAGCTTTAACAAATCTTTCGATTGCTTTAAAGATGTAATAAATGTTGCATGGATATGATTATACCATAAGTAAATGACAACAGCAATAGGGTTAGTAGGTTAGTCTAAGCTAGGGTTAGAAGAAGTTAATAATTGTTCAAAGCATTGGGTATTTATGATCAAGGTCTTAGATCAATAAGTTATTAGGGAAAATGGAGTCAAACTAGCTGCAAAAGTTGAAGGGCCAAAATGATAATGATAGGGAAAAAGACAAGAGGGATATTATGGTTGAAGTTTTTTTAAGAAAAGGCTTCAACCTATCAACCCTAGGGGAAGACGGCTCACTAAGGTGCAGTAAACCTAGGCCTTAGTGTGTCTTCCTCATTCTTTAGCTCAAAAGACAAAGTAAAAATGGCTAGCTTGAAGAGAGAATGGTAGGGTGTTGCAATGGAAAGGCCCTATCATTTATCTTCAGCAAATCAAATGGCCTCTTAGCATAACCTAGTAGGGACTTGAAACAAGGACACCAACATGTGCTTATTTCCTAGGGTTTAATCTAGAAAATTTCATTAACAAAATGCAAGTAAAATACCATAACCATTCAAGAAAAGGAAGGATTGCATAAATTCACTTACATTCACCAAGTATTATCAATGCCAAACTATATTTGTAAACCTTCCACCAAGAAAATGCAAAAAATAGCCAAGAAAACCCTCCTTCAACAAGTGCACATTAGTAATTTCAGCCAAAAACCCTAAAGAGGGCGCAAATTTAAGACCTCACCAAGTGGTAAGTGAAAGATGATCCAAAAAAGAGAGTTAAAACCCTCAATTTATACAATAGTAATGACCTTAGTTTAATTTTAGGTCACCAAAAGGCCAACATGGAAAAAATACATAATAATATTGTTTTTACATCAAATTTCATAATCAAACCCAAAATCAAGCAAAAATGAGGACGTCATGCCCTTTTAGGGTGACGTTATCCCTTTATAGGGTGACATTGGACTCCTAGAGAAAAA
>ML800919.1:0-23592 GCA_009831015.1 Picea engelmannii | reverse complement strand
GTTCTCTCTTTATCCTTATTTTCTCCATGAGACCATTTTTCTAACAATATTTTTTCAAATTCTCCATTGGAGAGTGTCATCATCTCCTTATAATCAAGTGATTTCCACCAAATTGCAGCATCACCTTGCAATTTGAGATCTACTCAATGGGGCCAAGTATCTTCCCATGCTGACTTTATTTCTTTAATAAATGATTCAATACTAGGGCCATCACATTTCCCTGTAAAATACATCTTGCTATGAAAAACCCCCAAAAATAGAACAATAAGTTACGCCAGAAAATCGCGGCTTTTTCCGGAAAAACCCTGAAAAACTGTTGAATTTAAAATGCTCAAAACTTTACTTCCCGAACTCCGTTTAGACTGATGTTTTTTTTGAAATTGGGTATTTTTCCAAGAGGAATTCAAATACCCAATTTATTTTTCCAAATTCAGCTCGTAAAACTTTGTATCTGAACCTGAAGTGCGCCGCCCTC
Organism: Picea engelmannii; assembly: GCA_009831015.1. Classification (NCBI taxonomy): domain Eukaryota; kingdom Viridiplantae; phylum Streptophyta; class Pinopsida; order Pinales; family Pinaceae; genus Picea; species Picea engelmannii. The sequence continues at coordinate 23,117 of ML800919.1, read as the reverse complement.
TTTTTCTTCCCTAGAAAAAATTCTGCAAAAAGAGAAAACAAATATTCCCTTCTTTGGCCAAGGAAAGTGCTTTGATACCAATTGTTAAGAACCAAAGACTAATCTATAAATATACTTCAGAAATAACCAAGAATAAACCACAAACCATTCACCATAACAATGAACACAAGAAATATCCAAAACCCTTGAGGTAGGGTAACACCATATATTAATCCTTATGGAACGATAAAACTCCTCAAGCAATCCTTGCTTGTACAATCACAATATTCTTCACTATGTTTCATTACATTGCCTACACTTATTTATATACCTCTCCCTATCTTCTAGGAACCTTATAGAGAGCCTTCTCACATTTATTATATCTAACTACCATAGTGAGTCTTATTTAATAATATAGTGGACCTAGTCCACCTTACATTGAATGACCTCCACTATTATCACTATGGGCCCTCTGGACCCCCCCACTACCTCTCTAGATACCTTACATTTGCCCACAATGTCTACCCAAGGAAAGTGCTCTGATACCACTTGTTAAGAACCTAATACCTGAATAAAAAATATCACAATAGATCCAAAGATATCTGAATATAATCACCACACAAGATATATGAAACCATATAGAAAACCACAACTTTATTATATCAAAACCCTTGAGGTAAGGCAACACCATACAATGGATCCTATTATAGAAGGGATCCTCTCATGTTCACTTGCCTCTTCGAGGGGGCATCCTCCTAATGAGCTTCAGCTCCAAATACAATATTTCTCTTCATGTCTCATTACATTGTTTGAACCCCTTTATATAGTGCTACCATCGCCTAAGAACATTCTAGAGGAGGAATCTTCTAGAAGTAGAACCTTCTAAGAAGTCCTCTTACATTTATTATATCTAATTACCCATTTATTATATCTAACTACCATAGTGAGTCTTATTTAATAATATAGTCAACCTAGTCCACCTTACATTGAATGACCTCCACTATTATCACTATGGGCCCTCTAGACCCCCCCACTACCTCTCTAGCTACCTTACAGACTTTCATGATAATACAGATGACAGTTTTCTCTCTTTATTGATGTCAGATTCCTCTCTTCTTCTATATTGTCATTCAAGTTGTCTTAATTTTCATATGACTGTCATCTCATCGTTCAGTTCACAATTTGAATCTTAGTTGCTTTCATTGTTTATTAAACCCATCACTTAGTATCCGGTTTATAAGCATTGGTTTCTTCACCCATTTTTAAGCTATTTATCTGATTATTAGTTCTTGAGAGCACTGGCTTATTTGATTATTGTTAGTAGTCTGGATACATTGTTTTATTTTAGTTATCTCATTGATCCATTCATTACTTAAGCATAAATCCATTCATTTTATAAGTTACCAAGCATCTTTGGTTTACAACCCCAAAGAGTTTCTTGGAGGGCTAACACCATGCACAAGAACACAAGAAATATCCTAGGAAAACCCTTCTCAACAAGGGATAAAAAGCCAACAATCCTTTGCTATATTCTCAAGAGAAGATCCTCCAACCATGAAACCTTAATGCACACAAGAGGGTGCTCTACTACCTTGAAACTTGTGCCCAAGAGAAGTGTGCACTTCAGCCCTAGAAGATGTTCTTGCTGAAATTTCCAAATGACAAGTGACTTGTGTGTGTTATGTGCTTCCTCAATGGGGAAATTACCTTTATTTATACTAGAATGGAAAGACCAAAACTGGTGTCTATTGGCACAACAGGGTCGACCTCAATAACTCAGAAAATAATTAATTATTACAAAAAACATTAATTATCTTTTACATATGGTGGAGCCGACCTATACCCTTTACATCAGAATTAAGGTTACAGGTAAATATCACCCTCAAAAAATATAGCAAGGGATATCACACATTCATTAGTGCTCAGCCACTAGCAGCATGTCCACTTGTGATCAGCAATAGGGATGTCCTACTCAACAGATCTCTATCTCACTGAGTCCACAAGAGAATCGTGTGGAGTAACATCTCAAGCTTGACTCAACTAAGTCCACAAGGAAGGATACCACACGTCATAAAAACTCAGTCCAGAGTCTGACACACACCCATCACATGGACACATTCTTGCCACATAGGGGTGCACATCAATTCATATCAATCCAGAGAGGAATGACACACCCATCTCATGGGAATCCTCACCCAACACAAGGGCACACATCGTCTCATCTCATTCCAGAGAGGAACAACACACCCATCTCATGGGCACACCCAACACATGGGCTCTCTCACAGGTCGAATCACTCAGTCTGTGTCCTGGAGGATGTCCACGAAGCTGTAATCATCAACACTCCCTCTCAGCTAGGGAGGAATTCTACACTAGGCCAAGTCTCTCATGTAACTACTCGAACTTCATCTTGGCAAGCAATTTGGTGAAGATATTTGCAATCTTCTCATGTGTAGGAAGGTACTGCACGTGTACTTCTTTCCTCTACACCATGTATCTGATATAATGATATTTTATCTCATTGTGTTTCAATCTATTGTGAAACACAGGATTCTCGAATAGTTTCACACAGCTCTGGTTATCACAATGAATAATGGTAGGATCCATCTCATGATAAAATAAATATTTCAGGAGCTTGCGAAGGCACACCGCTTCGCGAACTACCACACTCAATGCTATATACTCTGATTCTATGGTACTCAAGGCCACATATCTCTATTTCCTACTACACCAGGAAAACATTGAATACCCCAAGGTAAAACAACAACCGGATGTGCTATTTCGGTCCACTACACTCCCTGCCCAATCGGCATCGACATATCCTTGTAAACTCAAGTCTACACTGGAGGCATATCTCAGGCCATATCCAACTGTGCCTCGTAGATATCTCAATACATGTTTTGTTGTTATCCAGTGAGTCTGTCTCAACTGACTTATGAACTAACTAAGTACATTCACTGCATAGCATATATCGAGTCTGGTGTTAACCAGATATATCAATGATCCAATTAGTTGTCAGTACAAATGTAGATCAATCTCTCCTGAGTCAGTAGAAGCATCATTCATTTTCTTCAAATCCAACACCATCGGTGTAGGCATGGATTTTCACTCTGTCATACCGAACTTCTTCAATATATCCACTATATATTTTCCTTGACTCGGGAAAATCTCATCAGTCCTCTGTCATACTTCTAGTCGCAAGAAGTAGTGCATCATACCCAAATCCTTCATCTCGAATTCAGAAGTCAATGCTCGCTTGCATTTAGCAATAAGTATTTTTGAACCGGTGAGGAATAAGTCATCCACATACAGGACCAATATTAGTCACTCATTACCAACAATATGATAATATAGGTTTGGATCAGCAGCACTCTTGTTGAAGCCCAAAATCATCAATAATCCATCCCTCTTCTCTTACCAAGCACAAGGTGCTTGCTTTAGTCCATACAGGGATTTCTTCAACCTGCACACATGAGTTTTCTCATCGTGTATCACGAATCCTTATGGCTTCTCGGTGTAAAATTCTTCATCAATCTCACAATTGAGAAATGTTGTATTTACATCCATTTGATGTAGTTTCCAACCCATGGATGAAGCTAGTGAAATGATAGTACAGATGGAAGTGTATCGGGCTACTGGAAAAAATATTTCCTCATAATCAATTCCCTCCACCTGTGAGAATCCTCTGGATACAAATATCTCTTTGTATTTCTTGAAACTTCCATCAGTTGCATGTTTGATCTTATAGATCCACTTGGAAGTTACTACAGACTTCCCTTCTGCTCTCAGAACAATATCCCACACATCATTATTCAAGATGGATTGATACTCTTCTACCATGGCATCTTGTCATACATGTTGACCTGTCATTTCTCCATGACAAGAAGGCTTAGTATTAATGATGTGGCTCATGGTTGAAGAATAGCTCAAAAATCTCTTTGGTATCTTGCTCTCTCAGGATGTGCCTTGATGACATGCATGGCCCTCTTCCTCTTGTAGAGTTTGTCAAGCCCAGGAAGGCCTTTTATGACCTATTGCAATGTCTCTGGGGATATCGACTGGAGAAACTGGATAAACTGGAATAACCAGACCAATTGGAATAATGGTTGTCTCCCTCTGAACTGCTAAAGGGGAGAAGGTATTTTCTTTTCCTTTTTCTCAAATAGTTTGACTCTCTCTGAGTCAAGTGACTCCTTGTGAAGTCTGAAGGATATACATCTTCCTTTTCTTGTGTTGCTAACCAAGAGACATCTCATGTCTCCTCGGGTTCTCTACTAACTCTACAGTACTTTTTTGGCCTCCCATAATAGGATAATAACCAAGATGACCTCCCATAGGGATAACAATCAAAATGGTCTCCTCTACTGGGATAATAACCAACCAAGGAAAAAATGGACTCTCGTACCAGGGATAATGGTCCAAGTCATGAAAATGGAATCTCGTACTAGGGATAATGGTCCAAGTCATGATGGCTCCCACACTAGGGATAATACCATTTATTATCAAAATGCAAGCAACTACAGGTTAATCAAATAAGGAAAGCAGTACAAAACTTATCCTAGTTTACAATTATGCTAAACCTTGTATTTATTTTTATAGGAAGTAATCCTCATCTCTTATGTCTTCAACTTTCTGAGGTGGGTCTGGATCCATGTGAGCAGTGGAAGCATATTGTCTTTCTTTCTTCTAGGTAGAACAATTTCTCACAATGTGTCCATACTTGTCACATATGAAGCACTTGACCTTTGACATGTCTTTTCTCTAATAACATGAATTCTTCTCGTCTTTGAATATTTGTTTCAAGTTTCTTTTATTTCCTCCTTCTTTCTTTGTATGAAGTGCAAGAGCATGATTGTCATCATGAGGGGAGTCTTTCACTCCTCTAGCTATAAATTTGATTTCTTCCTGGGTACAGTCTGTCCATAGACGATCAAAAGTAGGTAGTTGTTCTCTACCACTGATACTTTGAAGAAATGGTTCCCAATGTTTTGGAAGATTATTGAGAGTGGACAAAACAAGTTCTATGTCCGATATGATTTCTCTAATGGAACCTAGTTGATCTCTGATCTCTAACATCTTCATGAAGAAGCTAACAATGGTGTCACCTTTTGTCATTTTGATGTTTTGAAGATGGCCCTTCAATGTAAGAGCTCTGAGGGTGTTGTTACTCTCAAAAATATTCTTCAATGCTTCATACATTCCATAATTTTTCTTCATGTTGGAAATATGAGGCAGGCAATGATCTCTTACTGAGTAGATGATTATCTTTCTTTCCTTGGCGTCATCTTCCTTCCTTTCTTCCTTCTCTTCATCAGTAAATGTCTCTGGTAAACCCTTTTGTATCACCCACAATAATTCTTTCTATTCAAGGGTGACCTAAAGTCTTGACTTCCAAGAACTGAATTTGCTTGATCTATCAAGCCTATCTTCCACCAAGGTTTTGTTCATCATATTTTTAGATTCTTCACAAACCCTTGCTAACTGGGATAAAAAACCCAATGGCTAGGCTAGGATAGCAAACTTAGGTTTTTTTGGGATTATGACTGCCAACAATCATCCTTGAAAGTCAAAAGAACACTGGTGAGATGAAAATCTCCTTTAATGAGCTGCAGAAACCCTAGATCTGAATTTTCTACAGAAAATTGTGAAACCCTAGAAACCATAGGGCCAAAAATCCAAAATTCTTGGAATTGCAATATGAGAGTTTTTAGAGGTGCACTGAAGGAGGTCGTAAACCCCTATGTAAATTTTATCCCCAACGTTTCAGTTTTAATTGTTGGAACACCCAAATAAGAGAGGGTTGTACGGATTTCTGGAAACCCTAGGAGGTCGTACGGTTATGTAGAAGAGAGAGAGGAAGGCTGCTAGAATCTTGTGCAATGGGTTCTTCAATACATATTCTCCGATACCATGTTGAATTTTCACTATGTTAGGCTCAAGCATGAGGTTTATTTCATTTTATCATTTACTTGAACCATAAACAAATGCAACTACACAATGTACAAGTGTTTCAATAACCAAGATCACAAGAAGAATAACCATGCACAAGAACACACGAAATATCCTGGGAAAACCCTTCAAAACAAGGGAGAAAAAACCCAGCAATCCCTTGTTATATTCTCAAGAGAAGATCCTCCAACCATGAAACCCTAATTCACATAAGAGGGTTCTCTACTACCTTGAAACTTGTGCCCAAGAGAGGTGTGCACTTCGGCCCTAGAAGATGTTACTTGCTGAAATTTCCAAATGACAAGTAACTTGTGTGTGTTGTGTGTTTCCTCAATGGGGAAATTACCTTTATTTATACTAGACTTGATAGACCAAAAGTGGTGTCTATTGGCACAACAAGGCCGACCTCAATAACTCAGAAAATAATTAATTATTACAACAAACATTAATTATCTTTTACATATGGTGGAGCCGACTTGTACCCTTTACATCACAATTAGGGCTATAGGTAAATCTCACTCTCATACAATATAGTAAGGGATCTCACACATCCACTAGTGCTCAACCACTAAGGGCATGTCCACTTGTGCTCAACCACAGGGACGTCCTACCCAAGAGATCTCTATCTCACTGAGTCCGCAGAAGAATCATCTGGAGTACCATCTCAATCCTGACTCAACTGATTCCACAAGGCAGGAGACCACACATCATAACAACTCAGTCCAGAGTCTGGTGCACACCCATCACATTGGCACCTTCACCCCACACAGGGGTACACATCGTTTCATCTCAATCCAGAGAGGAACGACACACCCATCTCATGGGCATCCTCACCCCACACAGGGGAACACATCGTCTCATCTCAGTCCAGAGAGGAATGACACACCCATCTCATGGGCATCCTCACCCCACACAGGGGAACACATCATCTCATCTTAGTCCAGAGAGGAACGACACACCCAACACATGGTCTCTCTCACAGGTCAACTCACTCAGTCTGTGTCCTGGAGGATGTCTCACAAAGTTGTAATCATCAACATTTTGGTCAACTTTGTGGGGGTTAATGGACACTAAGATTCAAAAGAGAATTGTTTTTTATCCACATACTCATGGAAAAACAATAGTGGTCAACAAGACATTGATACACTTACACCAAGGATATTTTAATAGAAATCCTAAGATTTGGGATGAACAATTGTATTATGTACATCATGTATATAACTATGTCATACATTCTTCTATGTAGAGGTATCCTTTTGAAACATGTTTTGGATATTTTCCTAAGTCTCCTATGGACTTTAATCTTGGGAAAGATTCAATGGAAGATGATTGTAATGATGCAAAAAAAGCCAAGAAGTTCATCCAAAAGATCCAATTGGTTCATCAAGATGTATAAGAACAATTGGGAAAGAACCAAGCTAATTATATGACTAGGCATGAAAAGCATTGGGTTTATCATCACTTCCAAGTCAGTGATCAAGTTTGGCTATACATTAGCAAAGAACGCCTTAAAGGTGAAGGTAAAACTCTCAAGACAATTAGGGATGGTCCATTTATAATTTTGGAAAACTTGAAACTATATTAGCCTCCTATGATCATGGATCAAGGTGAGAATGTTCAAGTTCCTTCCATTGATTATTTTTCTCCTCAATATCTGGATGGGTTGCGGTAAGATGTTATTCTTTACTAAAGGGTGAGGAATTCACAAAGATGGGATGTAGAGTACCTTCATGTGGGTCTAAAAGGAATGCATCCAAGTAAATCACAATGGATAGAAACCAAAAAAGTGAGGGATTCATACCCTCACTTATTTTATGATTGAAACTGGGCTTTTGGCAATCCAAAATATTCTTAGTGGGAAGGAGTGATCCAGGAGGATCCTTTTTTATCCAACATGTTTCAATCTTTGCAAAAAATCAACACCCAGATTGCTTTTAAAACAGATTTGGAATCATCCAAATTCTGATGCGATTCTTCCTTTGCTATCAATTCGTGTTATATGAATTTTTTGTTTTTAAAAATTAAAATCACTCGCATCGGTGGCAAATTTATTGTTCTCCCAATAAGAAATGTGGAGGTTAATTTTATTTTTAAAATATTTGAAAGATATGTTTTTAAAAACCTTTCACAACATTTTCCTATTTACGCATAGTATGTGGGATTTCATTCCCAAGAAAGGAAAAGGAGGCCATATTTGGAGGAATTTGAACCTGTACCTCCATGGAAAAAGGATAACATCGTAGCCATTACACCTTTTGCTTGGGAAATAATATAAGGGAGGCAATATTGTATTTGGGAGAAGAGAAGAAGCCCCTTCATTGGGAGAATAAGCAAGCCTGAGTTCATTTTATTGTAGGAAGAAACCATTGTTATCTTCTTAAGGATCAAGAGAGTGATTTTTTTTGCAGATTGAAGGCCATTATGTGATGTAAAGAGTTGGAATGCTATACTTGCATCATTTTTAATGGATCAAATTGTCATTTGAAGCAAACCCAAAGATGTATCCCATACGGATGAACTCTGTTGTCAATTTGTTGAGTATTTCCTGTGTCATTTTTAGATATGTTTTCAAATTTCAGCTTTTAAATGTTAATATTTAATATTGTAAGCCAATTTTAAACACAATTGCAGGAAATTGAGAAATTTGTTAATAGAATATGAATTGGTGGTTTAAAACAAATTTGTTAGCACGTAAGCTACTAAACAACAACAAATATTTGTGTTTATAATAATAATAATCTGATTTTTAAGGTCATGACCAAGCCAGACACCAAATTGGTGTATGAGACCCCCTTGTTTGTGAGACAAGGGACCCCCTTTGTGCATTGATTTGAGTACTAAATTATACGAAGGTATACATACCTATCTCCCTCTGGATTCGAACTTGTGACCTAGACACCAAAACACATCTCTAACTTAACAAACAAACAAACAAAGTCTTTGAAATTAGGGTGTGTTGCACACGAAAGTTCTTTGATACCACTTGTAATATACTTAAATAGCATATACAAAGATTTTAAGGAAAATATATCAAAAAATTCGAACAATAAGATATAAAATAACAATAAAAAAATAATACAACATCTATTGAAATAAAACTGTTTATTGTTGGAAACCTAATCCATAAGGTGGAGAAATATGAAACCACTAGTTAGTTTAATAGTTGTAGGGAGTCCAAAAGACCTTGGAATATGAATCCAAGGTTCATAAATAAAAAAATGTATTTATATGTATCATATCTTGAATAAAATGTGCTTTATGCTTATTCAATTTTGTGTGTCCAACAATGGTACGAGAGCTGCTTAGTTCCTAGGGAAGGGATTTTCTTTTAGGCATTTTCTTTTACGTGAAGAAACGCAGTGGGTTTCTATCTACCAATTAGATTGGGGTAAGCATGTTATCCCGAGCCACCTTATTGGTTGATTACTAGTGCGCAATCGTTAGGGTTATTCTACGTTTTTGTTTCCTGTGGTTCCCGCTATGGTGAATAGAGCACACCTGGAGCTGCTTCTCGTCTCCCTCGCGTAGCCTCGATTTTTCCATTATTGTCCAAAATTCTGCAGTGGAACCTCTACTAAGGCCTTACCTCCATTGTTTCCTCCTGCTGTGGTCGCGGGTTTTGATTGTGCAGTAAACAATTCAACTATTCGCATCTACATTCAACTGTTCGCATCCATTACATGTTGAAGAAGATTCTTCAGTTTCGAAGGAAATTTTCACACTTTTCACCGCATTGGGCGCTGGATAACTCAGGGCGAGGGTTAAGAACCATACTAAATTTCAAATTTCTTCCGAAAAATAAGGTAGCTAACACCACAAAATCTGAGTTTTTTCTTCACAGTTTTCTATTTCAGAAACCCCAATTCCAGCGACAGTCAATTGTTCCATTACTCACTACCTCGACTGTTCATTGCTACGTCCAATTCAAACCCATCTCTAGAAGCTATGTGAAGTTGAACCCTGCTTCTTCGTGACTGTCCTTGACGACCAGATTAACCACCACTGCTGATGTCTGCGTTGTTGTATGTCGACGGAGTGTAATGGACGTCTGAATGTCTCTCTGACCATCATATTTTGAGCTCTATAGGTATGGGCAATCCCTTAAGCAGAGGCATGGAGAGGGAGATGCCGAAACGAAGATTTGCCACCAAGAAATAGTGTCGCATTCCACATCGATATCAATTTGCGTTGATATATAAATGAACGTTGGAGGTGACATTGGAAATTGCACACTTTTGACCAGACGGAATAAGTAGACAGCTGCCAATAGCACTCACCCTATGGAGAGATGACCCATTTTCGACAGCTAGGTATTTCTGCTAATATGTTGAAGTCCATTCATCTGTCGGTTGCCTATGCTTCTTGCAAAAGGAAAGTAAATGGAGAGATTACCCATTTCCGAAGATGAGGTTGGCTGTCACGACATGCAGCTCCCATAGCAAGTGTAGAGTTTGTCCAACAAAGGATATGATCAGGGCAGTTTGCGTGCTCGTGATATTGTGCACTATATTGTGGTAAAAGCATGGGTTCCATACCCTCCAATCATCTCACAACTCTCTGATCATGGACAACACACAATAGCAGTGATGAAGCAATAAGTTTATTGTTTCTTTTGTAAACGGGTGCATTTTCGGTAGAAACCGACATCCTCCATTTGTTGCTTGCACTTTCGATTTTGCTTGTGAAAGAAACCTTTGAGGTCTATTTCTATCTTTAAAATGGCTCGAGTTGAGGAACTGTTAGGGTTAATAAACACTCTAATCCTATCTACTAACAAAATCACTCTTCACTTTATTGTAACCAGCTTGCAAGTTACGCAAGCCAAAGAAGCATTGATGCAAACTCAGAATTGACTCCTTCACGATGAACTTTAGCTAAGGAATCTTCGACAACATTTTGAACTAGTCCATGTTCAGAACCCTCTTTTCGAAGATGAAGATGACGATTCAAATCAACAGCCAGCACAACAACCACTCAGTGAGCCAGCTCGAGATTCAAGTACATATCAGCTTTCTCTTTCCAAGCTAATCATAAGACCTTGGGAAGAAATCAAGAAAAGCAAGCATAGATGGGTATCGAATATGAAAAGGATGTCACATTTCATAATCATAATCCGTATTACATGAAACTGATCCAGTTTTAGAGTGTTGGACTACTCCAAGACAGTTCATATTCACTTGCACCAGTTCAAGAGAAAATTCAAAAATGTCAACATTGTCAACGAGTTGGACATGTTGAAGATAAGTGCTTCAATATTCATCTTTGTGAGCATTGTGGACAACATAATCATCATTCAAATAGGTGTTTCAAACACAAGACGATTGTAAGAGTAAATAGCCATTATAGGTGGATGGCTTATTGGCGATGGTGATCAATAGTCAAGAACATATATCAATCATACCGACGAATCCAATCTCGATTATTGAGCCATCCTGTAGTGAAAGGATTTGTGTCTTCTCACCTTGTCCGTGACAGGGGGGAACAACAGAAGTGATTTATAGTCAGGCTTCAAGTTTCAAAGTCTTATCAATTGAGCAACAAGCAAGCATGACTGGTTTTTTATTCTCCTTAAATTGCCACTTAGTAGAAGACTTACAACTTTTGTTGGACAATAGTTTGTGGTTTTCCTTAAACCTCCACTTGGTAGAATACTTTCATCTTCTTCTACACCACAGTTTATGGTCATCTTTAAACAAACATCGAGAGCACTTCCAATTAGCAAAAGACATCACCAGCTTCAGATTCTAGCTAACTTAGGAAATGTTCTGGGAACCATTGAGCCTAGAGCAAGGTTCCAGAGTTTGTGTTCATCCTTAAACCACCAAATTGGTTTGTGGTCTTCCTTAAACCACCATCACCATTTAGTAGAAGACATTAGCTTCTGCTAGCCATTCGATTTTTGGCCATCCCAAAACCATCATATTCAAAGAGCACTTTCAGGCATCAACAACGGCACACTTCCAAATTTTAGTTGCCCACTTTTAGATATCATCTCTTACCTTGGACTCACATACACCCCTTTGAATTAAGGGGGGAATGTTGGAAACCTAATCCATGTCGTGGAGGAATATGAAATGAAAAATTAGTGTAACGGTTTTCGAGAGTCCATGAGACCTTGGAATACAAATCCAAAGGTCATAAATAATGTATTTATATGTGTATCATATCTTGAATAAAATGTGCTTCACGCTTATTCAATTTTTTGTGTCCCCAACATTTATTGATATTCCAAAAGGTGAGTAATATTCACTTGTCTCTATGAAGCAACCTCCAATACAATATTAATCATTTTCATTGATTACATAGCTTCCTACCACTATATATAGGTTCTCATTACCTAAACCTTAACCTCTAGTGTTCCCAAGATTATTGAGTACCGACTACCTACAAGGGATTATTTCATAATGGTATTTTTACATTCATTAACTACACACCAACTAGTTACTAGGTCTTACTCAAAGAAAATGGCCATGTACATTAATTAGATAAATCCTATATACCCCTAAATAGGGAGGTTAGGGTAGGACCCTAATATCAACTTTATTGACTTATGATGGGGAACTGACCCACCAAAGATTTTTTTTAAATATTTTCCATGAAGAAGGCTAATGAAAATATTTTGGCCCTAAAGACCACTTAGGGTCAACTCACCATTGAGGAAGAAATTGGAGAAGAAATTGAAAAAGAAATGTGAAACACCACCAAATGGTTTTTCAAATGCAAGGCCTCATTGATAAAAGGTAGAGGCTAGTAAAAAAAATTGGATCTCATTCCTCATATGGTTTTTGAATAACAATGTCAAGCATGTGACCTAGATTTATCCTTGGATGCACTGAAAGTGGTCCTTCATGAAATGGAGGATGACAAAAACCTAGCCTTGATAGTTTCCCTTGTGAGTTTTACATGGCTTTGTTGGTTTTTATTGGGTCAATATGTTATAGGTGTATAGCGAAGTTCTTGGAAATGGCTATTTGAGGGAAGGCATTAAACAAGGCCTTAAAATTAAGCGACGCATAACCTATTGCTAGTTAGAGACCCATTACTTTACTCAATGTCTTACAAAATTATGGCTAAGGCATTGACTTTTTTCATTAAACATATTATTATGATATTCATCTTCCCTAAATAAAGTGGGTTTATCTCTAGGAGCTTTATTTTGGACAATGTAATAACAATATGGGAGGGTATGAAATAGAACCAAGCCTATAGCCTTGACACCCACTTCATCAAGATTGATTTTGACAAATCCTACAATTTCATAGATGTCTATTGTTAGGGACCTAACCCCTCACGTATGTAGAACAATATATTCAGATGTAATAAAGGTCAATATTAATAGGGCCTTTCAATAAAGTAGAATAAGTCGAATGTAAGAAGACCTAATAGAAGCTTCTGCTTCTAGAAGGATATTCCTCTAAATGGTTCTTTTGATAGACATATTTAGTATAAATAGGAATCGAGGGTATGAGAACCTTATCTTGGATATTATTGTAATAGAGCTCTGCTCAACTGGAGGTTGCCCCCTCGAAGAGGCTCATGAACATTGCTCTCAGAATCAAAGTGCTCTTTCTGGTGTTATTTTGATATCATTTCAGTGTTCTTGTGGTGTTTTTCTGGTTATATTGTTATTTATCTGCCATTTCTAGAATTTTATTTTTGTTCTACATACTTTTTATATCTGGAATATTACAAGTGGTATCAAAGCACTTTCCTCGGCAAAAAATTGTGGGTTAATTTTTTTTAGGGTAGAGACATATTCTGGTGTCTTTAAGCTATAGAGATCTGTCGTTAAGTGCATAAACCCACGGTTGAGGGATTCATACACACAGGAAATACAAGTGGTTCTTAAGCGCACATTTGTTGGCCACCCTTGTAACCCCTGTTGGTACCCCTTCGAGTGGTAGCGCATCAGACAACACCTGTATATGGACCGGCCTAGATTTCCTGAAGCCCTCTTTAGAAAAACCGATCAGCCACCTGACTACTATAGTGTCACCGAGAACAACACTCGGGAAGATACTCTCTAATGTCTGGGTAGTCGGGTAGTACGGCTAAGGGAACAGTCTAGCCTCCTTAGATGGTGCCCTGAGATATTGGGCTGCGTACTACTGTTGAAACCCGCACATATATCAGAGAGTTATAGAACAGGGCAAACCCTTGTCTGTAGAACCCTTGAATACCTAACCCTTGGGGATGAAAACAAAACATAAAACAGATAAGATATATTGTCGCACAACTGTGTTCGAGTTGCCAAATCACTACACATTTCTTCCTGGTTAAGTATTTGGGCATTTCATCACTGCAATATTCTTCAGACGAGAGTATAACTCTGTAGGTGTTAAAAAAAAAAAAAGTCTGGAAATTTTTGCACCATTATTTGAGACCTATTCCACTGGATTTATCTCTTCGCCCTTATCACATTCATACCTATAATTTTTCAACAATTTTTTTTACCACGCCTGCCCCTTTTCGGTTCCCTCGTCATCATGGCCCATACCCGTAGCCAAGAATTGGAAGCTCGCTTCAATACCTTGCAATCTAATTTCACAGAGACCCAACAAGAAGTGAGACAGCTCAGTGCCAATATTGCCACCATCAATCAAAACATGCACTTCTCCATCGTCGCACCAATCACCAAACTCAAAGAAGACCTCAAACAAGACATGACTACCCAACTTGAATCTGTCGTTTTGATGATTTGCACCAAGCTTCATATCCCTATAGATCCCCCTTTATTTGACCCACCTTTGCATACCGAAGCTAAAACTTCCCCTCATTCCCATAATTTTCAGCCCCATCACTTTCAGTGTGACCTACTCCTTCCGCGGGTGGATGTGACCAAATTTGATGGCTCGGATCCCACTGGTTGGGTAACTCAAATGGAACATTATTTCTCTTTGTACGAAATTACAGATGATTTGGCCAAACTCTGGTATGGTGTTCTCCATCTAGATCAAGAACGTTAGCAATGGTAGCAATGGAGAAAAACTTCTCGTCAAGGGTATATTGCTTGGACACACTTTGTGGTAGAGATTTATGAACGCTTTGACACTGACACTAACCATTTAGGCCATTTGACAAAGTTGAAACAATCTGGAACAATGGAAGACTTTATAGCTGCTTTTGAGCAACTAGCTTTTCGTACAAAGGGTATGTCGGATTCTTTTTTCTGAGAATGATTTATCAATTGCCTCAAGGATGAGATTTGTGCTCATGTCCTCATGGCTCAGCCTCAGATTTGGGTGGAGGCTACTAAAAGAGCTAAGGAAGCACAACAGGTTGTCTCTTCTCAAAACTGGAAACCCCCTTTATTCCTCACACTAAACCAGTAAATCCCACTACTTCTTCTGCTCCACTAAAGATCCAAAAATTGACCAGGGTTGAAATGGATGAACGCCAACTCAAAGGCCTTTGTTATAATTTTGATGACAAATATTTTTCGGGCCACAAGTGTAAGGAAAAAAATATTTTTATTCTCAGAGGATATTTCGAAAGAGGATGTTGAAACTCCCATTATGTCTGAGTCACCTGAACCCACTGACATAACCCCTCCCTCAGACCCTTCCGAAGTAGAACCGATCATTTCCCTAAATTCTCTCACTGGCTTCTCTACCCCCCAAAACCTCAAGCTAATTGGCTACATCAAGCATAGGAAGGTCATCATTCTTGTTGATAGTGGAAGCACCCATAATTTTATTCATCATCGCATTGCCCAAGAAACCCATTGTTATATCCATGCAGTCAATAATTTCCAAATCATGATTGCCAATGGCGGCTCCATGAAATGTGGAGGGCGTTGTGAAAATGTGTGTCTCCAAATTGGTGACTACCACCTGAAATCTCATAAGTTTTCTATCGACATGGGTGGTTGTTACATTCTACTTGGTGCAGATTGGCTAAGGACTTTGGGTCCCATTCTCATGGATTTTAAGGAATTAACCATGCAATTTGACTAGGAGGGCCAACAATATAAGTTCCAAGAAATAACCTTTGGTTCACCTGAGTTCATTAGTTCCCATCACATGGAAAAGCTGCTCAAAAAAGGCCATTCTGGCATTATTGCCCAACTCCATGCCATACAAGCAACTGAGACACCCTCTCTGTCGCAAGACCTCCAATCCATCATCTCTAAACATCAACTGGTCTTTTCCACTCATCATAGACTCCCTCCTTCCCATTGTGTTCATGATCATTCCATTCCCCTTGTACTAGGAATCCTTCCTCCCAATATTCATCCATATCGCCACCCCTTTTCCCAAAAAAATAAAAATGAGAAAATGGTTCAAAAAATACTTAACGCGGGCGTTATCCACCCTAGTACGAGCCCCTACTCTTCTCCTGTGGTCATGATCCTAAAGAAATAAGGTTCTTGGATCATGTGTCATGACTTACGTGCCCTCAACAAACTCACCATTAAAGACAAATTTCTCATTCCTGTCATTGATGACCACTTGGATGAATTGAGTGGCGCCCAGTTCTTTACTAAACTTGATATTTGTTCTGGCTACACCCAGATCCATATGAAAGAGGCAGACATTCCTAAGACTACCTTTAGAACTCATGAGGGCCACTATGAGTTTTTGGTCATTCCCTTTGGCTTGTGTAATTCCCCCTCCACCTTCCAAATCCTCACGAACCATATCTTCCGTCCTTTTCTCCATCATTTTGTCTTAGTTTTATTTGATGATATCCTCATCTATAGCAAAACCTGGACAAACCATCTTTCTCATGTGGATCAAGTTCTTCATCTACTCTCTCAGCACCAATTTTTCCTGAAACAATATAAATGTGCTTTTGGTGCCTCGGAAGTCGAGTAGTTGGGTCATCTTGTTGGAAAGGATGACGTTAGGGTCGATCCTAAAAAGATTGAAGCTATGCAATACTGGCATCACCCAAAGTCTCTCAAAAGCTTGTGTGGATTTCTGGGCTTAACAGGTTATTATCTCAAGTTTGTTAAGAATTATGGAAAGATTGCGACACCTCTCACTGCACTCCTTAAAAAGAATTATTTCACTTGGACTCCAACAGTTTCTCAGGCCTTTCAAACCTTGAAGATGTCCATGTGCACCACTCCAGTCCTGGCCCTTCCATATTTCACAAAGACCTTTGTCCTGGAATGTGATTCTTTAGGGAAAGGAATTGGTGTTGTCCTTATGCAAGAAGGTCGACCTTTGGCCTTTACCAACAAACAACTGTCCGAACAAAATTTGGGCAAATCAATCTATGAAAAGGAAATGTTGGCATTTATGCATGTCATTGATCTGTGGCGCCCTTATCTATCGAGGCAACACTTCCAAATTAAGACAGATCATCAAAGCCTCAAGTATTTTCTAGAACAACGCATTTCCTCCCCAGAGAAACAAAAATCGGTGAATAAGCTCTTTGGATATGATTATGAGATCATTTACAAGAAAGGAAAAGACAATGTGGTTGTGGATGCACTTTCCTGAAAATATGAAGATGAAGGATCCCTTTTTTCTCTCTCCTTCATTATACCAGATTGGCTCCAAGTCGTTCGCTAGGAATGGCTACATGATCCCAAAAGTTTGCATATGATATAACAATTGCAGTCCAATTCTTCAATCCACTAGGGTACTCTTGGGTTTATGATGAGCTTCGATACAAAGGCTGTTTGTATTTAAGTAAACAGTCAAAACTTAAATCCACGGTACTTTCTGAGTTTCATGCTACACCCACAGCTAGGCACTCTGGGTTTACCAAAACCTATGACAGGGTCAAACGTTCTTTTTTATGGGATGGTATGAAACAAGACGTTTGTAATTTTGTAGTTGAATGTGATGTGTGTCAATGCAACAAGGGTGAAACAGTCAAATCTCATGGCACACTACAACCACTTCCGATTCCACCTACTATTTGGAGGGATATCTCTATGGATTTTATTACAGGATTACCTAAATCGGGAAATAAATCATTCATCATGGTGGTAGTCAATCACCTTTCCAAGTATGCTCATTTCTCTGCTCTTCAACACCCATTTACAACATCCACTGTGGCTCAACTTTTCATGGATCAGGTCTTCAAGCTTCATGGCATGCTGCATCCTATTGTTTTTTATCGTGACCCAACTTTCACCAGAAATTTTTGGCAAGAACTATTCAAGCTTCAAGGAACCCAATTGCATCTCAGCACAACTTATCATCCCCAGACTGATGGACAAACTGAAGTTGTCAACAAGTGTTTGGAAACATATTTGAGGTGTTTTACATCGGAAAAGAAAAATCAGTGGGCTCAATGGTTACCCCTAGTTGAATGGTGGTACAACACTTCATACCATACAGCTACCCGCGTGACCCCTTTTGAAGAGGTATATGGACAAAATCCACCTTCAGTTCTCTCATATTTACCAGGTGTCTCCAAGGTCCAGGCGGTTGACCAAACGCTTACAGTTCAAGAGGCTATTCTCCGTACCCTCAAAGAGAATTTGGTCATGGTCCAGAATCGCATGAAACAACAAGCAGATCAAGTTCGCTCTGAACGTCAATTTACAGAAGGGGATCAAGTGTTTCTTCAACTGAAACCTTACAAGAAAAATTTCCTCAAGGTCGACCATTGTCAGAAGTTGGCGCCTAAATTTTATGGTCCTTATACCGTTCTCAAGCGTGTGGGACAAGTGACTTATCAGTTAGCTTTGCCCAGACATTCTAAGCTACATCTTTTTTTTCATGTTTCATGCTTAAAGAAGGTGATTGGAACTAAGTGCCAAACTCCAACCAACCTTCCCAAGTTGGACGAAGAAGGATCCATTTGGTTACAGCCACAAGTAGTTTCGGACCATCGTGAGCATCTCCTGCGTCAGCGAACCATCAAGGAAGTGTTAGTTCAGTTGAAAGATACAACTCTAGCAGATGCCACTTGGGAACCAGCTACCATTCTGCAGCAATTTCCACATCTCAAGCCTTGAGGACAAGGTTGTTTTTAAGGGGGAGGATATGTTAGGGACTTATCCCCTCACGTATGTAGAACAATATATTCGGATGTAAAAAAGGTCAATATTAATAAGGCCTTGCAATAAAGTAGAATAAGTTGAATGTAAGAAGACCTAATAGAAGCTTTCGCTTCTAGAAGGATCTTCCTCTAGATGGTTCTTTTCATAGACATGTTTAGTATAAATAGGAGTCGAGGGTATGAGAACCCTAGCTTGGATATTATTGTAATAGAGCTCTTCTCGACTGGAGGTTTCCCCCTCGAAGAGGCCCATGAACATTGCTCTCAGAATCAAAGTGCTCTTTCTGGTGTTATTTTGATATCATTTCAATGTTACTGTGGTGTTGTTCTGGTTATATTGTTATTTATCTGTCATTTCTAGCATTTTATTTATGTTCTGCATACTTTTTATATCTGGAATATTACATCTATCCTAACTATGCTCCATGCCTTAGGCTTGGGTTCCATATTCATACACTATTGAAACATTCTTTGCAGATGCCTCGACATGTTTATGTATTAACAAAATAAAATCTAAAAGGGTGAGGCTCTTCCTATCAATCTTCTAGGGATTCCCTTTGGCTCCACCCTTGCATGTTTCGATTGTTAAGGACATAGGGTATAACATTAATTCTAAAGTCAGCATGGGCATAATTTGTGGGATACTTTTGTGTCTACCAAACACCAAACAACTTGTCCATGACCATTTTGCAGAAGACTCATTATGATCCTAGAGAAAAAGTGCTTGTGCGATCACATGATGGAGTGCTTCTATGAAAACTTTTCCATATTGCGACTTTCAAAATTTCACCTCAATCTAGAGGCTTCTAAATATAATCACCATGAACTTTCAACCTTAGGGATAATCTAAAATTTTAAATTACTTAACCAATTCAACTATATGTTATGTCAAATTAGCTTGCATAACAAGTGTTAAAATCTACCCAATCAAGAAGTTGACATAAGATAAAAATGAAATTTATAAGGACACGATATTTGAGAAACTAGAAACTTCAAATATATACAAGAGATGAAGTACATGTATATACCACAAATTCAACACAAAGATAATAGAAGTCAAACTCTCCAAACCCTAGCTAGGGAAACCATAAAAACCTATACCCACCAACTTCTCCTAGCTAAGCATCACTCCTAACCAAAGCAAGTCACTCCACCAAGGATCCTCAACAAGACAACATCATCACTAATAGGTCCCACTTCATACCTACATTTATATCCCACAATGTACAATATGTTTCCTTCTCCTCTTCCACAACAACTATAACAAATAGCATTGAGGTTTCCACATGCAAAAAAACTACAATCTTCTTTTCTCACGAGAGCTACAAGATACAATGCTTCTTTTACCCTTCTAGGGTTTATCATAAACCCTAGATTATTTGTCTCCTTAGGGTAAAACCCTAGTATTTCCCTTGAAATTTGTCCTAGTCCTACTCCAATACAAAAGAAATAATCCAATGGAGTACTACAATAGAAACAGACTAGTACACTTGACTTCTCAGAACTCTAATACAACTGTGTGACGGAAAATTAATGAAAAGAGTTTGTCCTCCCTCTAATTATATGAAAGATGGGTGAGGAAAAGCAATAGAAAGTGGACCTCATTCGCTACAAGAAACCTAGCTACAAAATTATAATCCCACATGTGAAGTGATTCAACTCTAGGTAACACATGTCAAACCCCTCCTAGGAAAATCGTTCTCCAAGAAAACCACCCACTCTCCATGTGTGCATCATGAAGAATGTCATCATGTTGTTTAATTCTCCAATGCTCAAAAGAAGAATGCCACACAAGAATCCATACAATATAGAAATCAATGAAGAAGCCACCTCCCATACATATGTCCATCATGATACAACCAAAGGCCATTTGTACACCATGCACCTCACATCACATGGAGCACCCCCAAGAATGATGTAAACGATCTCAAAGTAACCTTGAAAGCTAACACTCTCTCTTTATGAAAAATTGTTTTTATAACATCATGTCTTCTCCCTTGGATTCTCAAGCTTCCCTTTGGCTAAAGGCTTTGTCAAAATGTTAGCAACCTGAAACTCTAGATAAATATAATAAAAGGCTACAATCTTCCTTTGTACCTTGTCTCATAAAATGATAGAAAGTGTCAATGTCCCTAGAGCAATCATGAAATACAAGATTCTCAAAGAGTTTGATACAACTATAATTGTCACAATACACAACTATTGGCACCAACTACATATCTCCTAGCTCAACGATCAATTTATTAAGTCAAACTCCTTTACGACTCATTGAACATGCTAATATATACGCCACCCATATAGAACTAAGTGCAAATGATATGTGCTTCCAGTTTCACCGGGATATCAACCCTTACCCCATGTTGAAAGAAAATTGGAAGTACTCTTCCGAGAGTTGACATCTCTAGCCCAGTTCGAATCAAAAAATCCATGGGGAAACAATCCATCATCTCAGGTATACATGGTGCCAGAATGAATCATGCCCTTCAAGTACCTAAGAACATGCTTTGCATATACCCAATGAATCTCCTACGAAGCAACCATAACTTGACTCAGCATAGAAAATTTGTCCTAATATTCACAAGATATATCAAGCACCCAATCAATTTCCTATACAAAGAATGGTACCAAATTGTAATTTTTTCTAACATTGGGTGACTATTGTGCTAATGTTCTCTTATTAAATAACTCAAAATAGAATCCATTTAACAACAGAAAAATAATTTATAAACATTGCATCAATCACACAATAGCTAAAAAATGAACTATGAAAGCAATAAAATGAAGCACTCCTTCAACTTAGCTTATCATTCCTTTCATCAAAGCTTACAAGGTGACCTTTGCAGCCTACTTGAACCAACAATTGTAAGATCAACAAAAGCACCTCAAACAAAAGTGTATGGCCTGTGTAAAAAAGGATACAACCACAACAGTACGACCTACTCTATTTCTACATTTTTTGAACAAAAAAACACTCTCTCTCCTCCCAACACTAAAGTACACTCCAACAATACAGTGTGTGCAACATGTTCTAAAGCTAAATGGGCTACGCATAAATAAAGGATAGCTACAACAATGGTACAATTTGTACAACCTACTAGTATCTTGTCAATCTCTTTAGCAAATCTGCTCTTTTTCTTCATGATGCATTATTCATTCTTCCATCTCTCTTGCTCTCTTTCTCATATGATGTCAACCTCTCTTGTCTTGTCCTCTTTGTTCTTTGAGAGAAAACCTAATATCCTCAATCCTAGATGCCACCTATCTCAATCTTGAGATATAGGGCTAAGATTAAATCCTAATCTAAGTCATTAATGTTCTATAACTCCTAGAACATATCATTTAGACCCCTAAAACTAAGTCAACTTCAAAACATTAGTTTTTCTTTTACTTTTCAAGTGAAATTACAAGATGGAATTAGTGACCACTTTTCCAAGGTGGTTACCAATGAAATGTCTTGAACCACTTCCTGCATGTTCACACTAAAACCTATGCAAGAAGTGTTGATGATTACAGCTGTGTAAGACATTCTCTAGGACACGGACTGATTGAGTTGACCTAAGAGAGAGCCCATAAAATGTATGTGTGGTTCCTATCTGAGATAGAACTGGAATGTAGTGGTGGCCTCCTCCTTACAAAGAGTTGAGAAGAACTCCAAATGATTATCTTGTGTAATGCAGTGAGAAAGGAGATCTGTTGAGTTGGGCGTGCTTGTGGCTGAGCACAAGGTGAATGTGTGAATTCCCATAGAGTTGGGTGCAACATCATAAGATAGAGATAAAGACGATGTATTAGCCTCCTATGAGCAGAGAGTTGAGATGATGAAATCCAAATGAATCTCATGTGTAATGCAGTGGGAAAGAAGATATGTTGAGTGGATGTGCATGTGGACGAGCACAGGTGAACGTGATCCTAGTGGTTGAGCACTAGTGGGTGTATGAGATCCCTTGCTATATTTTTCAAGAGTCAGACTTGCATGTAACCCTAATTGTAATGTAAAGGGTATAGGTCGGCCCCAGCTTAATGTAATTGATAATTAATGTAAAAGATAATTAATATGGTTAATATTAATTATATTATGAAATAGAGAGGTTGGCCCTGTTGTGCCAATAGACACTTTTGTTGACAGGTCAAGTCTAATATAAGTAAAGGTAAATTCCCCATTGAGGAATCATATCTTTTGTGTGAGTTTGGAAATTTCAGCAAGTACATCTTCTTGGGAAAAG
>ML800918.1:340821-387853 GCA_009831015.1 Picea engelmannii | reverse complement strand
AAAAAAAAAACCATTAGTAAAACAACACTTATTAACTGCTACCAATATCTAATCTGCTACACAACATTAAACAGGTGGATTATAGACTATCTAATCTGAATTATTGTTAAATCCGACCTCTATTCCACCTACCACAACATTAACACATTAACACAACATTGACCATTACTTAGCAGACTGGATATTGCTCGCACTTAACAACACCCTCCACTATCATTGTCTCTATCTCGATCTTTCTTAAGTATGTGGTGGGGACGACGACGGTTCCCTTTTTCGCATCATGACCGGCAGGCGGCGATATTTGAATTTGTGGGAGTCAAAGGATACCATGCACGTAGGCATGTTGCTTTGCTTGCTCTCCAAGCTCATCTACTTACCTTCACATGTGTGTTTTTAACTTTATTTCTCACTTGCGCTCCAAGCTATTTCCAAATTCCCACGTGACCTCACCTCTTTGAATTTGAAAGCGTGCTGCCCAATCTCATTCATTTCAGTTTTCAGAAAAATAAATATATATATCTCGCTCACATAGATGAGAAGAGAAGCGGAGATAACAAGTACGAGTCACGACTGATAAGATTTTGTTCTAACGGCCACTTATCCTTGAAATCACCATATCCTCTGCTACCACTGCTCATTTTACTTACGCGGACTACACATGGACTGCAATTCTAGTTTTCCTGCTCCTGTTGCTGGAAGTCCAGTTTATAGTACACTTAATGATCATCATGATGATAAGGGCAAACGGAAACTCGACCATTGGAGCAAGAGGAGCCCTCTTTTCAATATGTTCTGCTTCTCCTTCTCCCCAGATTCAGATTCCGATTCTGATGGTGATGAGAAGAAAAGGGATAAAAATGAAGAGGATGGGGTTGTAGCATCTATGATTTCTGCACAAAATCATTTCCGTGATGTAAAATGCCTTCGCCTCTGATCTCTCAACTGATGATGATCGTGATGTAAAAAGTCGTTTAATGCATCATATATGTATTGTAGGTCCGTATCCTTTTGAATTCGGCCATTGCATTCTGCAGCAGAAACTCGAAATTACTTCTATATATCATGTGGACGCAGGAAAGGAGAGTAAAGAGTAAAGTTCGCAGCAGGAAATTACTTCTGTTTGATCTGAATTCGTTTGGATAGGTATCGTCTCGATTGTGATGGCAGCCAGATTTCTTTTGGCCTCTTCTCCATGGGCGCCCTTCCCGCTGGCGTGAGCAGGTTTTCCAAAAGGAGTGATTCCATCTCCCGTCTGGATTTGGGGCATTGTCAAAACACAACTCTACCATTTTGACAGAGCAAGGTTTAGTTAGTAAGTTTTTAGGCCTTTGGCCCAGTTTTAAGATTGTTCTGGAATGGGTTTTCAAAAATTGGAGTGAGCAAGTCTCTTCTACTTTTTTCTTAATTGTGATAAGGGTTTTTTGTTTTCATTTTTGAAAATATTGAAGATCCAGATTCAGATATTCAGATTTGTCCCCTACTTCATAGGTTCCCGGGGATTGTTTCTTTCCCACTAGACCCTCGTCTTTCGCCTTTAATCAGATATGGAGATCTCTACAGCACCAGTATGGATTGGACTTCCACGCGGCCTTAATCTTTTGGGGAATATTATTTCAAAGCCATTGGAAATAAATTCATCCTTATATAAGTCATTTTGGGTCTAAGGGACATATTTTCACATATGTCATAATTTGTGTAGATATGGATGTTGTATCAGAATTTGTGTGGACATGGATTTTGTAAAGGGATGAACCATCTCCAGGTCCTTGATTATGATTATGAACAGGTCATTTTCAAATGTAATTTTTGTCATGATCATGATTATAGACACTTTGTTAAAAGTTGTTGTATATCTATTGACAATGGGCACAATTAATGATCTTTTAACCTTATTTAACCTTAAACCCTAATCTGATGGCTATGCATTGAAGATGTTGGCATATTCTTAGTCGTCCTCCAAAATCAATGGGTCAGATTTATTGTTCATAACTTTATTGCATTTATCAAGGCATCCGTTAACATGTTTACTTTTTAACATTTACCTAATCACCGTAAAGATATGTAATTGCCACGTTTAAATGATTAAGTAGGATTAAACAGTGGCATCTAAATTAAAGCATCCTCACATGTCTGCACGTTTCATTTTCAGCATGGATTTTCTGAACTGTCCATGTGTTTCAGTTGTCAGTCCATTCTCTACAATCTGCGAGCTTTAGGGTTGTCATTGTTTTGACGTCTGCGAGCTTTAGGGTTGTCATTGTTTTGACGGCTAGTTTTAGCCAAAACAGTGTATCCATTGCCTTTCATATAGGCAGCCCGTCATTCTAACCGCAAAGAACTCATGGATGAGTTATGTCAAACCCTAATTTGGTATATTAAAATTTGTTGTATTACTGGATGGATGAGTTATGCCAAGCCCTAATTTGAATTTAGGGTTATACAAATTTGTGGACTGTTAATAACATCATTGCAGTCCGTATTGGCCTATCTTATTGGCCAATGGTTTGTAAGCTGCGGATTTAAAAATCTCTGGATGCAAATAATTTAATATGTACCCTATCCCTAATATGTAGACTGTTTTCGAACGTCGAATCCTTAACAGTACATTTGTTAAGGGTCATTACTAGGAAATCAATTCTCTATAAAGCTCAGTTTTATAATCCGTGAAGCCTGATCCAAGTAAAACCTGTTTTAATTTTATGCATGCAGCTGAAAACGGAGCAAGCAACTGGACGTTTATTTGAAGGAAGGGAGGAAGGTTCCATAGCCTTCACTCCCACGTACAAATATGCCCCGATTTCTGATGAGTACTGTGCATTTATCAAAAACAAAGCCGGACACAAACGCCTTGGTATATGTGCATCTAAAATCTTAATTAGGGTTTATTCTAGGGTTTGTAGATTTATTATGCCTTTCGGCGTTCATCAGCTACATAATTGTGGCTGTGCTAGTCTTAAGTACAAATAACTCTGTCATTGCTTAATATTGATGATCAAAGTTTCAAACAAGTTTTTAGAAACATAAAAAACAATAACCCAGGACCATAGGTCACAGGGTCACCCATATTTCTCCAAAAATATATATGAAGTTTTAGAATCTCAAGAAGAAAAAAAAGAAGACTTAGTGGAAGATGATATGTTTCTCACAAGAACTGCCCACATAAGAAATCAGAGCTATATATATATATAAAAAAAAAATCATAAAATTTCAGCAAAAGGAACAAAAACCTCTTATAGGGAACGCGCAACTAATCATGGAAAGGATTCAGATTCTATGGATGTGATTCCATCTGCAACTCCCCATGATCCAGTTAATCTTTAGTGGAAAACGATATAGGTGATGTAAGGGAGGGAGAATAAACCTCTAAATCTCCCTCCTTTTCAGAAATATTAAATCTGAACCCCGTCTTTCTCCCCTTTTAACAAGAAGGAAATCAAATAAAAATAGCAGAGAGAAAAAAGCTTAACCTTGGGTAATCATGAGAGGTGGATTGTGCACAACAGTTAATTATGTTTTTCTTCATTATTTTATGTAATCAAATTATAAAAATTTACTCTTGCAATCAAGAAGTATTGGTTTTTTCTTACCAATACTGAGCAAGCAAGCTGATGATCCTGAAGAATGTACTTATTAGTTAGTATTTTTATACAAAATTTCCATTTTTAGTTAATATTTTTTATTAAAATATATTCTTACCAATATTGAGCAAGCAAGCTGATGATCCTGAAAAATGTACTTAGTAGTTAGTATTTTTATACAAAATTCCCATTTTTAGTTAATTTTTTTTATTAAAATATATTTAATATATTAATTATTGTTAAAATATATTTATATTAATTTATTTAATGTAAATTTCACATCTTTATATAGAGTGGTGAAACAGTGTTCGGTAGTTTTGTGAAAACCTTATAATGTAAGTTCTTAAGATTGGTTGCTGCAAAACTAATAGGTTTCGATGGGAGTCAAAAGGTGAAAAAGGCAAACCATGTGCATGTAATCTGTACAATTTACTGAATGAAGAAGAAATCCAACACCAGAATAAAAATGTTCTAGGCAAAATAATATCTTAAACTTATTTCATTGGGTTTACCTCTTTCTGTAAATTAATGAAGTTATGTTAGCGATCTCTTCCTCAAAATAGTCTTTAAGTCCATTAAAAAATTTGTGAAATATATAACCTAACAGTTTGGTGAAATATATAATCTAACAGTTAAATTGAAAGTCAGTTATAGTTATATGTGTGGGTAGTAATTGATTGGAAATTAAATTTATTATTATTTTTTATAATTTATTTTTAGTTTTATATAAAATATTATATTGAGTTGATATATGTTAAGTTAGTATTACAATGGATAAATGAGACAAATATTAAACTTCAATAATATTGGATTGTAAAGTGTAAAAGTTTAAGGAAAAAATTGCACATTTAAGGATTTGATTCTTTAAGCTAGTGATAGATTTGAGGTTAAGATGGATCTAGATTGATTAATATAACTAGGTTGATTGATAATTACTCATTCAAATTTACTATATCACATTCATTTTATAGGATAGATAACAATAATAAAGTAACAATGGAAATAGTGAATAATAAGAAAATGATATGATAAAGATATGAATAATAGAGACACATATTCATCACTTAGTCTCAATTTGTCTTCTTCATCCTTTCTCTAAGAAAATGATATGATGAAGATATGAATAATAAAGACACATATTAATCACTTAACCTGAATTTGTCTCCTTCATCCTTTCTCTAGACATACTACCCCCTTTTCTATATTTTTATATAGATAATAGGAAAATGAAAGTTTAACTCATAGAAGATATTGCAATAAAGATGACACCATGGTCTTATCCTTTTATCCTTGGTGTTTATGAAATTATACATATCTCACAACATTATAAGATGTATAATTATACATATTTCACAACATTATAAGATATAATTTAATATTGTTTTGCACTATATTTGTTGAGTCACTTGGATGGACTATTTACAGTATCTTAGTTTTCAAATAAATGCATTGGAACCAACCATTTTGCATTCCATCATTGATAAAATTAATGCAAATTATAGTTTTCCCATGCATCACTCTTGAAATCAATGCTACTAAAGAATATTATATTTTCAAACTCCTCACATAATTAAAAAAAAAAACAATTAAAACTTTCATCAAAGTTCCAAATACTATTTGGACTTCATAATTTCAATTCCTAATACTCCTAGAATTTCATAATTACAATTACCAATGAAATAATCATAAATTTTGAAGTCCTTAGTATATCACAATCACATTTCCCAATACTTTAAAAATGTGGTTTACAAATTCCCATTGTAACAAGTGATGTGTGGCAGCGTAGTCCCTGTCAGGTTGAATTGGGATATAGGAAAAAGTAGCGGAGGCAGATGGAAACTACAACGGAGACGTGGCAAGCAGCATGAAGCACAGGTGGTATCCATGCAGTAAATGACACGTGGCCTCTAGAGCCCCATTTATTTTTTGAAAGTATATAATATATTTTACTATGTTGAAAATTTCTGTCTATTTTGTATGTATATTAAGAAAATACAGTTCTTGCATAGTGGAAAATTAAAATTTATGACGACATAAATATAAAAGGAGACACAAAAACAATTTAATTTGGAATATATTAAAAAAGTTACATGTTCCTGGAAATTTAAATGCATTTTTCATATAGACTGGTGGAAGATAAAAATGTATGAGGACATAAATATAAAAGGAGATCAAAAACAATTTTATTTGAAATATATCAAAAAATAAAAGTTTGTTACATATTCCTGGAAATTTCAATGCGTTTGTCATATAGACTGGGATTGGGGCTCCCACAGACCATAAGAGAAATATGTACAAGAAACAAGACTGTAGAAAGAAGAAGTGGGCGATGGTAGAGTGTAATACCTGAAAATAATAAATTGAAAGGTATCAGTCTTTGGCTAGACATTTCTATTTCAAAAAATGGAATAACTGAGTTGATAAACAAAGCAGGATGTGATCAGTAGACTTATAGTGATGGTACATATGAACCCTTTTTCTATTTGGTTTATGATGCCTTTTCATTGATGTCGTTGACGGCTGCTGGAATCATGGCAACTGCCTGTTGCCTTTCGTCAATGACCTGCTTCAATTCCCTTTTGATCCATTCTTCAATGTAGCTTCTCATTGGGGCAACGTTGATCTCATTCAAGATTTTTATGTTGAAAAGTTCCTTTTCTAATTCCCCGAAGTCTATAGAAAGATTAGGCAGAGCCTGATCAATTTCCTCATTCTGTACTGAATACTCGACTAGCTAGTCGTCAACGTCATCTTGACCATATTCAAGGATGTTGTAAAACTTTTCCAAAGACAACGCCTTAAAAATATCAACCTATTTATCGAAGTCTTGCCTAATTAAGGGTGAGGAGTTGACGATTAAGTTGGGCTCTTGGAAGTCGTTGGTCCTTCCGGCTAAGTTTATTTTGGACAGCTTTGTGAATAATTTTTCTTTCTTTGATATGGCTTGTTCACATGAATGAACAATGAGATGCAAGTTCTTCACTTTTTCTTTCCAGTATGCATTTAATTGACCGATCCGGTTTTTGGATGGGAGATCTTGTTGTCTTCTTTTTGTTTCTGTCATGTTGTCGACAATGGTACCAAAAGGAAGGATCATGTTTAAATAGAAATGTTCTTCATCTTTTAACTCCTCCTGCAAATGCTCGAGCAAATTATGTGCCCTTGTTCCAAGGGAAGTCATGGTTTGTGATGTTTCCCACGCCTCAATAACCAGTTCCATTCTTTTCTTGATATTATTCTCCACATATCCTCTACACGATGCGAGGAGGCTGGAGGATCCTTTTAACTTGGCTGCAGGGGTGGCAGGCATGGCTATTGCCAAAGGATTGGCAAGCAATGGCATAGGAATCAAAGCCTCTTCCAATTCCTTGACCCGGTCCTTCAGTCTGGCATTCTCGGCCTCAATGCCTCTAATGGAATCATCAAGTGCATATGTGGTCGCTATGTGAAGTCGACAGATTTGGGATGATCGCATGTTCACAAGGTTAACCTCTGAACGAGATTTTCCTTTCTTATTTTTTACATCTTTTTTTTCAATAATCAATTTTTTGGACTGGCTGTCAAAAACAACGCTCTAGAACATGAAGGATTCATCTTCGTCAAAAAATTTCGGTATCAGATATGTTCATTGGACGACTATGCTGGATCACGTCACCGAGATGATCAAGGTAGCGGAATACGCTATCCAGATCAGGTGCAAGTTCCATGTTCTCACTCTGAATTTCGGGCTCTTTCGCTTGTCCCACAAATTTTTTTCTCTTCTTGTCTACTAGAAGCTTGTGAGATATATCAATTTTAGAGTGAGGAGGGTCGTTATCTCCTTCTCCATTTGAAGAACTCTAAGTTTCTTTGTTGTTGTGGTGGGCCATTGGAGCGATTCTCTGGGATGTCGTACTTTTGGGAGTGTTATTCGTCGATTGAACACTCTTCTCACCGAGGCTTTTTCCACGTTGCTTGTACAATTTAGTGGTTCTTTGCTCATCGACATCATAAGTAGGACAATTGTCGCCAGTGTCTCTGTTTTCGGTCAGGTGTTTTTTGAAAAAACAATTGTCGAAGCCAAGTGTTTGTAAATGTTGTAAAAAAACATTATTGGGGTCGAACCCTCTTAGGCTTTCAGCATATCTTAGGTTCAAGTTGCTAGAATGGGCTGCAAATTCATCAATTTTGTTGACGTTCCTCAACACGAAGTCCCCGACTTTCCAAGGTAGAGGAATGAACTGTTTGTTTCTCTTCTCTTGGAATAGATGCAACCAATAGTTGTATTGCCTTGCTACTTCTGTAAAAAACATTATGTCTATAATGTGACATGGAAGGAGAGCCGATTTTTCTCTGGAGCCAAAAATCCTTATCATAGTGTAATTATCCAAATGTTCAAGTGTCCCCTTCCTGTCCAAAAAAATGGTTGCATGTTCAGATATGCGGGGAGCATCTTCTCCTAACAACAAAACTTTGAAAACAGACACGAAACCATTAAAAACCTCATAAAAATAGTGGGAGGCCTTGTGCTTCCACAAGGCCTGGTACCAGAACGTTACTGGGTTGAATTCCCAATTGACCTTCTTGGACATAGACAGTTCTGGAAACTGACAGCAATGTGTTATCGCAAAAATTAAGTAGGATGACATAAAATTTCTTATCCTTTTTTAAGCTTGACAATTGGGAACAGATTTCATGGGAAATTAGATTGCCCCAATCAACAATGGCTTGTTCCTTGACTATGAAATACAAAATATAAAGAATCATTTAGGAAATAGTTGTTGTGGACTCCTATCTTGTTATTCTTGTAAACAACCAGGGAATTTCGCGGAATGGATTTCTAAATGAACTAACCCAGAAGCTTGTGATATCTTCAGGAACTACCATTGGGTCTTCCAAGAAATCGGGCAAGAGGTCCAACCCGTTATTATGCTTTGCTAGGAATTGCTTGGAATCTTCTCCTTTGAACATCAATGTTGGCTCCGACAATCTTAACTTCTGGCAGAAGACCTGGGGTGACAAAGAAACAAAAGAGCGGTCTCGCAATGGAATAATTCTTTTTGTCTGAAATAAATTTATCGGCATACCAAGAGACCAACTCTTTACAGTCAAAAACTTCAGGGACACAACCTGCATGAGCAATCCCAGAGGTCCAAATTACTTCATTCTGGGCGACAGGGGATGAGTAACAAGAATATGCTCTGGACCACTGGAAGTTCTAGTCCTTGCGCCCGATAATGTTCATTGTATCTCCACAGAACTGCTGTCGAGCTGATGCCATAGGTTTATGAGAATGTTTGTTTGCTCCAGACGATGGTTGAAATGAACAGTTGGAGGCGATAATATAACTCTCTGCAAAATGTTGGTTAAATTCTTATGAATGGGAAAGCTCATCGAGACTTTCACTGATTAATGACAATATGTATGGGTGCTGCATGATGAACTGTTAGCAATAAAGCTTACTTATTGCATATTTAGAAGTGTGGAGGTGACGGGTACGACGAAGAGAAATTAAGGATTGGAGGTTTCATGAATGTGCCAAGCTGATGACATGCGAACGACATTTCATGATTTTGAAATCAACACTCGGAAGGGATAATATAACCCTCCATAAATCTTGGTTTAATGCGTATTAATAGGAGATCTCCTCGAGCCTTTCGCCCATCAATGACAATCTATACGGTTCCTGCATGTTGAGCTGTTAGAATTAAATGTCACTAATTGCATATTTAGAAACAAGATATATATATATATATATATATATATAAACATTTTTTTATTATAGACAAGTGTGAAGGTCACAGAGACGGGGAAGAGCAAGGAACGAATGGCAAGGTCTGAAAATCAGTCAGACGAGATTCAAAATAGGGTTACAGGGGATACTCAAGAGAGGCGAGTGTTTCACGGTCAAATTTTATGTATCATAATTTTTTACTGCAAAACGTGTAAAATGGAAGAGAGCATGATGGGGCAGTTCAGCGACCAGTTTGTATATTTGTGGAATTCTGGGACAGTGGCTAAGTATGGAATAGGGAAACGGTCGGTCAGACACATTTTTAGAATCGGGGATTGAAGATTTCGTGAATGGACCAACCTAACGACGTGCAAATGACATTCCATGATGTTTGAAATTAACACTCGGAAGGGATAATATAACCATCTAGAAATTTTGGTTTTATGCGTATTAATGGGAGATCTCCTCAAATCTCGGTTTAGCATTAACGCTTTCTAATTGCATACTTAGAAATAAGATCTTATATATAATTTCTAATTGTTAATTGCAAAAGGGGGCGGGCATAGGAAACAACGATTAGGAATTGGATATTTCTTGAACCCGCCAACCCGACGATCCACGAAAGAAATTTGAAGAAATGGAGAAGTATGGAAAGCGGACAGACGGGCTTCAAAATGGGGTGACAATAGTTCCACAGGAGATGTGAGGACCTGACAGTCAAATTGTATGTCTTGGAAGTTTTCAGTGAAAAATGTGTACCACGGAAGAGGGCATGATAAGTAGACTATAATACAAAAGATGGTATGGTGTGAGTCTCGTTGTAAATTTGTATATCGTGGAAGTCAAGGTACTGTTTGCAGGTCATGGAACAATAAAAGTGAAATCTAGATCCCGCCTACTAGAAATTCGCAGTCGGAGAAGTGGATGGGTATGGAATGGGGAAGCGGTCGGTCAGTGTCGTGATATAAAAGCACGAGTGCAAACATGAACTCACAAGTCTGCCTACCCGCACAGCTAGACATTTTTGGAAAAATGACTAAGTGATGAGAAAGATAAAGTTCAGGGAAAAGAGAACAGTGGGAGCACAATGTTGAGCAAGCAATTTGTATATTGCGGAACTTCGGGTGTTGTATATAAAAGAATGAGACATTCGGAAAAAAGGACACATTCGGAAAAAGGACCAAGTAAACAGAAAGCGAAAGAAAACGATATGAAGGGGAATTTGTTTTTTAATTTGTAAATCGTGGAAGTTCGTGTGTTGTTTGCAGGTGACAGAACAATGGAAACGCAATGTTGAACCCGCCTATCTGGGAACCCGCGATTCAAAAAGTTTGTTCAATATGAAATGGGGAAGCGTCCGGTAGGGCTGGTGATATAAAAGTAACAATGGAGATCTGAAGACGTGAATCCTCCAACTCCTGCACCTAGACATTTTCCGAAAAACGAGTAAGTAACAAGAAAGGGAAAGCAGAGGGAAAAAATAAAGCGAATGGCAATTTTCGGAAGTGAGAATTGTTGTAAGAAATCCCCATTGATGGTGTTAACAGTAACTATGAAGTTCATTAAACATGTTAACATGTTCTTCAATCAAGGAATAGATACAGTGAACGATGTTTATAGTTTCCAGGTTTTGTTTGTATAAGAGAAGTGTCGAAAAGTTACAAGAAAAACAATTTTGGGATGTTTAAGTAAAGTTTTTGTACTGTTAGCTTCACCGCAAGTATAACAATGACAAATTTGAATTTTAATGTCCTCTCGTTCATATCATTGTTTCATTAGACTTCGCATAGTATATATTCTTTTATTTCAAATTATTCTAGGGAATTAATTTTACTAAGTTCATCGATCAAGGAAAAGTTCTAAAAAACGAGATAAAGGGGGTTTTTTTTGCTAATTTGTAGATCGTGGAAGTCTAGGTGTTGTTTGTAGGTGGCGGAACAATGGAAATGCAATGTTGAACCCACCTATTCAGGAACCCGCGATCCAAAAAAATTGTACAATATGAAACGGGGAAGCGGTTGGTCAGGCTGGTGATATAAAAGTAAGTGGAAATATGAAGATGTGAATCCACCAACTCCCGCACCTAGAAATTTTCCTAAAAAATGAGTAAGTAACCAGAAATGGAGATGACAATTTTCGGAAGCAGGAATTGGTGTAAGAAATCCCCATTGATGGTCTTAACAGTAACTATGAAATGCATTACACATGTGAACAAGTTCTTCAATCAAGGAATAGATACAACGAGCCATACTTATAGTTTACAGGATCTGTTTATATAAGAGAAGCATCGAAAAGCTACAAGGAAATCAATTTACGGTAGTCCATGGTTTTAATAAATAATTATACATACTAAATATGTACTTTCATAAAGTATGGACATGAGATTTTATAAATCATGTACGGATTCCTCATTCCATACTTAGCCATTTTTTGGATTGCGGGTTCTCGGGCTGGCGGGATTAAAATTGGGCTTCTATTGTTCTGTGTCCTACAAATAGAACCTAGAGTTCCGTGATATACAAATTGACAGGTGGACTTGCGGGCTGACTGGCTCAACATTGCACTTCTATTGTTCTGTGTCCTCCAAACAACGCTCAGAGTTCCGCGATGTACAAATTGACAAACAACTCCGGGGTTGGCGGGCTCAATATTGTGATTGTTTATGGATGGTGATCCCTATCAACTATCTAACATTATCTAAAAACATTATTTCCAAATATTAAATATTGATATTGTACAATTTAATTACATAAAATTATTAAAGGATGTTAAATCTCTTATTTAAAAAAAAATTAAGTAAACAAAACAAAGCTTTTTTAAATTCTATCACTGAAAGTATAACAATGACGAATTTTAATTTTAAGGGCCTCTTGTTGATATGATATCTCCATCGGACTTCGCACAGTATATATTTGTTTATTTGAAATTATTCCAGGAGATTAATTTTACCAAGTTCATTGATCAAGGAAAAGTGATAAAACGAGCCAGATACTACATTTTGCATCACAAAGATTATATTAAAGGGTAAAGCATGTCCTCTATAGTTTTGTGTCCTACAAAAAGCACCCATAGTTCCGCGATATACAAATTGATAGGCTGATTTGCGGGTTGGCTGGCTCAAAGTTGCACTTCTATTGTTCTGTGTCCTCCAAACAACACTCGGAGTTTCGCGATATACAAATTGACAGATAGACTCCAGGGCTGGCGAGCTCAAAATTGCGATTGTTTACGGATGGTGATTTATATAAACTATCTAACATTACCTAAAAACATTATTTCCAAATATTGAATTATTGATATTAAAGATTGATATTGTACAATTTGATTACATAAAATTATTAAAGGATGTTAAATCTCTTATTTAAAAAAAATTGAAGTAAACAAAACAAAGCTTTTTTAAATTCTATCACCGCAAGTATAACAACAATGAAATTGAATTTAGTGGTCTCTTGTTGATATGATAGCTCCATTGGACTTCGCACAATATATATTCTTTTATTTCAAATTATTCCAGGAGATTAATTTTACCAAGTTCATCGGTCAAGAAAAAGTGTTATAACGAGCCACATACTATATTTGCATCACAGAGCTTATATTAAAGGGGAATTCATGTCATCTATAGTCTTTAATATCATAGAAAAACTGCGAAGATCCTGAATATATTATAAATTTATCAGAACAAAGCATACAACCAAGAACCAAGTAAACACCAAGCAGGTCGCAAGCAAGATCCCACAAGGTTCCATAAAGCATCACACCTCAACCTTTGCATCAAACAATTTGATATATAAAGAAAACACATCGTGGAATTGGTTTTATCTTACATCTGGTATATGTTCCCACAAGAAAATAATCGGGGCCATGGGATATGAACAAAAGTCTGCCAAACATAAGACAACACAAAACCAGCAGAGCTTCGCCACTGCACGCTAGCTATAACCAAATCTCAAAATGGGGAACAAGAAAGTTTCCAATTACTATTTCACCATTAAGCAAGATCACTATGGGCATTTTCTTCTAATAGCGCCATGGTCTATAACTACCAGTTTTAACAATGCCAAATTTCCAATATTATTGGAAATTTATGATGATTCTTCCCAGATGAGCAAGCTATTTCGACGGTTAAAAGGACGAGCCCGAGTTATTTACAGTTGGATAATTTTTATGGGGTTTGTTGTCATGCTTCCCATTTCTGGACCGAACAATCTTATGTCCGTGCAATCTCTATAGCGATATCTAAAAAACTCAAGTTGATGTTTCAATCCATGTTGAGTACTTTTTTTTTTCAATTAGGACATCGAGAAAATGAAAATACCATACCATAAATGTATAGTTGGAGACAAATTTTTATTTTATTCGAGCACCCAAAAGAAAATTGAAGAAATCATTTCATGGCTAAATAGTTTAAAAACAATTGTCCAACTTGGGCACCCAAAAAACGTGCAGGCTCCTCCATCAAAGCCACAACCAACTACCATGTTTATTTATTTATTTGCACACTGAAACAAATATGCAAAATCCTCACTAGGAGACGCAAGAAAACATCAAAATAACAACATCGATTGCATTTGTAATTAGATTCTCAAGTACTCGAGTCCGACGAACATTCATCTAGGTGTTGAAGAAATATTGCAGAGACACATTGCAAAATTCTTATTGGGATATGCAAGAAAACATCAAAATAACAACATCGATTGCATTTGTAATTAGATTCTCAAGTACTCGAGTCCGACGAACATTCTTCTGGTTGTTGAAGAAATATTACAGACACACATGACATATTTTCGTTTCCTGCCAAAGCTTGATAGGATTTTTTTTTTGTTTTTTTTTTCTTTAGCCGATATGCAATATTGCATTGTCCTCATTTAAGGTAAATTTGCTATGTATCTGAAAGTCGCGCAGCATGTAGACACTGCAAGCCTTTTTCTATAGGTATGCTTCATATGACAATTATGCTAACCCAGGAAGCACATCTTGTAACATAGGCTGCCTAATTGTACAATGCATGGTTGTGTTGCCCACGATTCAAATGGCAGCATTGAGGCAATGTCCATATATATATGGACATTTTTCATTGCATCGCAAACAATCAATCGTATCATCACTTATCAAAGCGGAAGCAGAAGCAAGAGATTTGCATTTCGCGCATACATGCTCAAAGGGGGTCGAGTATGCATTTGTTGCAACCAAAACACCTTCAACTTGGAAACATGAGCATAGGAATTAATACATTGAACAATATAATATACAACTGCACTCCCAAAAAATAAAAAGAATAAAAAAACCATAGAAATTTGGTGAAGGCTATTTGTATGAGAAAAGTGAGGATGAATCTGTAGATGTATATGTACAACATTTGTAGAGCTAGTTAGTTTCTTCAGATCCTATACTATGTTTGCTCGCAACTCTATTACAAATGTTGCTTGGGTTGTGTGAAAGATCCTTTCTCTAACACCCCTTTTCTTTGTTATATTTTTTAAGAGCATAAGTGGAAATTGCCCTTTATTCAATTGTTGTTCCATTGACGAAAACAAATTTGAATAGGTATCGAACAATTGCAACTGCAACATGGAACAATGCAATATTCGTGTAACTTAACCAAGATACATGGACATGCGAAAGTAAAGGACAAAATTGGATATGGAGAATAGTACCATTGTATTGTCGTTGTCTGACTCTCCATCTTTTATATGGAGAAGGTGTTGAAAGCCAAGTTTTCTCGCCAGTGTGATAGTTGCGCCAATAGTTCTAATTGGGTAAATGGCATTGCTCTGTGCAAGTTGGGTAAACGATATTCTTAACAAATACCGAGAATTTTTTCCACAATACTTGTTTCATTGAGTGAAATAATCCGATCACAATCACCACGGTCATACACTGTTTTGGGCAATATATTAAAATTTGTAATGGATATCCCATTACCTGGAAATATCTTTTCTGGATGTTTTTGGACAAGTTGTGTAGGAATAGTCAATGTGACTGTCATCATGGTCTCCTTGTCTATCATGTCAGCACGCATAATGGATCTAGTTTTGTTTTCCTTGTCCAAGTAGGTGCTATAGTTGACCATTATGTCCCCGATGAACACTTGTCCAGTTTGGTGGTTGTTCAAGCCCTTTATTGACAGTACTTTGGGTGTTACGAGTTTAGACCTGGTGAAATTTTTTTAACAGGAAAAGTAAAGTGAATGGTAGTGTGCATTATTTTTTTGTTTTATTTTTTCCCTGGCATAAATTTACAAGTAGACACATAGCTTGGATGAACTATGGAGCCATAGTTTTGCAACGAGACCTCTTAGTTTGCGGAACCTGTGCTATGTTCGGTGTCTCGCTTGTACTTTTTGATACTTCTTGTGAACTGCAAAGCATGTATTGTAGATGACATCAACATATTCACCATGCCATAGATGAATAAATAGTCGAGTATATTTGTTTGGTATACATACTAGGAACAAAATGTATGCATATTTACCTTTGGCCTTGTCAGTCTGCTGATGTCTGGGATGACTAACTGCTCATGGCCATGTCACTAGTCCAAGTTTTTCTGATGCAAGCATGTGTAGATGAACATCAGAAGGACTAAACAAGAATATGGATTGTATATTGTCCATAATAGTTTTTAATGTCACATGCAGGGTGGAAGGAGATGGAATACGAAATAGGGTGTCAAAGGATACTCAGGAAACATGAGGACCCAAGGGTCAAATTGTATGTATTGGATTCTTTGAATGCAAAATTGTGTAACAGTAAATAGGGTGTGATGGCGGGGCACGACGACCAATCTGTATATCGCGGAACCTTGGAAGCTAGGGGCGAATCTTGAACCCGCCAGCCTGGCACCCGCAATCAATAAAGTGTATAAGTATGAAATAAGGTAGACGCATGAAAATAAATGTGAAACCGTGAGTCCACTAACCCACGCACCAAGGCATTTTCGGAAAGAAAACTAGGCAGAACAATTATAAAGAAAAAGGGATAATAGAAAATGGAAAAAGTAGAAGTGGGGAGGACAGAAAGGCCCATTGTTTCCAAATCATCATTTTCTAGTCTAGTATTATATGCCCCCGCCCGTTTTGTATATTTAATTTACTAGCACAATTGGTATACCTTTTCAAATATTGTACTACAAAACCCTCTGTTGTTGCATAGAAGAATTCATCTTCCTGTCCAACCAATCTGTTTCTTCCAAGGTAGCAACACCGAATATACAATGGACATGAAGGCAAGTTAGTATGAAGACAAACATGTAAAATAAAGAAATACAATTCTAGTTATTTCAATGTAACAACAAACTTAATACGATTCACATGAGAATAAGCAGAAAGATACATAGTATATACATACAACAAAAAAGGTGCAAAGCAGTAGAACAAGCACAACAAATATAAACAATAAATGAAATACTCAACACTGGAATATGAAATAAGAGTACAAGTATGCACCTCTGTAACTCCTCGTCGTCCTCTCCATACATTATGTTTGTTTAAATGTAGCAATGCAGGAAAAATACAATGGACATGAAGGAAGTTAGTATGCAGGAAGACATGTAATGAAGATAAGTTATTATGTAGAACTGTACACAACATCTACATACAATAAACTAGGTGAACACATATACAGACAATAAATGAAATACAAAACAACGGAATATGAAATAACAATACAAGCATGTACCTTTGTATCTCCTCTTCCACCAATGCAGTCAAGACTCCTTCATTTTCTCCATCTATTATGTTTGTTTGAATGTGGGAATGCACAAAATACAATGAACATGAATGGAAGCTGGTATGCACCAGAGAACGAGTAATATGTATATACAGTAAATGAGAATCAACGAATAGAATAAAAGATAGGCAGAAACATAAACCTTTGCTTTTCTCCATCTATGGTTGTAAATATATAAAGTCTTTTCCTACCCAAAATATATTACAAGCCACAAAATATTAAGAAATTGCATGGCCATAGCTAAACAATTTTGGTTTTCCATGGCAAAGTATCTAGATATGCTTCCATACATGGAAATACAATTTTGCAGTATCTTTGGTGTACATATCATATCTCAAGTACAAGACAAATTGTATCGTGGTCACACCAGTCTATGTAGAGGATAAAGACCATGTATT
Source organism: Picea engelmannii (assembly GCA_009831015.1). Lineage (NCBI taxonomy): Eukaryota > Viridiplantae > Streptophyta > Pinopsida > Pinales > Pinaceae > Picea > Picea engelmannii. The sequence continues at coordinate 370,440 of ML800918.1, read as the reverse complement.
GTGATATGGACACATTCCACCATATATAGTTTAGAAGTGCAACTTTCACATGTTTTATTTTAACAAAAAAACAACGGATATTGCAATTTCACATGTAGTTGTCCAATTATTTTTTGTACCACTATTTTCTATCATGTCAACACTGAAGTATCAACACAATTTTACAACAAAACAGATCTCGACCTTGCCAGACATGGAAAATAACACAACCGCAGGTCCACTTGTGGGTGCAAGATCTGAACACCGTAAAGAGCCCAAATAACAATAACAATAACAATAATAATAATAATAAATAAATCCAACTGTCGACACAGAACCCCAACCTTGCAAAGCCAAAGTAAACAAAAGAAAATAGCAAGCACCAAACCAACGAGAAAGCACGAACATGCCCAACTGCAACCCCATGGACCCAAACTCGTAAACTTGAGCCAAAAAACAATAACCAACAACCGATGAACCAACACACCAACGAACAAGCAACAACCACCGAACCAGTAAAAAACATATGTATCTCAAACGATTATGAAGCTGTAGCCGAAACATAGAAGGAACCAGAAACATATGACGAGAAAGATAGTAGAAATAAGAAAACATTCTTTCTTGCAAACTGCAAACACTGAACAACAAAGAAGGAATAGAAAATAAAATTATGGCATGGAAAATTACTCTGAAACAATGAAAGGCAGAAGCACAGATCGAATTGTGAACCAAACAAAAACAAGTAGAAACCGACGAATCAACAAAGAAGAAGCACCCACCGAACCAGTAAACAATGAGACTAGAAGAAGTATGAAACATACAATGCCTATTCAACTAGTGGTGGACAACAATATTGTCCAAATTCACTGCAACATTGTATGAAAAATTTCGAGGGAAAATGTACTCTGAGAAGCCTATTTAGATAAACATTTAAGGTTGTCAAGTTGTCTAAGGGCCTCGCGATATGAAAACATTTAAGTTGTCAGACTTGTTTAAGGACCTCGCTCCATGTAAACATTTAAGCTATCAGGCCTATTCAAGCACCTCAAAAAAAGTGTCAATGATATAAACCTTCGGCATGCAAACATTTCAATACAAATGAAAAGGAGTAATAATAATAGCACAAATAAAAAAATAAATAATGTTTTTAGCTCTGTAGTTCGAATAATAGAAGGTTATAAACTTTGGAATTATCGATCACTATAAACTTTGGATATCTAAACATTTCAATATGAATAGTACAAATAAAAAAAAGTACCGTACATTATAAAACTTTGGATATGGCAAGATATAAAGCATTGGGAATAACGAAGCTAGCAATAAGACCTCAAATCTACCATCCAATCAGATCATGACATATATGGGTTTTTTTATTACATAAAAAACAATGCTTTTAGTTCTGTATGTCGAACATTAGAAAGTATGCAAAAAATTGTATTCAAACCACAAACTAATATAAAGTCAATGAATTATTGATCACTATAGTCCCTCTACGCCTTCGGTAAGGACTAATAATTAATTACAATTACAATAGTGAGAGGTTTGCATTTCCCAATACTCTAAAAATGTGGTTTACAAATTCCCAATGTAATAATGAATTACAATTACAATAGTGAGAGGTTTGCAAATGGTGATTTCTTACCTCTAAATTAATATTTTGACATTTCATTTACATTTCACGTATAAAATATGCATTGAAATGTATAACAAATTTCTTCTAACAATTCAATGTTAAATACTAGATGGTATTTTTTTTCTAAATTAACTCTGGTATAAAGATCATCTAACACGATTATTTTTACATTAAGACTTTATGTAATATATCATGGATAACACCACTCTTTTTTTAAATTCTTAACAAAAATAAAAAGGATTTGATAATTAAAATTTTCAATATTCCTACTATTTAAAAATAACAATTCCCAATGTAATAATCATAAATCTCAAAAACATTGATACCTTACAGTTACACTCCTTAATGCTCTATAAATTGCATGCTTACAATTTTCACTGTAATTATTCCCAAGAGCTTGGGATAGTTAATAGAATAGGACAATAGTAATGTGAGTATTAACTTTGGTATACTTGACATGGTTTAGTTAGTCTTTTCTCACTATGAAGCTAACCACACCATTCACCATGGTGAACTATGTACTAGTCCAAATTTTAATTATGTGATATAATGGTATTTTGAAGCATCATCCCATATACCAAATATGTTATATGTTATCATGACACTAATTTGATATTGAACATATAATATTAAACACCACCACTAGCTAACTTTCGTTTGAATTAGTATTGCATTCATCCATAACATCATCATTTAACTCTTTTGAATATTTTTTAGTAACATTTACTTGTTATCTTAGTATTTGTATATTAAGCATTTGAATTAGTGTTTTGATTAAAATTATCAAAAATTAAAATTACAATTCCAATGCAAAACTATAATTATTTCTTGCAATAATTAAGCATATGATGGTTAGAATATGTTGCAGAGGATGCCATTGATTGGTAATAAAATATCACTTCATTTTCAATAGTCTGATAAAAACATTCTTGTAGAATTATTTCTCAAATTTTGGGAAATTGTGCCAAATTCCAATATGTCAAAGTAGGCCATCGATCTATAGAGGCTTCCATTCACTAAAATGTCTCATAGATTCTCACATTTCTAAATTAGAGATTTCTTAAACAACCAATTAGATGGCCATAATAGAAACTAATACTTCATGTTAARATACATAAACTCTTCTTTAAAAAAAATTGCACRATCCTCTCCTTTTTAATAATAAATTAAATTAAGTTGGGTGATCTGTTCTTTGAATCTGGTAGGAAGATTAGTTATGGTTAAACCCATTTTGCAAGCTATGCCTCTTTACCTATTTTCAGCTCTTGCAGTTCCAAAATATGTCCTAAGGGCAATCCACAACATTCAAATATCTTTCCTATGGGGAGGTCACAAAATGTCCAAAAAATGGGAGCTAAAACTTGGTGGCAATGGCTCAACAACACACAAGATAGCTAGGGACGATTATGAAAATATAAATATGTAGCTGACTAGCCTATGCAAAATCTGATTTGAATGGATAAAGACATGCTTGGATATTCTATCTGGAACATAGCATGGAAAAACCACACGTTGATTCAACAACATTGTTTTGGGAAGTCAAGAATGACCACTCTAGCCTCTTTTGGGAAGATGCATGGCAACAAAATCCAAAATGGAGTGAAAGAACTTATTTGGATGGCCTAAAATTAACAATGACAAGCCAAAACAAAACCCTTCTCCATCAATATTGGAGCCCTGCAAAAGCGACTCAACCCTGGATAATTTGGCTCCCAAATGTACTTTTCCCCAAGACCTAGTTGACTAGAAATTCTTCTGGGATGATTTTGTAACATACCCTCCATAATTTATTTATTTTTCATTAATAAATTAACATCAACACATGATCACAACAACGCCTAATCAAAAACATCATAAGTAAAAGCAATACCAACGACTCATCAAGGAAATCACTAACTATGCATTTAACACATCAATGAAGGATAGTGTAGCAGATTAGCACATCAACATTATCTTGAAATAAATTATGACAACTTGCAATCAGATAATGAATAAAAACGACTATCTGCCCCAACCTACCTTGCAAGTTTAGGACGTCCAGGACACATAAGCAATGCTCAAGCCCAGGTTCCAATTGATTTTAACCATTTAAGGTCTCAGGGATGGTGACTGTTTTGACGAACAAGGAGGTGTCTACATCCCACTAACACAATCAAGTCCAAACTAACTATCTTAAATCAACAACATCAACGATAATAAATTTCATCAATCCATCAATCCTAATCCACAATTAAACATGGTGCGCGAGTAATCATTTGTGTAACACATCATCGACCACATTAAATCCAAGGCGTAAAAGAAATTATCAGTTATATTTGTGGCACAAATCCCAATCACAATATGCAATCATCCATCATAATAAATTTTCATTTCGCGCAAGAAGACTAATATCTAAAACCATCATTTATGACATTCAATTCCATTCATGCGAGAAGTCCAATATCTAAACATCATACATTACATTATATTTGCAGTGCACGCAAGGAGTCTAATTACTCAACTAGTCACACAACATTAATGAATTGTGCACGAGCATTCTATTCAATTAATCCATCATTTACACATCAACAATTCAAGACGCATGAGATATCGACTTTATTTCGCAAAGCACAAGAGAATACAATTAATAAATCAATCATATAGTAACCAAATTCTAATCCAATCAGGCAACATCAATATTCAATGGCAAAAAGTAATCTAGTTATTAATCCATCATACATTAACAAATTTAATGAAGCAAGTAATCCAATTAATTAATCACAACATAATCAACGACGTAAGGTAAGTTAATTCATTTTAAAAGGCGCATGAGATATCAAATTTCTAAATTATTCATACATCGACATTAAGCATCCAAGGCACGACAAATTATTTTGCAATACACAACGATCAAACACGTGAATAGCCAAAACATTCCATCAAGATTCCATATTCAATAACATGTATTCATTTAATTGACGTCAAAGCCATCATCAAGAATCCACCTTAACCACTTAATTAACAACCTAGACAATTACCATCTATTGTTAGTAATCAAGGATTGACCTAAGGATAATTTTTTATCAAGAGGATTGACACAATTAGCGCCTGCGATCAATCCATCAATAATTCAACTTAGTAATAAAATAACGCTCGATCTCTAAGCGCATTAATCATCAAGTGGAACCCATGAAATACTTGTCATCGATTTCTACTCAACACTATGGTACATTATTACCTACACTTTACACATAAAAATGAAATAAAATCCATTTATTAAGAGTCTCCCTCAAGGGAAAAATTTAAATGCCTAACATATGATAGGGTGTAAGAGATTGTGATAACCATCGTGATTATTCGACAAGACTTACTACCCATGAATGACAGAATAACATTCAATCAGAAATGGGTATAGTTGTAAAAGCCAGGTTTTTGGGTGGTTTCTTTTATTTCTCTTCCTCCCCACAATTAGTCGTCATAAGATGTTACAGTCACTTTTAAATTGAATCTTATTAAGACATTTAATATCTTAGTAATCCTTGTCCAAGTGCATAATCGGTATAGTCCTGTAAGATTACATTAAACTACAAGTAACTTACATAAGTTAGTAACGTCTTAAGGGATTATCCACTAATAATAAAATTTTTAACTAAAACCTTACTCCTATATGAAGCATCTCACCCCTTTAACTGTCTTAGTTCATTATTAACCATCCAATAACCTAATAAGGGTTTGTAGGTATGAGCGACTTAGGGCATTTCCGCTATCCTTTCTCTAGATGCGATTTTAGTGTGAGGTCTTGTGTCCTTCCACCCATCGTCTCTAGATGAACGTTGGGGAGGAGTGCGTTGATATTTGTCAAGTTCCGAAGGGATCGCTAAAGGGAAGATTAGGTGGATCTTTGCAACTCTAGAAAGGAATCACTAAACCAAGGTGTGAGGATCTTGACAAGCTCTGGGATGAGATAGATCCAGACAACTGCGTGAGGATATCTGTAGGTTCGAGAAAGGGGATCACTCAACATTGTGTGAGGATATGAGCATCAGTATGAGCTTACAAATAGCACTTCTGAGTGTAAAACGCGGAGTAGAAAAAGGGGTAAAATTGCCGAGATAAGAAAAAAAAAACATAGAGATTAAAGGAAATGCAATGACCATTACTCCTCTGGAAAAACACAGAGAAGATGCCCAATCACTTGAAGAGAAGGAAACACGCCGAAAGAAATGGAGAACAGAGGCTGGGAGAAATAAAAAAAAAAACAAGACATAGATGAAACAAGGGAGATTCCACCTTCGCTAGGTAAAATTTCGTGAAAATCACAGAGCAATGGTTGTTGGGTTATAACCTTCGAATTGTAGAGATTAAAGAGAAACCGTGGAGACCAATCGGTGAAGGACACAGAGAAAAACACAACGTTGAGGGTTATCCCAAGACAGAACACCAAAGAACGATTTAATGGATTTGGGCAAGTTAAAAAAATCGTAGAGAATGCGTCCTTCCCAAAAACGTTGAGCAAGAATTTATACGTTCCGGGTATAAGGATCTGAGAAAATATGTAAAGTAGAAACTAAGCACAATACACATGGTCTGCATGTAAAAATGTTGGGTAAAAGGGTAAGTGATTCGAGCAATAGGAGAGTAATTCGCAGGGTGATAAGGGTTAAGAATCGTTGAGGTGGAGAATAGGAAAAATGCAAGGGTTAAATAAGACTCGTTCATCACGACATAAAATGCATAGTTTAACTCCCGAACTGAAAAATGCTGAGGTGAGATCAAAATTTGTCATTAGACAAAGGAGGAGCGCAATCTAGTAGACAAAACGCAGAGGCCAAAGAGTAAAAATACAGCAGGTTGGCAGTTTGCACAAGAAATTCATTATTGTGGGATAGTCATGTTCTTGTCACAAATAAAAACTATAACCTCATATGCATCATTAGTCAATTTATCATGCAAATCTTTGTTACCAAAATCTGTAGGAAATTATTTAGGTCATGCAATTGGTGCACCATGGTTGCGTCCACAATCGGAGAACATAATCCAAAATCATATCACAAAATGTTTTTTTTACAACAATCTAGAGTTCTAATAAAAATTAATGATATCCAAATTTTAACTTAACTATTACAATTGCAAGATTCATAAAAATACCGTAACTGGCGGTGAACATTCTGAGACCGAAGACATCCTTCTACAGTGGCGCTCCTTTCGATCTCCGAGGTACTCTTCTTCCCCCTTATCCCCCCGAGCTGCAAAGGGGCCACACACAACACAACTAGAAAACTCTAGCTCCCAGCTCGCCTCGTGAGGTTGAGCTACCACTCTCTCTCTCAAGCTGGATATCCCAATTATCACAAGTAAAAAACAGTCAAAGAAATTTCGGCAGCATAACTTTATGCATACCAATCATGATCCATTCCTCTTCTCAACCATTACTTTTATAGAATTTGTCTTAGCGACCACTTTCCATTTGCATGTTTGATTCATTTTATTAAAAATTAATTAGGAATTACTCCCCCCAATAAACTTGTCACCCGTTCCCTTAGTTTCACCAATAAATTCACTTATTTAATTTAACTAAATGTCAATTTCCCTCACCCATCATAAAAGCGCTCCTAAAATTACTCCTAGTTGTCCCTTTATTCCCTCTCATTCCTTTTTAATGACTGACGCCTTTCTAAAACTTAGTTGTGTTTAATTTAGGAAAGTTCTTTAGTTAGACTTGACTAGATTATTTTCTATGCTTCCACATTCCTTTTTACATTCCTTTCCTTTCTTATCTTATTTCCAATTTATCATTTCTTGCACATAATCATGTAATTAAATCTTTAGATAAAATATTTCTCCTTTTTAATTCTTAACTTGATTTTTCTTCCTCCCCCTTTTATTTAATTTATTAATTAGTTTTAGTCTTCTTACCCAATTTAGACTTAGTCTTAAAAAAATTTAAACTAGGATTAGAATTTTTAAGGGGATTTTATAATTAATAAAATTACCCATTTATTAAATAATTTTAAGTTCGATAATAGTCAAAACAAATTATTGTTTTCTAGGAACCTAGCTTCATTGACTCACCTTTATTAAAATCGTGACGTGCCCTTCAATAAGCACTTCGTGCTCTAAGGGTTCCACTCGCCTTTATTCAAGTTTTATTTATGCGATGTGCCCTTCAAGACGCACTACGTGCTCCAAGGGTGCCACTCGCCTTTGATTGATTTTTTTAGTTGTCCAACCCTTGGAGTCAATACTCCATTAGGCGACCTTGTGAGAGACTAAGGGCCTCTAAGGAATAAGAACCATGCCTTATTGCATGCCCCTTAGAATATTCGTGAGCGAATGTCTCAGTCTGTCCTCACGACATCATGGATCTCTTGAACTAGGTAATCGTTAACCTACAATTTGAGCCATGATGGGAGTGATAGTAGGCTATGGCAGGGCTGCTACCACACCTCTCCCTCAATATCTGGTTTTTGTGCATGGCCCATTTACTCCTTATGTGAGTCTGATTAGCAAGCAATCATCATCCTGCATCTATCAACAAAACCTGTCAATGATCCATAAACATCATAATATACTCAATCATATGTCACATATGCATAAATAGAAATACCCAAACCATATACAGTCCACTCCCTGACTTGATCCAAAGTCCAAGGAGGTCCATTGATGCCATTGACATCCTCAATAATTCAAGTGTCCTGCACACACAGGAGAAACCTGTCAATAACACCTATCTATACATAGACATCAAATAACATAACATCATAATCCAACAACATCATCATCGGAATCCATAAGAGAAACAAACAACCATATACAAAACCGAATCAATTACATGCAAGTGTCCTCAAAGAATAAGTCGAATCATGTGCACGCAAGAGAGAGATGTTATATACACCCCCTCTTGGTTTAAACTTCATCCTGAAGTTTCCCAGTATATATGTGCAGTAAAGAAAGTATCTGACAAGATCTGAATGTCTAACTATCAAACAAGAATGAAAACTGTTGGCACATATCATATGCGTACCCCCCATGTAGCTGAGTGTGGACTATAATTGTCCCACTGGATCTTGACCTGATCGACTATTCGACATCATAGTTTTCGAATGAGAAGGTCCAAAATGCAGATTGTCTCTCCTGTGAGTGCACCCTCATCCGACACCTGCAAGGAGCTCATGTCAATCACATGTGTAGGATCACTAACATAAAGTCACGAAACAGATACAGATAAACATCATGCATACGCCTCTAAGAATGAGGCAAGTCCAATCGATAGGCCACAATTTCCTTCCTTGCACAACTTCGAAAGGTCCCACTACTAGGAGAGAGTGTAACACTCCTTCCAAACTTAATTGAACTCTGGTGCAGTTTCACCCGCAAGAAAAATCGATCGCCAACTTCATAGTTGTGGTCAACGCGATGCGCATCAACATAAATCATCTATCGATCTTGCACTTCCTTAATCCTATGTCTTATCGTTTACATTTTTTATTCCATTTCTTGGATCGCTTCTGGTCCTACCAGGACCCTATCCTCAAGTTGATCCCAGCTTAATGGCGTCTGACACATTCGTCCGTCGAGAAAATCACACGGTGCCATCTTAACGGTACCTTGATAGCGGTTATGGTACGCAAACTCTACCGGTGGCAAGAACTCGTACCAATGTTTCTACTGGTCTAACACATACCCACACAACATATCTTCAAAAGTTTGGTTTGTTCCATCAGTCTGCCCGTCTGTCTCAGGGTGATATGTTGTACTAAAGTTCAGTTGTGTTCCTAAGGCCTCTTGGGAACTAGTCCAAATCATTCAGTAAACATTGATCCTCTATCAGACATGATCCTCTTAAGCATGCCATGCAATCTCACATTCTTGCTGATAAAACGCTAGCTATGTCTGGTGCCTGATACGTCGTACGCACAGGGGAAAAAATGTGCAATCTTCATCAGAGTGTCAACTACCACAAAAATCGAGTCATGCCTCCTTTTCGTCAGTGACAATCCCACCATAAATTCCATCGAAATGACCTCCCATTTTGATTCTGGAATAGCATGTGGTTGTATTAATCATGCTAGATGTCTATCTTTATCCTTCACTTGCTAACATTATAGACATCTCTCCATGTAGTTGACTATGTCCGCCTTCATTCATTTCCATAAGAATAAGAGATTAGGGTCTTCCATCATATTCGTGACTCCTAGATGAGCCATGTACACTGCTCTATGAGATTCGTTTAAGATCAACTTCTCAAATCGGTGTTAGGCATTATGTAAATCGGGTTATTATACTTCATTAAATCGTCATTGTCCATAGTAAATCCCTCAAATTTTGGTACTAACATGGTGTCTCGTCCGACATTTTCCTTAACCTATTTATACCATTCATCGTCGCACTATATATTTATAATATTTTCAAGAAGATTCATCTGAAGAGGTATCACCGAAAATATGCGTGGTCTCCGACTCAACGCATCTGCCACTCTGTTCGTTGTTCCTTTTATGTAGGTAATCTCAAAATCGTACTCGCTAAGTAGTTTCAACCAACGCCTTTATCACGTGTTCAGTTGCAAATGACAGTGGTTTGTTTTCAGTTTGAATTTTCTTCCAATCAATTAGTGTCTCCACACTCTCAGGGCATACACATTGGTCAATAACTCCAAATTGTGCGTCGCGTAGTTCCCCTCATGCCTTCTTAACCTCCTTGATATGTAAGTGATCACTCGATCGTCTTGCATGAATACTCCACCTAAGCCTTCCTTGGATGCATCTGTGCATACCAAGAAGTCCTTGTCCATGTCAGGGACTTTCAGTATCAATGTTGTCATCAATATCTCCTTGAGCCTTTGAAATGCTTTAGCGCATTTCTTGGTCCATACAAACTTCTTGTTTTTCCTCTGCAATTCTTTAATCGAATTTTCTATTTTCTAAAAAACTTCGACCAACTGTCGATAATATTGAGCTAAACCCCTGAGGCTATGTACTTATGGTATGTTCATCAGCACAGGCATTTACATAATATCCTCCACCTTTGCTGGATCCACATCTATGTCTTCGTCGGAGATAACATGCCCCAAATAATGAATCCTCGATTGATAAAAGAGCATTTCGATAGTTTCCTGTATAATTTGTTCTCTCATAAAAACTGTATTACCAAGTGCAAAAGTTCATCATGTTCTTTCGTCATTAAATAATACATCAACATGTGGCCAATGAATACTTGAATAAACTTGTCCAAGTATTCGCGGAACACCCCATTCATCAAGCTCATGAATACCCCTTGGGCATTTTCCAATCCAAAAGGTAAAATGGTAAACTCGTAATGCCCAAACCTCATCTTGCACGCGGTCTTAGGAAGGTATTCCTCCTTGATCCATAACTGGTAATATCTCGATCTCAAGACGATCTTGGAAAACATTGTCACACCTTTCATTTGATCAAACAAATCGTTTATTCTTGGCAATGGATATTGGTTCTTGACCATTTCCTTGTTCAATTGATGGTAGTCAATGCAAAGTCTCCATGACCCATCCTTCTTCCGTATGAAAATAACAGGCACACCCTAAGGTGACACACTTGGACGTATAAGTCCTAGTTCCAACAACTCCTTCAATTGCATTTTCAACTCCTGAAACTCAGGGTTTGACATCCAATAAGGTGTTCTTTCTATCAGCAGTTCCAGATTTTAAGTCGATCATAAATTCCTTCTTTCCTTCGGGGGGAAAACTCGGTAAATATTTTGGGAACACATCCACAAATTCTTGTACTGCCAGAAGGTTTTCTAATCCTTTTGCCACTCCCTTTACCTTCAACGCTAAGAATCCATATAACTTTCATCCTTTGCACATACTCTTCTGAAATTTTACCTGACGTCTCTAGCACAGTGGATCGATGCTCAGCCTGATGGTTGTTTACCGTTGCATGCATCCTGTGGGCCTTGCCCGAATCGTCTGTGGTAGTGTGTCCTGATGATCCGACCTCCTTGGCCTTCTCAATTGGATAGTCTCACTGGTAAGGTGGCTCACCACATGTCCAACATCCAGTCTTCGGTCCACTACTCCTGGTCGCGGAAGTAGTAGTCGCTAGCCCACCAGCCTGAAACCCTGGTTTGTTCCACTGAATAGGCCTAACAATTGTTGTTGTTGATGCAGTGGTACGCCATAGGGAGTTCCCCTCTTGGGAGCCGGTCATTGAGGTGTTATGAACGTAGATCCTCTCGACGTATCCAGACGTCGCCTATCCCATCAGCCTCGCAGGAGTCCTGTCCCGACCCCCACTGATAAAATCTTCCTCAACTATTAGGTCCTTCTGGACTGCATCATGCAGCGTTTGAGGCATTAGGATCCTCACTTTCGCATGAATCATGATGTTAAGACCAAAAAAAACTTTTTTGACCTTCGGCTTCTCTGTGCTCATACGTGAAGCATACCTAAGCATCTCCAAGAGTTGGGCCTCATACTCGGGCACCTTACGACCGCCTTGTTATAAGGCATTGAACTCATTGAGCTGGCGCTCAATGAATTTCTTTGAAAATACCTCTCCCATAAATGCTCTTTGAATAGTTCCCATGAAACGTCTTCGATGACCATGTTCAATTGTGGCAGTAGCATTTTCCACCATAGAAGAGCTCTCCCCTTCAACTAAAAGACCGCCATGCAAACCTTCATGTTGTAGGTGTAGTCGTGAAGTGAAAATCACATCGCCATGTTCTCCAACCATGCCTCAACGGTTGTGTCATCCTTGAAACTCAATAACTTGGGAAACTTGACCTTCTTGAGTTCTCTGTGAACGCTGCCAGTACTAGCTGGGGTGCACTATGGACCCTCAGGGGGGTACAGGTGCCCTGGCCTCATTTCTATCTAGACGATTAATCAAGGCCTTTGACATCCTCTGAAAGGAACTCGTTAGACCAACCACATCCCTCTCAGCAGTCATCCCCTGTCCCATGACTTGTTATTCTCCTTGGGTTTTAGACCCCTTTGGTGTGGACTCTACTGGAGGTGTCGCGCCTATGCCCCTAGCACCACATCATCTACCTCCCCGGCGTCCTCTAACCAGGGTTACAAGTACGAACAAGTTAAAATTTTAATTAGCGATAAGTTATTAGTCAAGGGTTTAATACAGTGGAAGGCATGACGATCCACAGTCGCAGGGTTGAAACCACTCTGATACCATATGTAACAGACCCTCCGTTATGTCTAGGAAAGTGAAGCATAAAGGAAAAAAAATTGTTTTTCATTAATAAATTAACATCAACACATGATCACAGCAACTCCTAATCAACACCTAATCAACAACATCATGACCAAAGCAGTACCAGCTACTCATCAAGGAAATCACTAACTACGCATTCAACGTGTCAACGAAGGATAGCGACATGTAATCATAAATAGCGTAGCATATTAGCACATCAATATTATCTTGAAATAAATTACGACAACTTTCAATCAGACAATGAATAAAAAGGACTACCCACCCCAACCTACCCTCCAAGGTTAGGATCTCCAAGACACATAAGAAACGCTCAAGCCCAGGTTTTAATTGATTTTAACCATTTAAGGTCTCAGGGTTGGCGATTATTCTGAGGAACAAGGAGGTGTCTACATCCCACTAACACAATCAAGTCCAAACTAACTATGTTAAATCAACAACATCAACGATAATCAATTTCATCAATCCATCAATCCTAATCCACAATTAAACATGGCACGTGAATAATCATTCGCATAACACATCATTGACCACATTAAATCCAAGGCGTAAAAGAAATTATCAATTATATTCGTGGCACAAATCCTAATCACAATATGCAATCATTCGTCATAATAAATTTTCGTTTCACGCAAGAAGACTAATATCTAAAACCATCATTTATGACATTGAATTCCATTCACGTGAGAAGTCCAATGTCCTAACATCATACATTACATTATATTTGCAGTGCACGCAAGGAGTCTAATTATTCAACTAGTCATACATCACATTCAAGAATTGGGAGCGAACATTCTATTTAATTAATCCATCATTTACACATCAACAATCCAAGATGCATGAGATATCGGCTTTATTTCACAAGGCGCAAGAGAATACAATTAATAAATCAATCATACTTCAATAATATTTAAAGGCGCAATAGTAACCAAATTCTAATCCAATCAGACAACATCAATATTCAATGGCACAAAAGTAATCTAGTTATTAATCCATCATACGTTAACAAATTTAATGGCACAAGTAATCCAATTAATTAATCACAGCATAATCAATGGTGCAAGGTAAGTTAATTCATTTTAAAAGGCGCATGAGATATTGATTTTCTAAATTATTCATACATCGACATTAAGCATCCAAGGCACAACAAATTCTTTTGCAATACACAATGATCAAACATGCAAATAGCCATGTAGAACATTCCATCAAGATTCCATATTCAATAACATGTATCCATTTAATTGATGCCAAAGCCATCACCAAGAATCCACCTTAACCACTTAATCAACAACCTACGTAATTACCATCTATTGTTAGTCATCAAGGATTGACCTAAGGATAAATTTTTATCAATAGGATTGACACAATTAGCGCCTACGATCAGTCCATCAATAATTCAACTTAGTAATAAAATAACGCTCGATCTCTAAGCGCATTAATCATCAAATGGAACCCATGAAATACTTGTCATAAATTTCTACTCAACACTATGGTACATTATAACCAATACACTTTACACATAAAAATGAAATAAAATCCACTTATTAAGAGTATCCCTGAAGGGAAAAAATTAAATGCCTAACGTATGATAGGGTGTAAGAGGTTTTGATAACCATCGTAATTATTCGACAAGACTTACTACCCGTGAATGACGGAATAACATTCAATCAGAAATGGGTATAGTTGTAAAAGCCATGTTTTTGGGTGGTTTCTTTTATTTCTCTTACTCCCCACAATTCATTGTCATAAGTTATTACAGTCACTTTTACATTGAAACTTATTAAGACATTTAATATTTTAATAATCCTTGTCCAAGTGCATAACTGTAACATACCCAATCACCCACAGGTCGGGGTACGCTACCTTCAAGCCTGCCCTCAAACTTCTTCCTCTTACTGATACCTTTTTAAAATTTAAAGATGTATAAAAGGAAAGACTTTAATGACATGCACATCAGTATTCAGCAAGCATGCATGTTCTAAAGATTCAATTAAATGAAAATTAAATATACACACCGAAAATATATTCATATACATGCAATTGATACCATAACAGAGAGAACTTATCTTTATGAAAGATGACACTAATTGGCTGCAGACCAAGGATGTTCCACCCAACCGTAGACACTATTGTTCCAAAACTCAACAACAATGTCACCCCCGAGCCAGGGCTATGAATCCACAAGGACGGTTCCAAAGTGTTACTTGGCTTCCCAAACTAGTCAGCACCCAAGCTCTCACGGGCTTCCCAGATCTCACTGCAATCCAAGTACCCAACTCTCTTCTACCCAGCTTACACCACCCGAGAGAATGGACCTCCACCCTTCTCTGCCATGTAGTCCCTCAAGCATTCCTTCTCCTTAATTTAGGCTTCAACACAAATAGTCCAAAATCTCGATGCTAGAACTCTCAGGACTCATAGCTGTGAGAAACATTGGACATAGGCCAACGCATCTCAGACATGCAAGCCTCAAATCACGGCTGGATCACACCAGCGACCACTACAACCAACTATCATGTGGCTAATCTTCAGCAGTTTGGCTCCCTTTCCCAAGCCAAGACGCAGATGAGGATGGATCAATGAATGGGTAAGTGGGTGCATGAAAGTGCGTGAGGGAAAATGAATGAATCTACAAGGAATCAGTGAACAAGCCATCAGTCGAAGCCCCCCATCAGACCCGAGGTGGGTTTAAGTAACTTCATGGGGAAATCAAGAACCTCCTGGCCTTCCCCAAGAAGCTCACGTAACGGATCCCCTCCATTAGAAAAAAAGGGTAATTAACATAGGAATACACACTTATCCCCTCAAGCCCCCTCTCTTGTGGAATCATAGCCCCCTATAACTCTAGTCCTTGTCCGTCTAGCAGCCATCGATGTGTTTATTATTAATAATGATCAAAACATTACATTTCCTGGGCACGTTGGCCTTTTAATAATTGTTTGGGCACCCTGGCCTCTTAGCATTGTAACAATACATTATTTAAAATGGGGTTTCAAAACCTGGGGTGTTACATCCCCTCCCCCTTATTTTGGCACTGTCCTCAGTGCATATACAAAATAGAGATCAAAATCTCAAATTTATTCAAAAATTTGCGGGTACTCTGCCCGAATGGAATCTTCATGCTCCCAGGTAGCATCTTCAGGACCATAACAGGTCCACTGAACGTTTACTAGCTCTATAACTCGATTCTGGAGCATTTTGACTTTTTTGTCCAATACTTGCACTGGCTGAACCTGAAAATCTCCCTCCATCTCTACCTAAATCAGATGCCAATCAATAACATGGTTAGGTTCATGTACATATTTCTTTAGTAAAGATACATGAAATACATTATGCACATTCATGGAAGAAGTCAATGCAAGCATGTATGCAACTGGCCCTATTCTGTCCAATATTTCAAATGGACCACAAAATATGGCTACCAACTTTGTACAACTACCCAATTTCAAAGATCTTTTCTTGGGCTTCACTTTCAAAAGTAGATGCCCCCCTACTTTAAATTATCTACTTGTCCTGTTCTCATCTGCATAAACTTTCTGTCTATCCTAAGCTGCCTTTAAATTCTACTTGATCTTGACCACCTAGTCTTCCATGTCCTTGAGCAACTTAGGCCCAAGTACCACTCTATCTGTTGGGTTGTCGCATCTTACTGGAGTATCGCATTTCCTACCATACAAGGCTTCAAATGGGCTCATTCTCAATGAATCTTGATACCCATTATTATATGAAAACTCAACCAAATGTAAGTAATCTTCCCACTTAGATGGCTTATCCATCACATACATTCTCAGCATGTCTTCAATTATTCAATTGACTCTCTATGTTTTCCCATATGTCTGGGGATGATACGTGGTGCTAAAGTTTATATTTGTGCCAAATCCTTTAAACAATCCCCTCCAGGAATTGGAGGTAAACTTTGTATCTCTATTCGAGACAATTGTCCTAGGTATCCCATGCAAACTAGCAATTTCCTTCATGAAAATTTATGCAATATTAGTCGTTGTATGCATTATCTTCACAGGCACAAAATGAGCATCCTTTGTTAATTTTTCAACCACCACCATGATTGAATCATTTTGTTTATTTGTTTTTGTTAATCCTATGATGAAATCCATGGTGATCACTTCCCATTTCTTCTCTAGAATTGGCAATGGCTGCAGCAAACCCACTGGGTTCCTATGCTCAACCTTCACCTTCTGACATTCCATACATCGAGCAATGTAATAAGAAACATCCTTCTTCATTCCCAACCAAAAGAACTGGCTTCTTACTATTTTAATTGTTTTCTAGTAACCAATATGTCCAGCATAAGGGACATCATGCATTTCCTCCAGTACCAAATTCCTCAGTTCTCCAGAACTAGGAACATAGATTATGTTTTTATGCATGAGTAATTCGTCTTCCTTTATCTCATACTCCTTTATTTTCTGTTGTACATCTCCTTGCTGTAAGTTTTCCTTTACCTATAGGTAATGTTGGTCTGTAACAAGACCATCTAAAATTCTTCTCTTCAAGTCTGATTGATGCATACTGACAGTAGTATCTTGCATGAGATGCACTCTTCTACTAAGAGCATCGACAACTTTGTTCTCATTTCCCTTGATATGCTTTATATCGAAGCCATATTCACTTAAAAATTCCATCCATCTTGTTTTCCTGGAACTCAAGGTCGGTTGTTCAAAAAGATACTTCAGGACAATGTGTTATGTCCTTAATTTGAATTTCTTCCCCATGAGATCATGCCTCCACATCCTAAAGGCGTGAACAATGGAAGCAAGTTCCAAATCATGTGTGGCATAGTTTCTCTCATGTTCCTTAAGCTTTCTAGACTCATATCCAATGACATGTCCATTTTGCGTGAGGACTCCCCCAAGTCCTTCCTTACATGCATCTGTACATACCACAAAACTTTCATTTGGGTCAACAATATTTAACACAGGTGTACTAGTAAGTAATTCCTTCAACAGATTAAAAAACAATTCACACTTGAGTTTCCATTCAAATTGAGTTCCCTTCTTTTGCAAAGAAGTGATGGGATGAGCAATATTAGAGAACCCTACTATGAACCTTCTGTAGTAGCCATCTAATCCCATAAAAGATCTAATGCCTGACACATTTTTGGGTTTTGGCCATCCTCTAATGGCTTCGATCTTCTCTGGATCTATTGTTATGCCCTGCTCTGAAATAATGTGTCCCAAGTAATGGATATGTTTTTGATAAAAATAACACTTACTCAACTTGGCATACAACTGATGTTCTCTCAGTACTTGCAATACCAGTCTTAAGTGATGTTCATGCTCCTCTTCAGACTTAGAATAGATAAGTATGTCATCCAAGAATACTATGAAAAACTTATCCAAATAATTCTTGAATATGCCATTCATTAAGCACGTGAAGACAACTGGTGAAATGGTCAGTCCAAATGGCACCACTACAAATTCATAATGCCCATACCTCATCCTAAAGGTTGTCTTATGAATGTATTATTCCTTGATTCTTACCTGATGGTATCCTTCCCTCAGGTCAATTTTTGAAAATATCTTTGCTCCTCTTAGTTGATCAAAGAGCTCATCAATTAGGGGTAGAGGATAATTGTTCTTTATAGTGTACTTGTTCAGCTGTCGAAATTCAATACACAACCTCAAGGTTCCATCCTTCTTTTTGATTCTTCCAACTGCATTTGTAATTCTTTTAACTCTGGTGTGCTCATTCTGTAAGGTGTTTTTGACATCGGGGCAGCTCCCGGCACTAATTCAATCTAGAAATCTATCTCCCTTCTTGGTGGCAATCCAGGTATTTCTTGGAATACATCCTCAAATCCTTATAGTACCGAGAAATCTTTGAGGCTTGTCCCCTTTGTATTATCTGGCTCTTCCACATGATCTGCATACAATTGACATCCCTTCCTAAAACATCTTTTTAGATGCAAGGCTGAAATATCCCTTATAGAGATGGGTCTTGGAATTCCTTTCACAATGCTCTGGTTTCCATTTCCATCAAGACATTTAAATGCCTTGTTATGACAATCTAGGACAACATGATGTTTTTCCAACCAATCCATTCCAATCAGAATATCATAAGACCCCAATGGTATGATATTTAGATCAATACTAGTATTCACGCCATTAATACTTATGGAACAACTTATGACCATATCCTGCATTGTTCTTTTGGTTCCAGTGCTAACTGAACCAAACTTGCTTTTCCAAGTTTACTTTTCTCCAAATGTAATCTATCCACTATCTTAGGATCAAAGTAGAAATGACTTTCTCCTGAATCAATCAAAATAACAACAAGTTGATTTATGATCTTACCTTCCACCTCGATCATATTGGAACGGTACTCTGCATGTCGATCATCTAAAGTTGCATAGATTCTTCCCATATCTTCGACTGTTGTAACCTCTTGGATGTTGTGCACAGTATTCACTCTATCCTTTCTGTGTGGGAAATCCTTGTACAGGTGTTATTCCTTGCATCCCTAGCATTTGATTGGTGGTCTTCCCCTTTTTCCCAAGGAATATTCCTTCTTGAAATCCCCCTTAGCATATTGATCTTGATGATTTCTATTAGGCTCATTCCGATTGAAAGGAGGTTTGAATCCTTTCCTCCTCTCATCGGACATTGCATTTTTCTTGTCCTTCCAAGATTTCTGCAGGGATTATCTTCCCTGGCCTTGCTCATATAGGTATTTATCCTTCCTGATGGCTTCATTCAAGGTATTGGGTTCATCATACTTGATATTTTCCTTATAAAAGGCTGGCAGTCCAGTTAAAAATCTCTGTATTTTCACTTTCTCATCACCAATGAACCTGACATACTTTAACAATCCCAAGAACTTCTTCTCGTACTCTGCCATAGTCATGCTTCCCAACCTGAGTTCAAATAACTCCTACATTTTATTATCATAGAAATGCTTTGAGAGGTTCTCCTTCTGGAAGTACTACTTGAACTGCTTCCAAGTGATCCTACTTTCATTAACATCTTCCACTTGCTTCAATTGGTCCCACCACATTCCAGCTTTCCCGTGTAAATGGTAGGTGGAAATCCTGGCTTCCAAGTTGGACAAATAGTTATGCAATTGAAAATATATCCGGAGTCCAAGCAACCATGCTTCGACATCATCTTCCCTTTCTCTTTCACCATCGAATGAAGGTGGCTTGAGATTCCTCAACTCTCCTTGCAAACTATTTACCTCTTGTTTCCTTCTTTGGTGTTTGACAGGAAACACCTCTGGACTGCTTACGAGATATTCTGATGCATAAAACCTTCTTTCTGAGTAAGGAGGTGAGTGGTGTCCATGAGCTCTGCTAGCACTTCTAGAATAACCAACTCTTCCATGATAATTACTTATTTCATGGCACCTACCTTCTTCCTCTTGTCTTGAGTTTGATCCCTTCTTCATTTGTCTCTGCAACTAATTTAAGTTCTGCAACACTCGAGCATTTATCTGACTTTTCTCTCTCATCAGTCTCTCATCCTCTTCTTTGTATCTCTGCACTTCCATCTTCAGGCTTCTTACCATTTCTAGTAACGTTTCCTGCTCTCCTTTTCCCTTGCGTCCATTGGACTCTGTATCTGCATTACCAAATATGGTATTTTGGCCTTCGACCTCCTTATCATGACTAGAGGCTCCCTTTCCTTCTTCCATTTCCTTAATACACATCATGAGATGATGTGCTTAAGCCCCTTAATTATACAAAATGTGCAAGCGACCATTTTGTTAGAATTGTGCATATGATAAACAAAATTGCCAAACCATGCTACAAGTCTCTTTCTTTTTTTGCTCATGGAGATCATATCCCCATTCTCCAAAAATAATAGTGTCCTCTTATCCTTGGCCGACACAAAATCTCATCCTACGCAGGTGCTTCCTTCAAACCACCTTTCCATGTGACCACGGCTAGAAATCGTGGCTAAATCCTTCCTTAGCACTTTTTTGTCTCGAAGAGAACCAATTCGTCCCTTAGCCCTCCTTCCTTTATCTCTCAATATGCATACGGCCATGACCATGACCCTGTGCTTAGATGAAAAAGAACTTGCCCAGTGCTTCAAGACTTTGGAACTTTCATCCAGAACCGGATCAACAGTCCTCGTCCTCTTTCACGATCAATGATTGAGATCTACTTCGGGACTCCATGCTTCAGGAGTCTCAACTTTCCTCGCTTGCCTCCTCCCAGAACAATTTTACCCAGAGTTCATGATCTTTCGACAGGTTTCCTCCCACAAATCAACGGTTGTGAATCGCTTCGGCTCTTAGGGCTTCAGAAGTTTCAAACTTTCCTCCTACACTTTCTCCTAGAGTGCTTTCACTCGAAGTCGACGATCCTTCGACATGTGTCTTCTAGAATCAACGGTCAATATGTACTCCAACCTTCAGGAGTTTTTGACCCAACGTAACCTGTCACATCTTTCCCCTCCAAAGTGCCCAGTCTCCAGACTACACAATCTGTCACCACGTGGAGAAATACTAGAAGCGGACACGTGGCCTAATCAGGCAGGTGACATGTGTCACGTTCTAACTAACTTTTCAATACTCAAAATGCTCAAAACTTACTGACACGTAGCACACATCCCATGTGTCCACATCATCCTAGGTGACGTCCGCAAGCCACGTCACTTCGGGAAATTCTGAGGTCCACATCACCTCCCGATGAGGTCATCGTGCCCCATCACTTTGGCTCTTCGGGCTTCGGGACTTCGAGAGTTTCCATACTAGCACACTTCCAATTCTCCCGAACTCCGAAATTCTGAACGGGCCAATCTGTCGCCATGTTTCCTCCTGGATCGAATGACTAAGATTCACTTCGGGTCTTCACCTAGAGTCCACAGATCTGCACCGCGTGTCCTCCTTAATTTGACGGCTATGATTTCTTTGGGTCTCTAGACTTCGGAAATCTCAAATTTCAAAATGTATCTGGCTCCACTGGATTTTATCCGACACCATAGATCTGGTGACGCGTGGCTCTTGGGAGACCAATGGTTGAGATCCTTTCAGGTCTTCAGGTTTCGGAAATCTCAAACTTCAAACCCCTCAAAGTACATGGGATTATGTCGCGTGTCCTCTTGAATCGAACGATTGAGGTTTACTTCGGTTCTTCACCTGAAATCCACATATTTATGCCATGTCTCTTCTGGATCAGGTGGCCAAGATTCACCTCGGGCGATCCGATGCTTGAGATTTACCCCAGACAATTTGGTGACCAAGATCTATTTCGGATGATCAGACGATTGATATTTACTACGGCTCTATGGGCTTTGGGAGTTTCAAATCTCAACTGAAAACCTCTTGAACAGATTTCTCTGGAGTTACTGATCTGCTTACACGTACCTCTTGGTGATCGGCAGTCAGGATCTACTTCGACTATACGGAGCTTCATTGTTCGAGCCCTAACATGTCACATCAGTGCATGCCTTTCAATTTGCAAGGGAACACATCGACGACTTGGAGTAACCTACTTTTTGCCCCACAATTCTCTTGATGTTGACACATAATCCCTTGGGGAAACTATGGTTTGGATTGCGATACCACCTTGGGAAATTATCTCCCGTGCAACTTGGTTCCCCGCAATGCCTCATGTCCGTTGATCTCCCTCTCCCATAGGATCTGACGGTTGTGACCTTAACCCTTGCTTCCTTTTCATCGGGCGACCCCTGTTCACCTGTCCTCCAATCCAATGATCATGAATCTCTCCTGATCCTACAGTGGCAATCTCTCTCGAATTCAAAGGGGACAGTCACGATCCTTCGAACCCCTTACAAGGGTCTGTGACGTTCTATATCATGCATAGGTTATGCAACGCCATTCCTCCTGAGCTTTTCAACTCCATGATCAGAGTTCAATCTCGACCCCGAGACTCTCACCAACAGACTCGGCCCGGTGTTTCAACCAGAAGCTCTAATACCAAACTGTAATATGCCCAACCACCCACAGGTCGGGGCGCGCTACCTTCAAGCCCTCCCTCAGACTTCTTCCTCTTACCAATCCCTTTTTAAAATTTAAAGATGCATAAAAGGAAAGACTTTAACGACTTGCACAGCAGTAGTCAACAAGCATGCATGTTCTAAAGATTCAATTAAACAATAATTAAATATACACAACAGAAATACATTCATATACATGCAATTGATACCATAAAAGATAGTAAATAAACAATGAACAAATGAACAATCATACACATACATAGTACACCAGTTTTTTTATGTGGAAACCCAAAGTGGGAGAAAACCATAGAATGATTTTTCTTATATATCTTAAAGAATTACATTCATTGGAAGCACCAACTTCCTTTGTTTTCCAGCTGCAACTGGAAGGAGGCTCCAACCCCCTAGTTTCTCAGGCTACAACCTAAAGGAAGCTCCAACTCCCCAATTCTATGGCTACAATAAGAAGGAGGATACAACCCCCTATGTTCTCCATCTACAACTGGAAGGTGGCTACAACCACTTGTCCTTGCCTCGTCCAACCGCCCTGTCGTAGAAGTAGAATGATGGAACCATAATCACGCTATCACTGTGAGATATACTGTTGTAAACCTGTACCAATAAACCTGCATGAAACAACCTATAACAATAACCTAAACCATGCATCAATCATGCATCAATCTATACCTCAACCTGTACCATAAACAAGTGCATCAACCATGCACCAACCTGTACCTCAACCTCAACCAAAATCCCTCACCAATTTCATCATCCAAATATGATTTGTAACTCTGTAATAGACCTGGTGTATGTGATCACATAAATGTAATGAATAAAGATATGAAAATAGTACACAATGTTCTTCAGTTTGTTTTATGCAATTCCTCCAGGTGTCACTACTTGGAACCTCTAAGAAACAGAGTTATAGCAAAAATGGCATACCTTGTTAAATTTTGGCTTATTCTAGAGAGTGAACTTGTAGAGAGTGCCCCACACAGAATATTTGTTGTATGGATCTGAAAATTATACACATAATACTACAGAATGTACTCTAACCAACACATTTAGTCTTACTAAATTTGGATCTGTTATGAAGAACTTATGACATTTTTACCCAAAACACATGTTTTATACTAGTTTTAGGACTAGCCACAAACCCTATTTTCCACGTAGTGTAAATCCAAAAATACAACGACCCACAAGATGAAATCTGTACCACAACTACTTGGATATGTTTTCTCAATGGCCTCCCAATTTCACGGTTTGAATCATTCTAAAAAAAAAATTATTTTGAAAATGGTGAGATAACCTGTAAATAACATACCTTAGAAAGCATCATCAAAAGAATTTATCCTCCCTTGAATTTTGGCCTTCTTTACTTCACCTTCCTTCTTAAATTAAACTTAGATATCCTTTGGTTACCTCAGTGACCTGTAGATATTCAATATGGTCAAGTGTAATTAAAATGAGAGAGCCTTGCCTCTTATTTATACTCTCCAATTATCTTTCTTAGAAGCATATTCTAAGCCACTTTGTCCACATAGTCACCTATGTCCAACTTTGCCCAATTTTCCACTTGTCCATGTATCCAATAGCCACTTGACCACTTAACCCATTTTCCTCATTTTAGGGTTAGTCTTCTTATAACCACTTTCCATAGTTAGAAATTTCTCCATTTACTTTATTATTTAAATAATCCTCCTTGACTTTGTCACTGAACTTTATTATTTAAATAATCCTCTTTGATTTTGTCACTTAACTTTATTATTTAAATAATCCTCTTTGACTTTGTCACTTCACTTTATTATTTAAATAATACTCTTTGCAAGCACTTTGACTTCTTTGACCTTTTTTGGTTTCAATCCAATCAAATGAGGGTCCTTCAACTTCGTAAGGTTGTAACTCTCAAACCGTGAGGAGTTATGTGATGTTCCACATACCACCGGAAATGGAATGACATGTACTATCCATCTAGAATAGTCTTACCTGCAAATATATCAAAAATATTACCATTATACTTCAAAAAAACTTGGGTCCATTACCCAAACCTTTGTGCTACTGGAATTCGCTACCGGACTTTATTGAAGGGTTGACATCAATGATAACCAACCCAATTAATCAACAATCTCCCCCTTTGGCATTGATGGAAACACTCTAATGCAATACTGGAATCATATCAGTCATGCTCCCCCTGGAACCATGGTTGCATCTTTGTGACCAACGCTCCCCCTGGAATCATTCCTCTGTCCTTTGCATCTGATAAATCTCTCCCCCTTTGTCATCAATGGCAAAGGTATCTTTCCATTTGGGTTTTCTCCCCCTAACTGAATCGTCTGATATCCCAACTTGAACTGTCCTCTTTATGGTGCTTCCTCGTGTACATCTAAGACATATAATATAATCATTCAAAAGAATTCATTTTGGAGTAGAAATAACTCCAAGTCTCTGGCGAAGATACTCAAAGGATTCACGTGGAAGTGGTTTTGTAAAGATGTCTGTCACTTGTTCTTTTGTGCCCACATATTCAACTCTGATGTTCTTTTCTATAACATGTTCTCATAGAAAGTGATACTTGATTGGAATGTGTTTCGTCTTGGAGTGCATCACCGGGTTCTTTGAGATATTGATGGCGCTTGTTTTATCACAATATATTGGAATGGGTTCATCATACTCAACCTGTATATCTGTCAAAGTTTGTTTCATCCATAGAACCTGTGTACAACATTTTGTTGTTGCAATATACTCTGCCTCGGCTGTAGATAAAAATATTGATGATTGTTTCTTGCTTAGCCATGATACTAAACACTCACCCAAGAAGAACGTTTCTCCACTGGTGCTTCGTCGGTCATCAATGCAACCTACCCAATCTACATCTGTGTAGGAAATAAGTGATATATCCTTTCCTTTTGGATACCATAATCTGAACTCTTTTGTTCCTTTGAGATATCTGAAAATTCTCTTTACTACTAATACATGTGATTCCTTTGTTGTTGTTTGATATTGTGCCACCTGTCAAACTATCTGCATTACGTCTGTTCTGGATGTTGTCACATATAGTAGGTTGCCAATCATTGACCTGTATTGCCTCTGATTTGTAGACTTTGAATCATCATCTTTGCTCAACTTGAAATTGGTTTTCATGGGAGTGATAATTGGTTTGCAATATTCCATTCCTAACCTCTTTAGCATTTCTCTGATATAATTGGTTTGAGAAATAAAAATTCCTTGGTTTCTTTGACGTATCTAAAGACCCAAAAATAAGGATAGTTCTCCAAGTAATGACATTTCAAATTCATTTTGCATGTCCTTTGCAAATTTCTGGCTTAACATGTCATCAATACTTCCAAAAATAATATCATCTTGACATAAAATTAAATTAATAAAACATTGTATTGAGTTACCTTGATGTAGAGGTTGTTGTCTGCAGTTCCTTTTCTGAACCCTGCATGTTGTAGATATTTATCCAGTCTAGAGTACCATGCTCTAGGAGCCTATTTTAGACCATACAAGGCCTTCTTTAATTTACACACATAATATGTGTTCTCTGACAACTAAAATCCTTCTAGTTGTTCAATGTAGACTTCTTCTTCAAGTTCCCCATTCAGAAAAGTTGATTTTACGTCCATCTGATACTCTTTAATATTTTTGGAGCATGCATAAGCGAAAAGCAATCGGATTGCTTCCATTCTGGCAACTGGGGAAAATGTCACTTCAAAGTCGATTCCTTCAACCTGTGCATATTATTTACATACTAATCTAGCTTTGTTCCTTGTAACTTGTCCATATTCATTCAATTTATTCATGTATACCCACTTTGTGTTGATCACATTATTATCCTTTGGTCTTGAAACAAATTTCTAAGTGTCATTTTTCTCTATTTGATCCAATTCTTCATCCATGGCCTTATTCCAAAATTCATCATTGTTGGCCTCTTCAAAATAGGTTGGTTCAATCGTATATGTGAGTGCTAGGTGTGTTTGTTCCGGTGAACAGATTCTTCTTCTAGTCTCAACTCTTGCATCTTTGTTTCTGATAATTTGATCTGAATGATGATTCTTCTATACTCGTTTGCTAGGTGTCTTTAGAGGCACTTGTTGAACTTGCTCTTCTGCTTCTATCAAATCCTCTTCATATTCCCCTTCTTAATCTTTTGCTTCTTCTTCGTAAATTTGTTCCATTGATTCATTTTCTTCTTCCTTTAATTCTTGTCTACCTGTTTCATCAATTGTTATGTTGATGTTTTCCACAACTTTGTTCAATCTTAGGTTGTAACACATGTATGCTTTCCTTGTACTTGAGTAACCAACAAGTACTTCTTTGTCCACACGAGAGTCAAACTTTCCCATTCTACCATCTTCTCTTTTGATGTAGCATTTGCTTCCAAAAAATCTTAAGTGCTTCACATTTGTTGGTCTTCCTTTCCATAGCTCGTAGGGAGTTTTGTCAGTGTTGTTTATGAGAATTACTATGTTTTGAATGTGAACTACAGTATGCATTGTCTGTGTCCAAAAGATATCTATCAATTTGGTATCCATTAGTGTTGTTCGATCCATTTCTTGTATTGTCCTGTTCTTTCTTTCAACAACTCCATTTTGTTGAAGTTTCCTAGCAAGGAAGAATTTCTTTTTTATTCCATGTCTGCTGCAATAGTCCATAAATTCCTTTGAATTGAACTTCCCTCCATTATCAGATCTCAAGCATTTGATTTTTGAATCGATTTCATTTTCAACCATTTCCTTGTAGACCTTGATGTTTTCAAAATCTTTTGACTTATTCCTGAGAAATAAAACTGCAGTCATTCTTGTATAATCATCAACTAATAACATAAAGTATTTCTCATCTTTTAAACCATTTGTTGTAGTTGGTCCAACTAGATCAGTATGTACAATTTCTAGTGGTCTTGTCATTGAATATTCTTTTGATTTAAATATGGTCTTTGTTTTCTTTCCTTGTTGACAATGTTTGCATAAAGTGTTGGTTGGTTTCGTGATCTAGGGAATTTCTCTAATTGATTCCCTTTTGCTGACTTTGACAATGTTATCAAAATGTATGTGACCCATTCTTCTATGTCATAGCCAACTTTCATCTTCCTTTCCTAGGAAACACTTTTCATTTCCAATTTCACTTAATACATATATGTTGTTTGAAGTTATCATAGTTGTTGTAATCAATTTTCCTGAACCTTCTTTTCTTATCTCGCACTTTTATGAATCGAAAGTAACTTTATGACCTCGGTCACACATTTGACTCACACTTAGAAGATTATGTTTCATATCTTCTACTAGTAGAACATTTTATGCCTTGGTATTCTTGTTCCCAATTCTGACTGTGCATTTTCCAGTGATTTTAGTTTAATCATCATTTCTGAAGGATACTGATCCATCCCTTTCATTTCTTAATGTAAGAAACATGTCTCTATCACCTGTCATGTGTTTTGAACAACCACCGTCAACATACCAACCACGTTTCTTTTTCTTAGCTTGTAGAGCGAGTGTGCATTCTTCATTGCTATATTGATTATGCTTTCTTATTCATGTCCTTTTCTGAGGTTCTTGTCTGTGACTATTGTTGTTATGTTGTGGTTCTTTAGGAGGGATTGTCATTCTGCAATATTTGGCCATGCGTCCAAAGTTGTTACATTTGTATCATTCCACTTCAGTGCTCAAAGATTCAAACATGTTTTAACTTCTTCTTTTTGTTTCACTAGGACTTCTTGGATAACCCTTTTGTGTATGACTTTCAAAGTTGTTTATGTTCATGTTGTTAGCTCTGTAATTCACAGCTTTATGTCCAAAATTATTACATGCATAACATAAACCAAACAAGATATTTTGATACCTAGGATTTGAAGATCTTCGGAAATGAAGTACTCTTATGAATACTTCTTCTTCCGGAGGCCTATCTATTTCTATCGGTCGTTGATTCTAAAATCTAAATCTTCTCGGTGGAGGAGTGTCCCTATAATTTTCTTTGTAGGCCTTTCTATCCCCTTTGATTGTTTCTGCATAGATTTTTGGATATGTTTCTTGTTCTATTGTTTTGGAGCTTGATCCATTTTCTGTCTGATTGTATCCAAGTCCGAACTTGTCATGATGAGGTTTTTGACTGCTGATAATGTCATTCAAAACTTTTGAGTTGTTCTTCATATTTTTCTTTTGAAGATCCTCTCTTAATGTGACGATTTCTACTTCCAAATTTCCAATGATCATGTCTCTTCCTTCTAGATGTTCTTTGAGTGCTTCTTCAATTCATTTATCTTCTTCAATTTGAACCTTCAAATTTGTGATCATTTGTTCTAGTTCCTGAGTGTCTTCTTTCTTGTCTAATTTTGCTTGTAGTTTCTTGTTTTACTTCTATGGCACACAACAATTCTTCTCAGTAGTCAACTTCTGCCTCTTCATATTCTTCTTCGGAGTCTTTTTTATCGGAGTCTTATACTCACATGAATAGAACTCTTTTTGTCTCACTGTCACTGACTTCATTTTCATTTGATGATGAGATGTCTTCTTTGGTGCATAAACTTTTAATGAAAACTTTCTTTGTGGTTCTTTTGCCTTTATATGTTTGTTTTCTATTTGAATAACCTTCATCATTTCTCTTTTTCTTATGAGGACATTTTTTAGCAAAATGACCAATACCATCACAATTAAAACAAATCAAAGGAGGCTTACCTCTATACATGTCATTGGTTCCCTTGTTCAATCTTCTAACAAAGTTGGTCGCTTCTTCCGAGATGTCATTGTTGTTGCTATGTTCTTTTCCTTTTTTCTTTCCCTTTTGCTTTGAACTTTTGGATGCTTTGAAGGTTGCTTCTTTAATATCTGGATTTTCCTATTCAATTCTCATTTCATATGTTGTGAATATTCTGTTGGACAAGTTGAGCAACTGAGAGGGGGGGGGG